>BLSH010010296.1:15276-40601 GCA_018402905.1 Glandirana rugosa | reverse complement strand
TGCCACGGTCACGGCCTAATCAACCTCTAGGCTCCTACTCCACATCCACCCCCCCTTCCCATTTTTTTTTTATTTGATTTTAATTTATTTTCCCTATCCCCATTTTTTTGTAGGGCACTTGCCCTACTCTTACCCCCATTTTACTTCCTTTTGCAGCCCTCTAGCACTTGCCAGGACTTTGTTACAGCCATTTTTGTGCCTAAAAGTTCGGGTCCCCATTGACTTCAATGGGGTTCGGGGTCCGGGATAAAATTCGGGCAACGTTTGGTGCCAAACCCGGACTTTTTCCCAAGGTTCGTTCGGACCCTCCGAACCCGAACGTCCAGGTGTTCGCTCAACTCTAATCATAACATAACCACACCCACTATTTGCCTCTACACTTTATTATTTCAAAAACACTTTTACCTGGTACCTGCTACAGATTGTCACTCTGTGTTTTCAGCATCATAATTTTATAGCACTAAAGTAGAACTAAAGGCAAAACTTTTTTTTTTTGGATAGGGTAAAGGAGGATCATAACACCTGTAAGGATTATTTTTGTCATCCACGTGCCATTAGAAAAATTTCCTCTCACTTCCTGCCCCATTGCCAAAATAGGAAGTGAGGGAAAATTAATTCAAATTGAAAGAATCTCTGGTTGTGTCAGGGAAATATGCTGAGACCTTGTAATCTTGCCAATAGCCATCATGGCTGCACCAGGCAAATTCCTGTGCATATTGGCACACGTAGGCGTGCAATGACACAAGCTGGTGCACGTGGTGCGTGACAGCATGAACGGGCGCACGCAGATGCGTGATGATAATGCAAGCACGCGCAACGAGACAGATGCTGGCTTCTATTTAAACCTGCTGCTGACAAGGATGCATTGCTGGATTATCTTCAGCTCATCCGTGTTCCTGTGTTCCCTGGGTATCCTGATTGTATTCTTGTTACTGACCCGGCTTGCTCTGACCTCTGTTCCTGCTCTCCTTATTGGCTTGTACCTCTGACTCCTCTCCTGCCTGCTCCACCGTGTTTGACCTTGGCTTGACTCACTGACTCTGCTACAGATACGTCTTCCCGTGTATGACCCCAGCTTATCCAATCTCGTTATCTGCACTTACTTCTCCATGTTTGACCCCTGGCCTGGCTTCTGGACCTGTCTTCAGTCTGCTACTTTGCCAAAATCATCGGGTAATTCCTAAGCATGCCAGCTCTGCAGTGTATCCAGTCTGTTCCCACTACATCTACCAGCTCATCTCATCACAGTACCTCAGCAAAATGAAAAAATTAGTCACTCACAGTATGAAATTGGTAAACATATATATATAGGTGAAATATTAATCAAAAGTCCATATCAGAGTCCATATGAAATAATGAAGCATAGTAATTGATGAAGCATAGATAACTCTGTTGGATGTCATCATATAACTAGCACCGTGGGCATGTAGTAAACCAAGTGTAATGCAACCACCGCCACCGGATAAGATGTACGCTTACCCACTAGCGTTGACACACCTATTACGGCATGTGAGTAAGACTCCTCTATGTCTTCAATAAAAAGTACTGGAACAAATCATCCCAATATTCCGTCCAAACCATATACACCATATGTTCCCCTCATCAGAGCAGGTGCATCAAATCGGGAAAGAAAACGGGTAGACACAGTGTAAATCCATATAAAAGTGTTTAAAATTTATTTAAAGGTTGCACTTACATATAGGCAATAAAAACACTGCATGTAAACATCACATCTCCCACAAGGACAAGTTGAATGGTGAAGCGGTACCGGAAGGCCCCCATCTACATCCACATCAGAAGCAGAGCCTATGCAGTTTGGCCTAGTCCATTCAGCTCTGACCCCTGAAGAGAGACTTTGCCATAGGCAAGCGAATCTTTGCTTATAATATGGGGTTACCGGACATCTCTTACGCCCCATAAGACCCAGTAAGTCTCTTCCACATAGTCCTGTATATTGTCAGCTGGCAGGATCTTCTCCTTCTCACCTGGTCCTTCCTGTCTCTCTGCAAGTAGTGGAAGAGGAGGTTCAGCTTCTGTCAATCTTTGATTTGGAAGCTTGCAGTTGTTTTATGGACTTGACCTGGAAACGAAACTTGGCATTCCCCTTTTCAATAAAAAGCAAGAACTGACTGTTCATTTAGCTGATGGCTCCATGCCCAGTTCTGGGCCTGTTACCCAAGAGACAGTACCTCTTCTTACCTAGACTAAATCTGGTCACCAGGAATATCCATGTTTTGATGTTCTAAGCTCACCCATGTTCCCGGTCATTCTAGGCATCCCTTGGTTGCAGGCGCATAACCCGCAGATCGACTGGTCCAAAGGAGTGGATCTAGTTCTTTCCGCATACTGTCAGCAAAACTGTTTCACTCCCATGCACAAAAGATCTGCTAATTGCATGGCTGTCCAACCAATGTCCAGCACCTATCAGAATGTGGCATCAGCCTATCAGGAATTCTTGGATGTCTTTGACAAGAAGAATGCTGATGCACTTGCACCCCATCGGCCATATGATTGTCCAATCAAGCTCCTTCCTGGTTCTGATATACTCCTTGGCCGCATATTCCCTCTCTCTGAAAAGGAGCTCGATACGCTACGAGTATACCTTGATGAGAACTTGGAAAAGGGATTCATCTGCCCATCTTCCTCTCCTGCTGGGGCTGGTATATTCTTTGTGGGGAAGAAAGATGAAACCATCAGGCCATGTGTGGACTACAGAGAACTGAATAAGATTAAAAACCGCTACCCACTCCATCTTATTCCTTATTATTTCAGAGGTACCGTAATTACCCGGATCTTCACAAAGTTAGATCTGCAAGGTGCCTACAACTTGATCCGCATTTGTGAAGGTGATGAATGGAAGACGGCATTCAGAACACACTTCGGGCACTTTGAGTACCTAGTAATGCCATTCTGTCTCTGTAATGCACCAGCCACCTTCCAGCATCTGGTAAATTGCATCTTTCGGGATCACTTTGTCATAGTTTACCTTAATGACATTCTCATTTTCTCAGCTTCCCTAGAACTTCACAGATCACATGTGAAAAGAGTGCTGTCAACTTTAAGGGAACATGGACTATATGTAAAAGCTGAGAAATGTGACTTTGAGAAAGTGTCAATCCAGTTTTTGGGGCTTATCATCTCCACGGAAGGAATCTGCCATGATCTCACCTATCACTCAAGTAACCTGCCAGCATACTCGATTTTAGTGGTCGTCTGAGGCCCAGACGGCTTTTGAGAAACTAAAATCTCTGTTTACCTCCACTCCAGTTCTCCAACACCCTGATTCTGCTTCACCTTATGTTTTGGAGGTTGATGCTTCAGAAGTAGCCACATGGGCAATCCTATCACAACATCAGGGATCCAAGGCATTACTTCACCCTGTCGCCTCCTCATTACATAAGATAAGCCAGCCAGAAAGGAACTATGACACTGGAGAGCAAGAACTCCTAGCCATAAAAACAGCTCTAGAAGAGTGGAGGTACCTTTTGGAGGGGGTTGCACACCCCATTATGATTTTAACTGACCACAAAAAAATTGAGTATCTCCGAACAGCCAAAACGTCTTAGACCCCGACAGTCTTGCTGGGCATTGTTTTTTCAAGATTCAATTTCCACATTACTTATCAGCCAGGGTTGAAGAACGGAAAAGTGGACGCTTTGTCACAAATGTTTCCTGACACCCCAGAGGTAACAGAACCTGACACGATTTGTTAAATCAGAACTTCTTGTTACTCCAACAGGATCTGAGCACTTCCATTGAACAAGCCTCTGCCTGATACACAGAATTAGAGGCTTCCTCTTTAAGAAATCAGGAGGGGTTCCTGTGGCACCAGGAAAGAATCTGTGTCCCAGAACAAGTCAGGCTACAGGTTTTAAAGGCTTTCCATGACCACCAACTAGCTGGGCATTTCAGGGTTCGAAAAACAACTGAACTCATTCAGCAATCCTTTTGGTGGCCCACCTTGAAACCAGATTGTAGAAAGTATGTGAATTCCTGTGCCATCTGTCAACAAGGGGTCTAACCCCCAAGGCTTGGGGTCTGCTGAGGCCATTATCAGTCCCAGAGCAACCTTGTAAGAAAATTTTAATAGACTTTATAGTGGACTTGCCCCCATCAGAAGGGTTCACAGCTATTTTTGTAGTTGTAGAATGCCTGTCCAAAATGGCTCATTTCTTGCCTATGAAAGGCACACCTTCAGCTGTGGATACAGTAAATATCTTCATTAAAGAGATATTCAGACTGCACGGCCTTCCTGACAACATTGTTTCGGATAGAGGGGTTTAGTTTACTTCAAAATTCTAGAGAAGTCTTTGCAGAAGCTTGGCAATAGATATATGCTTGTCCTCAGCTTATCATCCACAAAGTAATGGACAAACTGAATGGACTAACCAAACTCTGGAACAGTATATAAGATGTTTTTGCTCTTTTTCTCAAGATGATTGGCTTTCTTTACACCCCTCTGCTGATTTTGCGTATGATAACTCTGTGCATGCAATTATGGCCTTCATCCTTCATTCCTGCCCAACACCATTGCCAAAGTCTCAGTACCAGCAGTTCAGGACTAGAGTTCGGGTCCGCACCAAACTTTTGGGTGTCCGGGACCCGGACCCGAACCTGGACTTTTCAAAAAAAGTCCGGGTTTGGGTCCGGGGTTCTGGTAATTTAATAAAAGTTTTGAAAATTGCTGTAACAAAGTCCTGGAAAGTCCTAGAGGTCTGCAAAAGGAAGGAAAATGGGGGTAAGGGTCGGACAAGTGCCCTACAAAGAAATGGGGACAGGGAAATAACTTTAAAGCATTTTTAAACTAAAATCACATAAAAAAAATAAAAAATGGAGGTGGATGTGGACCATCTTCAAACTGTGTGAGAAAAGTCTAAAATAGCGGGAGAAGCCATATCAGTGTTCTAATATCATCTTCAAACTGTGTGTGAAAAGTCTTGCTTTTAAGTTATTTCCCTGTCCCCATTTCTTTGTAGGGCACTTGTCCGACCCTTACCCCCATTTTTCTTCCTTTTGCAGACCTCTAGGACTTTCCAGGACTTTGTTACAGCCATTTTAGTGCCTAAAAGTTCAGGTCCCCATTGATTTCAATGGGGTTCGGGGTCTGGGTCAAAGTTCGGGTCCTGTCCGGACCTGAACCCAGACTTTGTCCCGAAGTTTGGCCGAACCAGCAGAACCCGAACTTCCAGAGGTTCAATCAACTCTATTCAGGACCACAAAAAATGTATTCAGATGAATTGCCAGACTCTCCGAGAAACAATGCAGAAGGCCCAGGCCCAAGAGACAATATAGATAGATAGAAGGAGAAGAAGCAGTCCTAATTTCAAGGTGGGAGACAAGGTATGGCTCTCTATTAAGGTCAGGTTCTATTAACCTGAAATTGTCTTATCCTTCCAGGCAGTTGAGGCCAAAGTTTGTCGGGCCATTCAAATTCAAGAGGGAAGTTAATCCTGTGATATTCGAACTTGCACTGCCGACGTCTTATAAGATTCACCCGGTGTTCCACATCTTTCTGCTTAAGCCAGCCCTTTTCCTGGGAGAGAAGAAGTGCCACCTCCTCCAGTCTCTGTGAGTGATGAATCAGAATTAGAGGTAGAAGCCATTCTGGACTGCCAAAAGAGAGGTAAGCAAAACCAATTTCTGATCAAATGGAAGGGGTGTCCAGAAGAAGAGGATTCTTGGGAACCAGCAAGTAACATACATGCCCCTAGACTTTTACTGGAATTTTGTGACAGATATTCTGAAAGATGGGCTCATTTGGGGATCCAGAAGCTGCCCTTTGTGGAGGTGGGGGAGGGGCACTGTCAGGGAAATAGGCTGAGATCTGGTAATCTTGCCAATAGCCATCGTGGCTGCACCAGACACATTCCTGTGTGTGTTGGCACGCGTAGGCGTACAATGATGGGAGCTGGCGCACGTGGGTGCGTGATGGCATGAATGGGCGCACACAGGTGTGCGATGATGATGCAAGTATGCGCAGCGTGACAGATGCTGGCTTCTCATGGGCTATTTAAACCTGCTGCTGACAAGGATGCATTGCTGTATTATCTTTAGCTCATCCGTGTTCCTGTGTTCCCTGCGTATCCTGATTGTATTCCTGTTACCGACCCGGCTTGCTCTAACCTCTGTTCCTGCTCTCCTGATTGACCTTTGGCTTGTACCTCTGACTCCTCCACTGTGTTTGACCTTGGCTTGGCTCACCGACTCTGCTACAGATCTGTCTTCCTGTGTATGACCCCAGCTTATCTAATCTCGTTATCTGCACTTACCTCTCCATGTAGTCCTGGCTCCTGGATCTGTCTTGAGTTTGCTACTTTGCCAAGATCATCTGGTAATTCCTAAGCACAACAACTTTGCAGTGTATCCAGTCTGTTCCCACTACATCTCGGTGACCAGCTCATCTCATCACAGTACCTGTCAAACCATGCTTCTCTGGGCACTGCTCTCTCTGTACCACTTCCAGGGGAGCGCTGCACTGAGCCGCAAGGGGAGCCCTCACAGCATCTCAGCCTCCCACCTGGGATGTGACAGTTTGTCACCAGGTTCATCAGAACTAGGGTCCCCACTGGAAAATCCCCACTGTGGACAATCCAAACCAGGGCAAATAGAGAGGGTGAATCTCTCAGGGGCACAGACAGCAATAATAACCTGACAGGTGTTTCAATCCCTCTCCACTCTATCCAAAACGGAAAAACGTTTTTGCCTTTAGTTATACTTTAAAACAATTAGTATGGTTCCAAGTAAAGAATTTTTTCAGGAAGGATATGGCTGGTATATTTTTTTCAAACCTCTGAAACTATCTTATAACTTGAGAGAGCTGACCTCTCTTTAAAAAAAAAATAAAAAATATATATGCCCTCGGTTGGAATGCAGGCCTTGCTCAGATATTATTTTTGCAGATCCGAACATTTTGTGTTAGTATTAGTGAAAACAAACGCTGCAGTTTTACTTGCTAGATATAGGACTTTAGGAATTCAAAGTGCCATGACAAAGGGACATCTTCACAGCTAATTGAACACAAGCACAAGAATCTTGAATCATTTCTTTAGTTCTTTATAGCCCAACTTGGCTGCGCCATCTGCCACCTCTTTCCTCACACTTTTAATAGTCTTGTAAAATGAAAACCCTTAGACTTTGTAGCAGCGGCAGAGACATTCTGGTACCTGCATTGCTCTTAAGAGGCTACATGAAGGTTTATTACTTAAATCCCAAGCCAGCATGAAGAAATACATTATGGGCTAATGCAATCATTAACACAATCTAGACATTATAAGTGAGCTCCTTCTCCACCCAAGACAAAAGGTTATCAATTTCTTAAATTTGCAATGTAAAATGACATCAAACAATTGAAAAGATGTATTTATTATAAATATGTACTACATTATAAAATCAAAATATTGAAGTGTAACTCTCTCTGAACTTTTTTTTACGTTTTAGAAGAATAGGAAAGATTTTAAATGGCTGTTGGATCTTTATTGTTAACATTTCCTATCTTTGTGACACCAAAGACATTGCTAAACTTTCTGTTTCTAGAGTGTATTCCTCAGATAGAAATTTTAAGAATTTACTAGAATTTACCAGTTGGGAGCGAAAGCATTGTGTGCTTTTTAGCGCATTTTTCCAGGTATATGTAATGCCTGCACTCCAGAGATGGGAAATAGGAAGCCTAATTCACAGAATTTTATTGTGTCTTATCTAGACTGGCAGGCTAATTTCACCAAACAGAGACAGGGACAAAATTAAAAAACTGAACCTTAGCTATTAAGCCTAAAAAAGGTTGGATGAAGTTGCACTATGGCATTATGGGAAGGAAGACAGTTTAGGGAACACACAACTTCAGAATGAGGCTGTATTTACAGAATTCACCTATTTTGTGAGCACTTCAGGGATTCATATTTGTCCACTTTTCCTCAACTTTGCAGTGAGAAACACCAAGCTCTAGCCCAGGGGTAGGCAACCTGTGGCCCTCCAGCTGTTGTGGAACTACATTTTCCATGAGGCATTGCAAGGCTGGCAGTTACAATTACTCCCAGAGGCATGATGGGACTTGTAGTTCTGCAACAGCTGGAGGGCCGCAGGTTGCCTACCCCTGCTCTAGCCTCTGGGAACAATATTACATCGAAAAGGCTGCATTGGGCCGTAATATGCATGATTAACAGGGTTCATAATGTTCTGACTTATTATATAAGCTTATCTGAAAAAGTGGAGTTGTCTAGTATTAAAAAAAATCATTTTATAATCACCATTTAGGACCAGTTTAACATTGCAAAGTTTACATTGAGCTAGTCAAACAACGATTTCTGTACTGCATCATATGTATCTAATCATTGGAGAAGCAGGTAGCCCTTGCATAAGTGATTACATGAGTGCAGAACTGCATATAAAATTATAAGTTATGGCTCCTGGCACTGAAGACAATATATCAAACAAGTACTGTATGTAGAGCTTCCTCGCCTTTCCTTGTGGGTACAGAAACACAGAACTGTGTTTTTACTGGCCTTGGCTTGCTATCTCTGCTTTCAAAGCACAGACAAACTGAAGGCAGACAATAAATAATAAATAACATTTTTTTAATTTGCTTTGTATCTTAACATATATTAAACCATCCAATGTTTTTTTTAACATTGTAGGAGTACTTATGAGGTTCAGAAGAAAACCAGTTGCCATAACTGCTGACATTGAACAAATGTTCCATTGCTTTATAGTAAGAGAAGACCATAGGAACTTCCTAAGATTTCTGTGGCACCATGACAACAACATAAACAATGAAGTGATTGAATACCGCATGAAAGTACATGTCTTTGGAAACAGTCCCTCACCTGCTGTAGCAACATATGGTCTATGAAGGACTGCCCTTGGTGGAGAAAAAGAGTATGGTGCAGATGCTCGACACTTCGTTGAGAGAGACTTCAACATGGATGATGGACTCAAATCCTTACCCACAGATGAAGAAGCCATAGACCTGCTCTAAAGGACTCAAGGTTTGCTTTCTGAGGCCAACCTCAGACTTCATAAGATTGCCTCAAACAGTGCTGCTGTGATAAAAGCCTTTCAGCCTCACGATCATGCCACAGGATTTAAAGATTTAAATCTGGGAATGGACATGCCTCCTGTTCAGAGAAGTCTGGGCTTACGGTGGAACTTATTTAAAGACACCTTTGGCTTTCAAGACAGCTCTGCAGACAAGCCATTCACCAAACGTGGTGTCCTGTCAGTGGTGAACAATCTATACGATCCACTGGGATTTGCGGTTTCCATCACCATACAAGGTCAATTCTTATTTAGACAACTATCAGAGACTATTCAAGATTGGGATGCTCCGCTACCAACAGACAAATATTCAAAGTGGAAGTCCTGGAAACAATCTCTACATGCCTTAGATGGAATTGACATACCACGCTGCTACACTTCAGCTTCCCTTGCTGCAAGTCAGAGAAAAGAGATTCATATCTTCTCAGATGCATCCACTGAGGCCATAGCAGCTGTTGCCTACTTCAAGGTAAGAGACTCTCACAATCAAACCCATGTAGGGTTTCTGTTTGGCAAAGCTAAGTTAGCACCTAAGCCTGAGCACACAATTCCCAGGCTTGAACTTTGTGGTACTGTACTAGCCGTAGAAATTGCAGATGTTATACTGCGTCAGCTAGACGTTCAAATAGATGACATCAAATTCCACACAGACAGCAAAGTTGTTTTGGGCTATATAAAGAATCAGACAAAACGCTTCTATGTCTATATCAGCAACCATGTACAAAGAATCAGAAAATCCTCAAGGCCTGAACAATGGCATCATGTTCCATCAGAGTATAATCCTGTAGATCATGCCACCAGACCAATGACTGCAAGTGCCTTTGCAATTTCTTCTTGGTTAACAGGACCTGAATTCCTGCTGGATCATACAGAAGAAACTACACCTGAGGTCTTCAGTCTTCTGCATTCTGACAACAATCCAGAGATTCGTCCTGAAGTCAAGAGCTTTGCTGCTGATCTGAGCCCTAACCTCCAAGTTGGAGACCTTGTTCTACTCAAAGACCAGCAAGCCGAAATAATTGAATGGCCCATGAGACTCATTGTAAAGACCATTCTGTGGTGTGGTTGGACGAAAGCTGCCGGCTTCCCTGTCCCATAAAAAAATAACAAATTGTAAAAAAAAAATCATCTTAATACATTTAAACATTTTTTTTAAATTTTAAAATGTTTTTGTGAAAAAAAAACTATTTTAAAAGGGCTATTTCACACAGGTTCTCTGTAATCTTTGTGTCCACCAAGAATGATTTTAGTATTTTTTTTGTGAAAATGTTGTTTTGATATACTCGAGGGGGGGCCCTGCCAGGAAGGCTGTATGGGGCCCTGTGATTTCTAACAGCAGCCCTGATGGTACGTAAAGTGGAGGTGAAGGTTGCCAGGCAAGGAACTGTAAAGACTTTCCTCAGACCCATCTCAGAACTTGTTCTACTCTTGCCTTTTGGAGGCTGAACTTGCTTACCTGGCTTTGTTGGATTCAGCTTCTACCACAAGAAAAATGTTCTTTGAACTTTAAGTGACACTTCTTGATGCCTTATTCCAGTCTCTATTGTTGCATATACACGCATGTTGTTTTTTTTTGTCTTTCAGATCTTCAAGACAACTGCAAATTGCACAACGTTTATTTGCATTGCTTAACTACCGTTATGATATAGCATAGTGGTATTTGAAATACCAAATGGGAAGTGTGCTGTTACACATAATGCGTGAGGATTTATATAGTTAATTTTCATAAGCCATTGTTATTAACTTCTGTATTGTTTGTTAGTACACCACCATCTTGTGGTTGTTTTGGATATTTCACCTTTCGATTCTGTTTTCTAAGTGTGTACCTCCCATCTTCTCAGCTAACTTCTTCCTGGTTCACTCTGTTATGTAACTTCCTCTACCTGTGTCCTCTCTCTGTCTCATAAGAAAGAACATGGCCACACGTTTGCAGGCCTCACACAATCTGCTCGCATCCTAGGACACATTACCATGTTTTGACCTTCAAAATATTGTCTTACAATCATCTGCCACATCTTGTTGTCTGCTGTACCTGCTATTCGCAATAAAGGCCCACTTTGATGGAAAATGACGTATTTTGGTGAGTTCAAGCTATCGGATGATAACTGTCTGCGGTGATTATATCTGCTTATACAGGCCAGGCATAGAGATCTCAGCAGGGATAAAGTCCCTATTACAACAGTTGGAGTCAGAATAGTAGCACCATCAAGTCTTTTTGATGAAAAAACTACAGTTGGTAATGCTTGCTATTAAAAATTCCAAGATTTATAATATCCTGGTACATAATATTTGTTTTGGTGGAGTGGAACTTTAACCCTATAACTGCTGGGCCCTGCCTACCATTTTTAACTGTGATGGCCAGACCTTTTTTGCAATATTTTGTACGTTTCACTTACAGCTTTAAAAGTTAGCATACTCACATTCAAATCCCTAAAGTTCCTGAACTACTATTATTTGTCTACCGGGATCGCACAAGCCCAACAGATCCTTCTGATCAACAGATCTCGCTCCACACACCCTGGAAACAAACTACTCTCTTGACAGCCTGTAAGGTCATACTAAAGTACTGGACAAGGCCGCCAGGCCCCTCCATAGCCCAAGTCCAAAAAGACTTACTCTAGCTCCTATACATGGATAGACTTTTAACCGACCTCTCCGCTGAATCTGCCAACCGACGCTTCTACAACAAGTGGAAGTCCTTTATGCAGAAATCTCTTTCACCAAAGGAATTGGAATCCTTTCACGAGACAACTCATCTATACTACGATGGACTACAACATCTCTACCATCATGAACTATAACAAAATTTCCAACACAGACCTCACACATTACCTGCTACTTACCTTATTTACATTGTCTTTGTTAAACCAAGTTACCACCCATTACTACTTACTTAGGTTAGTTGTCTCAAAAGTCTGGGCCCCCCAAGGTCCATCCATCAAAAGCCACCTGGTACCAGACGTCATACACACTAATGGGATCATGGGTCAATCACCCCCTTCGAATCCCTCCATACGCAGTAGGTCCAAAAACCTCCCTACCTCGATCTCACTGAGTTATTCACCAAAGCCACCACTACAATATGTATTCATTGTGCAACTTCTCATGCCTCTTCCCTATATGCAGCACTCCCTCCACTGTCACCCCTTAATCCCCTTCTATGTTCTGGTTAAAACCATCCCCTTGGCCCGCTTCCAGGCGCTCCTCTGCCTAATACCCTCACCTTACGATTATTGATTATACTAATGTCATATTTGTATTGCCAAACCAGCTGGTATTTTTCTCTTCCTTACCTGTCATGGTTACTGCTGCAAGTAAGTTTGTTATGTGTCTTGTTATCAAAAGCTGATGTATGTTATTCTCATTTTTTGAAAATAACAATAACATCTATTGAAAAAAAAAACTTAGCATAAGATACCCAAAAAACATATATGAACTGAAAACCCAGAACTTCTGAATTTAAGAAGTGGTGCTATTGTTTTTATTTTTTTTACATCACATGATAGTTGCACAAATGTTTATCAAATTAAGTTTTCAATAAAAATAAACTAAAGTAATTATTAGCACACACAAATACTGAACTACATGGCACTTAAAGGGTCTGGTGTAGATTTGAGGGGAACCCCATGTTGGCAGTAAAGGTTGATATACAAACCCAACAAATTCTTTCTGGAGCTTGGTCAGTGTGCTGGGAGTGCACAGTGAATGCACAGTGAATGTGCTCTCAGCGCAGAAATGTCTAGTGTCGTAAACACATAAGTGCAGCGAGTGGAAGTTAAAACTCACCCTCCATGCCACAACACATAACATTACATGGTTGGCAAGACATTTAGAAAAAACAAAAACCATGTGGGTACGCAGCTGGCTGGAAAAAGGCATTCAGTGGCAACATTTTTTTTTTCTAAATGTCACTTTTGCAAGAGCACATCCTACATATGTACCACTTTACATGCAGGTTTAAGGCATCCCTCAAGCATGTTTTTTTTTTAAAAGAAATGTTGTATTTTTAATTTTGCACTTTAATGTGCCTTAAAATACATTCTCCCTGTTGAACAGTATTTTTAATTTTGGCAGTGCCCAGCTACCCATGCCCTTTTGTAACCAAAAATTTTCCTGGAAAAAAAAACTAAATTTCACACCCCGTAGACATCAATAGGGTTTGGGAGCTATTTTCAGTGTTTGTAGATTTTCCTCTTAGTTCCAGCAAGCTCAAATTTACTTAGTTTTCTCACCCATTGTGCTGAGTAACACCCTGTATGTGTGTTAGTAACACATTCTGAGTTTTTATGTTGTAGGACCAATGCAGTGCTAGATTTCACAGAAGTCTCCATTGTTTGGAAAGTTTTCAAACAGGTTTGTCTTGAACTTTGTATTCAGCAAGGCAGCAAACACAACTTCATTGCAGGAGGGCTTTATAAAGCAAATCCATAGCATAAAACAAACAAAGCATCTGCTTGTCTGAGCCAATAAGTAAACTTAGGTCAGTTCCTGGCTAACAGGCTGTCCTGCAAGTAGGTTCCCCAATATGAAGAGGCAGCACTTGTACCATTTAGTGTTCTATCAGCAGTCAGTCCTTTCACCCAGCAGCTAGCTACCACAGCAGAGAGAGAGCCTTGAGCACCAGACAGCTTACATATATAAATGCCTGTGTATAGCTGAGGTTAATAATAATGTCTGGAAATCCAGATACAGTGTTGAGCTAGGACTAGAGGTTTTATTCCACCCAAAATTCTACAAGGTCTTCTGTCTTCAGGATCTAGAACAGAAATGATTAAGATTCTAAAAACGTGTTCACCACATTAGGCAGAAACCCTGCAGCCCCTTGCCATGTGTAGATAAGAAACCTATGTGATGCATATACATTGATCAAAATCCTGCCAACTTGTGTTTCACAATACACAGTATCTATATTGTGACAGCGTGAGGCCCTGCCACTGTAAAAATTATTGTAGAAATGACATAGGGTTCGCACATATGCAGAGTTTGGCACTCCAGAGTATCAATTGTGCACGAATAAAATGTTTTTTACAACATTCTCCAGATTTTGGTATTCCCAGATTGAGCTCCATAGCTTGGAGGTTTCAAGGTGCCTTGGGAGGGGAAGACATTGTTATCCTAGCGCGTAGGTCCTGCAGGAGACTGGCAGGCTTTGAGGGGAAGGTGTTCATAGCCCTTATAATGAAGGATTTGGGCATAATTCAGTTTTGCAGACAGGTATGTGCCTCTGTTAGGAGAATGAGGTGCTCTACTCAAAGACGGCACTCCAGATATACAGTATCTCACAAAAGTGATTACACCCCTCACATTTTTGTAAATATTTTATTTATCATTTTATATGACAACACTGAAGAAATGACACTTTGCTATAATGTAAAGTAGTGAGTGTACAGCTTGTACAACAGTGTAAATTTGCTGTCCCCTCAAAATAACTCAACAGACAGCCATCAACCACTTGCTGACCGTCAACTGCAGGTTGACGGCGGCAAAGTGGCTCGATATCGCAAACCGCCGTCATACGACGGCGGCTGCGAGATCGCGCACTGTGAGCGCGCGCCCGCCGCCGGAGGCGCACTCACTGTGTTCGGGGAGGGCCATAGAGCGGGTGCGGCGGACTCAATCGCCGCCGGCTACCCGCGATGCCCCCCCCGCACTGAAAGAACGGAGGTCTGTGTAAGTAAACACGGACCTCCGTTCTGTGAGGGGGGAAGGGCTGTGATCACAGCCTTCCTCTACATGGAAGCTGTGATCACTTCCCTTCCCCTGCTAGGGCAGCCCAGACACAGTTAGAACACGCCCAGGGAACACAGTTAACCCTTAGACGCCCCCATCAGGTTAACCCCTTCACTGCCAATGGCATTTACACAGTAATCAGTGCATTTTTATAGCACTGATCGCTGTATAAATGCCAATGGTCCCAAAAAAGTGTCAAAATGGTCCGCCATGACCACTGCAATATCACAGTACCGCTAACAATCGCAGATCCCCGCCATTACTAGTAAAAAATAAAAAAAAATTAAAACCCCAAAAATGAATTCTCATAATCCGTAAACGCGGCCACTTTTGCGCAAACCAATCAATAAACGCAGATTGCGATTTCTTTTATCACAAATATGAGGAAGAATATAAATCGGCCAAAACTGATGAAAAAAAATGTTTTTTTTGTATTTTTTTTGGATTTGTATTTTAGCAAAAAGTAAGAAATGTGTTTTTTTTTGCAAAATTGGCGCTTTTCTTTTGTTTATAGCGGCAATCAGAAATGACGCAGCGATGATCAAATACCACCAAAAGAAAGCTCTATTTGTGGGAAAAAATGGACGCAAATTTTGTTTGGGTACAACGTCGCATGACCGCGCAATTGTCAGTTAAAGCGACTCAGCGCCGAATCGCAAAAAGGGCTCTGGTCCTAAAGTGTGAAATCCTTCCGGGGCTGAAGTGGTTAATGTCTAAACCGCTGGCAACAAAAGTGAGTACAACCCTAAGTGAAAATGTCCAAATTGGGCCCAATTAGCCATTTTCCCTCCCCAGTGTCATGTGACTCGTTAGTGTTGCAAAGTCTCAGGTGTGAGTGGGGAGCAGGTGTGCTAAATTTGGTGTTATTGCTCTCACTTTCTGATACCGGTCACTGGAAGTTCAACATGGCATCTCATGGCAAAGAACTCTCTGAGGATCTGAAAAAAGAATTGTTGCTCCACATAAAGATGGCCTAGGCTATAAGAAGATTGCCAAGACCCTGAAACTGAGCTGCAGCACAGTGGTCAAGACCATACAGCGGTTTAACAGGACAGTTTCCACTCAAAACAGGCCTCGCCATGGTCGACCAAAGATGTTGAGTGCACGTGCTTAGCATCATATCCAGAGGTTGTCTTTGGGTAAATGACCTATGAGTGCTGACAACATTGCTGCAGAGGTTGAAGGGGTTGGGGTCAGTCTGTCAGTGCTCAGACCATATGCTGCACACTGTATCAAATTGGTCTGCATGATTGCCGTCCCAGAAGGAAGCCTCTTCCAAAGATGATGCGCAAGAAAGCCTGCAAACAGTTTGCTGAAGACAAGCAGACTAAGGACATGGACTACTGGAACCATGTCCTGTTGTCTGATGAGACCAAGATAAACTTATTTGGTTCAGATGGTGTCAAACGTGTGTGGCGGCAACCAGGTGAGGAGTACACAGAGAAGTGTGCCTACAGTCAAGCATAGTGGTGGGAGTATCCTGGTCTGTGGCTGCATGAGTGCTGCTGGCACTGGGGAGCTACAGTTCATTGAGGGAGCCATGAATGCCAATATGTACTGTGACATACTGAAGCAGAGCATGGTCCCCTCCCTCTGGAGACTGGGCCGCAGGGCAGTATTCCAACATAATAATGACCCAAAACACACCCCAAGGTTACCACTGCCTTGCTAAAGAAGCTGAGGGTAAAGGTAATGGACTGGCGAAGTATGTCTCCAGACCCAAACCCTATTGAGCATCTGTGGGGCATCCTCAAATGGAAGGTGGAGGAGTGCAAGGTCTCTAACATCCATTAGCTCCATGATGTCAAGAGGACTCCAGTGGCAACAAGTGAAGCTCTGGTGAACTCCATGCCCAAGAGGGTTAAGGCAGTGCTGGAAAATAATGGTGGCCACACAAAATATTGACCATTTGGGCCCAATTTAGGCATTTTCACTTAGGGGTGTATTCACTTTTGTTGCCAGCGGTTTAGACATTAATGGCTGCGTGTTGAGTTATTTTGAGGGGACAGCAAATTTACACTGTTATACAAGCTGTACACTCACTACATCACATTGTAACAAAGTGTCATTTCTTCAGTGTTGTCACATGAGAAGATATAATAAAATATTTACAAAAACATGAGGGGTGTACTCACTTTTGTGAGATACTGTATATATAGTTAAATCAAAGTTGGACACGTTTGCTGTGTAGCCAGTATACTTCTTACAAGATTACATCCAATGTGGATCTTCATACACTTTGTACACCCTGTAAGTGGAAAGGAATGCATGAATCAGGGTTTTCACACATGTCAGACATCATATGTAGTTTATGTACTTATTTGACCCTGAAACTTGATATATGTGGGAGAAACTACACAGAACATCAAAGACCACATATCTAAACATCGTTGTCAATGCGTGGAAAACAGCCTGGTTTACCTGTTTCCAAGCATTGTATGAAACATGGGCATAAGGATAATGATTTACAGTTTTTGGTTCTGGAAGAGGTACGGAAGGATAAAAGGGGAGACGACAGGATTCTCAAATTAAAGCAAAGGGAGGTTTGGTGGATAAATCAGTTAAATTCATTACATCCACATGGTCTGAATAGGGGCTATGATTTGTACCTGTCTTTATGATAAAAATATGACATTTTACAATATGTTGTACATATGGTGCATTACTCATCTTTGATTATATTATGATCTCTTTTAGATATGGAAGAGGATTGAGGTTACAGCTCTGATTGATCGGTGGACTATTTTGATATAAATTTAGATGTAGGAAAAAAGGGGTTGGTTTTCACATGTTTAGTTCTTTAGTCCTTGAATTATTTCTGCTACATTGCAGCACTATGGGCTAATATTGCTGCGTTTTAGTAATGTAAATAGGTAGCTGCAATGCAATGTAGCAGTTTGTAAATAGCATATGTGCATTGTATGTAGACAGGTTTTTGGTACAAGGCAATTATCAGGTTTATTTGGGGATCGATCAATTGAGAGGATACATCTGTGCAGCATTTGTCCCGTGTGTGGATATAAACTAGATCAAGACAAACAGTGTTACACATGCAGCTTTATAAAGAACATGATTATTTTCAAAACTGTGTAGTCGCTTATCTCAGATTACCTGTAATATATATGAATATTTGAAGTAAAGAGAATATTGCAAAGATCGGGATTGCATCTTCAATTTTTTGTAAATGATTTACATACATTGCTCAGCATAAATGAGTACACAAGAATAATTTCCAAAATGTTGAGGTAACTGAGTTTTATAGAACATTTGTTTAGCTCATTACATGAAAGTAAGGTTAACAATATAACTTAGTTACAAAATCTTCAGTTTTACTCAAATTAGCTGATGCAAAAATGAATACATCCCACAGCAAAAGCTATTAATCTAGTATTTTGTATGACCTCCATGATTTGTAAGGACAGCACCAAGTCTTCTAGGCATGAAATGAACAAGTTGGTAACATATTGCAACATATCTTTTTCCATTCTTCAAGAATGACCTATTTTAGAGCCTGGATGCTGGATGGAAAGTGATGCTCAACTTGCCTCTTCAGAATTCCCCATAAGTGTTTGATTGGGTTCAGATCAGGAGACATACTTGGCCACTGAATCACTTTATTCCCTGTTCTTTCTTCTGCAGCAGTGCCCTTAGATGTGTGTTTTGGATAATTGTCATATTGAAAAAGTGAATGACAACCAAGGGCACAAAGTGATGGTAGCAGGATTTTGTCATCTAAATTTTAGCTTTGCTCCTAAGACTTTCATTGGGGGTGTATTTATTTTAGCAACATGGTCTTGAATGAATTTGTTAGGAAAAATATGTTTTTGAATGTGCAAATTAACAAATCTTGTTGCAACTAATGCCCTGCATTTGTAGGAGTATTTTATAGTATAGTGCCCCATAAAAAAATCTTGATTCTGAAAGGAAAGGAAATGTTTTCTGACAAATCTGTTGGGGTGTACTCATTTATGCTGAGCATTATACAGTATATATTGTGTTGTGTTATGTTGGGAGGCCCATCCTGGGTGTCAGATAGTCTAAGAATGCCACTCATTGTTCTAACCTGCATGTAGGGCTAATGTTCTTTTTTCTGCTGTTTTTCCTCCAGTACAGTCTACCCTAGTGCAGTTTAATTTGTATAATAAAATAATTAAATATGGGTTTATAAATGGAGTATTCATTTTTTCTTCACCAATTAATGGATGTTATTGCTAGATGAAGTCATAATATGGGCAACTTTAACCAACAATTTCAGTAGTCTGATTCATTTCCTTAATTAGACTTTAGCATTCTTTAAGTCCTCCTCCACATGCTTTATAACTAATTAGTCAAAGCAAGTTATTGCATGCCGCATACTACAGTATACAAATGTAAAAATGTACTTTTACTCACAATAATGACACATATAAACAGGAATTTCAACTATGATATAAGTGGATATTGCATTTTGTGACACAGACCCTTTAATTAGCAGAGACGCTTGCAAGTTTTGAGAAGGCACTAAAGTGCTTTTACAAACAGAATTACATTTTTTATTGTATCATCTGCTGCTTTAACAGCCCTGCACATTTCATCATAACCCCACTGCTGCTGTTAGCATTTGGGTATAAAAAGTTATCCAGAGAAAAAGGATAGATTTTACCTTTTAGAATAGCACTGAAAAATCTCAAAACTCTATGCTACCTACCAAACCGAATAACACATGAATTAATTAAAGAGACTTTAAAATAAACTATCAATAATCTGGATATATGGCTCAACTGAAAGTAACCTTTGCTTATGCATTTTTCATCATCAGCTCAGTTTGAATTGCTTACATTTGTGACAAGGTTATTTCAAAATGATAAGTGTGATATATACAGTATATGGTTTTCAGAACCCCTCATTGCATACAATATTATACTCTTTATTTTTCGTTTAGCTAAAATCCACTGAATGGCTCTCTGAGTCCCAGTTGTACAAGATAATACAAATGTAATCTTCAAAGCTAATAATACAATCTACAAAGCCATATCTAATGTGGGCCTTGGCCTATCATTTAAATTGTGGCCTATCTCATAGGCAATTTAGAGTATAGGATGGACATATCAGCCACATGCCTACATACAAAATGTAAACGTTTCTCAGCTCTCAACCTAGTGAACAGAAGAAACCTAATGCATTCTCTTCAATATTACATTAAAACAGAGGTCCCAACTTACATTTCTCTGAAAACTTAGGCCAAAGTGCAATATCTATGGGGCATACTATACAGATATGTGCCTGGTGTTAGATTAATCATGGCTTCTTAGTTCAGTCTTCAGAATGGGGATTAACATAGAATAGCTTGGTTTGGAAGAGCTAGGTTCAATAGGTTAACAGGAACTGATGTGAGTTCTCCCAATGGAGCAGATAATGAATTATGATTTATTAGGTTCCAGGCAAGGAACCAAATATTACTAACTATCAAAAATGTTTGTTCAGTCACTCTTGTGATTTACACACCTCTGCCCCACAGCACTCCAATAATTGTCTTAACTGTTTCAGGTTTACTACTCTTTTGCATCACCTCCTTGTTATTGGACAGATGACATGGATTTGCTGTCCAGCAAAATTGCAGGTGGACATGTGAAGAAGCTGCTTTGTGGAACTAGGAAACACGTGAATTACCTGCCAAACTGTGCTGCGTGTAAGATGTGTATAGTAATTACTATCTCTCATCAACCAGTATTGACATTTTTAATCACTTTTGATGCCAGTATTTTTAAGTATCATTCTTATGAGAGTCAGGGAAAGTGGTGCAGATTTTCCTCTTACAGAGGGATGCAATTTAAATGATCTTTTTTGTCCTTCCAGATAGAAAACAAGCAGTGTTTAAGACATTAGAATGTTCCTTCTCTTTGTCTGACTGAAGTACCTCTTGTCAGATAAATCAAAACAGCAACATATACTTGATTTAAAAGTAACTTGCTTTCAGGGTAGCCAACATTTAGCCTATTTGAAATATTAATATATGCTGTATCTATGCCATATAATGAATTAGCATTCAAATTTTGTATTTCCAACTTTATTTTAAAATGCAAATAAAGTGTGATTGAGTTCCAGTTAATTTCCTCCACATTTTTGAAGATTTTAATTGTATTCCTTTTTATTTTCTGACATCTTTGCATTTTATTTGTACCCATGCAAGTCCATCTTTTGAGAAATAAACAACCAACAAAAAATACCTATTAAGCTTAAGTTGAGGTGCAAAATCAACAGGCACATGTTAATACCCAGTTAGAAGACTTACCTTTAGCACATCTTCATCAGATGATCTGCATTCTACCACATCAGAAATATCGGTCACTGAGCTTCTGCTGTCTACACTGACAGTCTTAACAGGGACTGCTACTGTTTTCCCAGTGAGGATGGCAGTGTTCAGAATCTCTGATTCCTACAATGCAAAATAAATAAATAATTATTAACTTTATCTCAAATAAGAAAAAAACGATTTACTATAACAAAATAAATACAGTATATACATTATGCACATCACAGCGACATGCACATTAAAAATGTCAAAAATGAATTCAAACAATACATTTCAAGGTTAAAAACTGCACACTAGAGGTGACACCCAGACCTTATTTTCGTATGGGTCACTTACCTGAAAAGCTTATTAGTCATTAGTGGAACTCAAACATTGACAAACCAGTCTGCTCTCCTGGTGCTGCCTGAAGAAACTTAAGGTGAGGGCAAGTCATCTGCACCTACAGTAACTGTAGGTTTCACTAAAAGGTGATCTTAACATTATATTGGATATTCAGCGATTCCACCCAGACGGCTTTCCTACTGACTGATGCATATACAGCTAAACCAATTCAAACATGGCTGGTGTGTGCCCTAGTAGAGAGAACCTGTCACCACTTTACTACATGGCCCAAATAATTGTATCATTACAATATTACCGCCTTTCCTTGGTGATCAATGGAGAGATCCCCCACTTACATAGGTGGAAAGGAAAGAACCATTTTGATGTAATGACCCCATAATATGGTTGTCAGTGTAGTGGCTTTACATTGGTGGCCAGTGCAGTACCCACTTACATTGGTGATCAGCAGAAGAGTCTCCTCCTGAGATTGGTTATCGGTGGTGACCTGCCCCCTTACAGTGGTGATCAGTGGAGAAGTACTTCTTACATACTCCTTGACCTTGGTGGTCAATGAGAGCTCAGCTAAATATAGCATTGGTGTCAGTGTTTATCTGAGAGAGGAGAGGCTCTGTTTCTCCTGTGCTAACAAGTCTAGCTCTGCCAAGTGACGATGGCACTGCAACTATGCAGATATTGCCTGTTAGGAGATCAATTCCTTGAGGGAACCATGAATGCCAACATGTACTGTGACATACTGAAGCAGAGCATGATCCCTTCCCTTTGGAGATGGGGCCGCAGGGAAGTATTCCAACATAACGACCCCAAACACACCTCCAAGATGAACACTGCCTTGCTAAAGAAACTAGGGGAAAAGGTGATGGACTAGCCAAGCATGTCTCCAGACCTAAACCTTATTGAGCAGCTGTGGGGCATCCTCAAATGGAAGATGGAGGAGCGCAACATCCACCAGCTCAGTGATATCATCATGGAGGAGTGGAAGAGTGGTAACCTGTGGTGGTAACCTGTGAAGGTCTGGTGAACTCCATGCCCAAGAGGGTTAAGGCAGTGCTGGAAAATAATGGTGGCCGCACAAAATCTTGACACTTTGGGCCCAATTTTGACATTTTCACATAGGGGTGTTCTCACTTTTGTTTCCAGCGGTTTAGACATTAATAGTTATTTTGAGGGGGCAGCAAATTTAAACTGTTATACAAGCTGTACACTCACTAGTTTACATTGTAGCAAAGTGTCATTTCTTCAGTGTTGTCACATGAAAAGATATAAAAAAATATTTGAGGATGCCCCACAGATGCTCAATAGTGTTTAGGTCTGGAGACATGCTTGGCCAGTCCATCGCCTTTACCCTCAGCTTCTTTAGCAAGGCAGTAGTCATCTTGGAGGTGTGTTTGGGGTCATTGTCATGTTGGAATACTGCCCAATGGCCCAGTCTCCGAAAGGAGGGGATCATGCTCTGCTTCAGTATGTCATAGTGCATGTTGGCATTCATAGTTCCCTCAATGAACTGTAGCTCCCCAGTGCCGGCAGCACTCATGCCGCCCCAGACCATGACACTCCCACCACCATGCTTGACTGTAGGCAAGACACACTTGTCTTTGTACTCCTCACCTGGTTTCCGCCACAGGCGATTGACACCATCTGAACCGAATAAGTTTATCTTGGTCTCATCAGACCACAGGACTTGGTTCCAGTAATCCATGTCCTTAGTCTGCTTGTCTTTAGCAAACTGTTTGCAGGCTTTCTTGTGCATCATCTTTAGAAGAGGCTTCCTTCCGGGATGACAGCCATGCAGCCAATTTGATGCAGTGTGCGCCGTATGGTCTGAGCACTGACAGGCTTACCCCCCACCCCTTCAACCTCTGCTGGCAGCACTGATATGTGTATTTCCCAAAGACAACCGATGGATATGATGCTGAGCACATGCACTCAACTTCTTTGGTCGACCATGGCGAGGCTTGTTCTGAGTGGAACCTGTCCTGTTAAACTGCTGTATGGTCTTGCAGTTCAGTTTCAGGGTCTTGGCAACCTTCTTATAGCCTAGGCCATCTTTATCTAGAGCATCAATTCTCTTTTTCAGATGCACAGAGAGTTCTTTGCCATGAGGTGCCATGTTGAACTTCTAGTGACCAGTATGAGAGAGTGAGAGCGATAACACCAAATTTAACACACCTGCTCCCCATTCACACCTTAGACCTTGTAACACTAACGAGTCACGTGACACCGGAAGGGAAAATAGCTAATTTGGCCTAATTTGGACATTTTGACTTCGGGGTGTACTCACTTTTGTTGCCAGCGGTTTAGACTTATTTTGAAGGGACAGCAAATTCACACTGTTATACAAGCTGTACACTCACTACTTTACATTGTAGCAAAGTGTCATTTCTTCAGTGTTGTCACATGAAAAGATATAATAAAATATTTACAAAAATGTAAGGGGTGTACTAACTTTTATGAGATACTGTATATATATATATATATATATATATATATATTAATGCACCGCCTGAAGTGTATTATATACTGTACCCTGCTGAATGCACTGTACAGGCGGTCCCCTAGTTACAAACATCTGACTATTACAAATGACTCCTACTTATAAACGGAGGGAGACAACAGGAAACAAGAGAAAATCTACCCATAGGAAGGGAAATTCACTTCTGTAACAGTTATTATGGGAAAAAGGTGTGTCCACTGATGTTTTATCACCAAGGTTTGTTTCCACAACAACCCAAAATTTTCAAAATCTGATTATCATTGGGACAGGAAGTGAGGTGAAGTCTTCTGAACAGATGCTCAGACAGCAAAACAAACAGGGGCGTTACTCCTTCCCTATGCTATCCAAAAAGCTTATAGTTATTTTGGCTGGAGCTACACTTAAAAAATGTACCTGTTCCAACTTACAAACAAATTCAACTTAAGAACAAACCTACAGATCTTGATTGTAACCCGGGGATCGCCTATATATATAGTCTACAAAGTCTGAATACATTGTATGTATATACTGTATATACATATCTATATTAACATACTAGATTATATTTATACTGTATATATATTATTAATATATATATTATTAATACACTGCCTGAAGTGTATTATATGCTGTACACCGCTGAATGCACTGTATATATAGTCTACACTGAATGCACTGTATATATATATATATATATATATATATATATATATATATATATATACAGTCAGGTCCATAAATATTGCGAAATCCACACAATTCTAATCTTTTTGGCTCTATACACCACCACAATGGATTTGAAATGAAACGAACAAGATGCGCTTTAACTGCAGACTTTCAGCTTTAATTTGAGGGTATTTACATCCAAATGAAAGGTGTAGGAATTACAACAGTTTGTATATGTGCCTCCCACTTTTTAAGGGACCAAAAGTAAAGGGACAGATTAACAATCATAAATCAAACTTTCACTTTTTAATACTTGGTTGCAAATCCTTTGCAGTCAATTACAGCCTGAAGTCTGGAATGCATAGACATCACCAGACGCTGGGTTTCATACCTGGTGATGCTCTGCCAGTCCTCTACTGCAACTGTCTTCAGTTCCTGCTTGTTCTTAGGGCATTTTCCCTTCAGTTTTGTCTTCAGCAAGTGAAATGCATGCTCAATCGGATTCAGGTCAGGTGATTGACTTGGCCATTGCATAACATTCCACTTCTTTCCCTTAAAAAACTCTATGTTTGCTTTCGCAGTATGCTTCGGGTCATTATCCATCTGCACTGTGAAGCGCCTTCCAATGAGTTTTGAAGCATTTGGCTGAATATGAGCAGATAATATTGCCCGAAACACTTCAGAATTCATCCTGCTGCTTTTGTCAGCAGTCACATCATCAATAAATACAAGTCTGTTTTGACTTCCCTTTTACGGGATTCTTGTTCGTCCTTGACTTCTGTCAACGTCATCTCC
>BLSH010010296.1:0-11879 GCA_018402905.1 Glandirana rugosa | reverse complement strand
ATAAATAAATAATTATTAACTTTATCTCAAATAAGAAAAAAACAATTTACTATAACAAAATAAATACAGTATATACATTATGCACATCACAGCGACACGCACATTAAACATGTCAAAAATGAATTCAAACAATACATTTCAAGGGTGAAAACCGCACATTAGAGGTGACACCCAGACCTTATTTTCATATGGGTCACTTACCTGAAAAGCTTATTAGTTATTAGTGGAACTCAAACATTGACAAACCAGTCTGCTCTCCTGGTGCTGCCTGAAGAAACTTAAGGTGAAGGCAAGTCATCTGCACCTACAGTAATGACATGTTTCACTAAAAGGTGATCTTAACATTATATTGGATATTCAGCGATTCCACCCAGACGGCTTTCCTACTGACTGATGCATATACAGCTAAACCAATTCAAACATGGTTGGTGTGTGCCCTAGTAGAGAGAACCTGTCACCACTTTACTACATGGCCCAAATAATTGTATCATTACAATATTACCGCCTTTCCTTGATGATCAATGGAGAGGTCCCCCACTTACAAGGGTGGAAAGGAAAGAACCATTTTGATGTAATGACCCCATAATATGGTTGTCAGTGTAGTGGCTTTACATTGGTGGCCAGTGCAGTACCCACTTACATTGGTGATCAGCAGAAGAGTCTCCTCCTGAGATTGGTTATCGGTGGTGACCTGCCCCCTTACAGTGGTGATCAGTGGAGAAGTACTTGGTGGTCAATGAGAGCTCAGCTAAATATAGCATTGGTGTCAGTGTTTATCTGAGAGAGGAGAGGCTCTGTTTCTCCTGTGCTAACAAATCTAGCTCTGCCAAGTGACGATGGCAATGCAACTATGCAGATATTGCCTGTTAGGAGATCAATTCCTTGAGGGAACCATGAATGCCAACATGTACTGTGACATACTGAAGCAGAGCATGATCCCTTCCCTTCGGAGATGGGGCCACAGGGAAGTATTCCAACATACCGACCCCAAACACACCTCCAAGATGAACACTGCCTTGCTAAAGAAACAAAGAGAAAAGTTGATGGACTAGCCAAGCATGTCTCCAGACCTAAACCCTATTGAGCAGCTGTGGGGCATCCTCAAATGGAAGATGGAGGAGCGCAACATCCACCAGCTCAGTGATATCATCATGGAGGAGTGGAAGAGGAATCCTTAAAGTGTTCATCAAACAAAATTCACCCAGAAGTGTGTAGACCAGCACCAATGATAGGCACACGTGTGTAGTCACATAGAGGTACTCTTACCAGATCGAGAGGACCTGTTATCGCTAACAGATCGAATGCGTTAGCAGAAATAACCCTCTGCGGGGTATAAATCTGATGATGTTCCTCTCCCTCCAGTAGGTAGTACTCTTAGTAATCTCAATTAGATAAAGACAGAGGGCTTCCAGTTCCACCAGCCACAACCTTATGTGACACTACGGAGGTTGGGGATGAGCCGCTAAGAGTACTACCTACTCGAGGGAGAGGAACATCATCAGATTTATACCCCGCAGAGGGTTATTTCTGCTAACGCATTCGATCTGTTAGCGATAACAGGTCCTCTCGATCTGGTAAGAGTACCTCTATGTGACTACACACGTGTGCCTATCATTGGTGCTGGTCTACACACTTCTGGGTGAATTTTGTTTGATGAACACTTTAAGGATTGATTTCACACTGAATGATGAGGACTTGCTTCTTATTCTATTTTTCTGCCTCTTTGGATCACGAGATTTAACAAGACTCTTGGTTGAACATTTAACCCTTTATTGGATAATTGTTTTACTAGCTCTTGTGGGATATCCACTGGGACCTATTCACGGACTTGATTTTTCATTTTGTGTTCTTCTGCACATAGGTTTTTATTTCACTGTTTATGAGCGCAACTGTTTTATTATTTATTATTTGTTTCCACAACAACCCAAAATTTTCAAAATCTGATTATCATTGGGACAGGAAGTGAGGTGAAATATTATGAACAGGTGCTCAGACAGCAAAACAAACAGGGGCGTTACTCCTTCCCTATGCTATCCAAAAAGCTTATAGTTATTTTGGCTGGAGCTACACTTAAAAAATGTACCTGTTCCAATTTACAAACAAATTCAACTTAAGAACAAACCTACAGACCCTATCTTGTTTGTAACCTGGGGATCGCCTGTATATATAGTCTACAAAGTCTGAATGCATTGTATGTATATACTGTATATACATATCTATATATACATACTAGATTATATATATATATATATTATTAATATATATATTAGTAATACACTGCCTGAAGTGTATTATATACTGTACACCTCTGAATGCACTGTATATATAATCTACACTGAATGCACTGTATATATATATATATATATATATATACAGTCAGGTCAATAAATATTGGGACATCCACACAATTCTAATCTTTTTGGATCTATACACCACCACAATGGATTTGAAATGAAACGAATAAGATGTGCTTTAACTGCAGACTTTCAGCTTTAATTTGAGGATATTTACATCCAAATCAAGTGAACGGTGTAGGAATTACAACAGTTTGTATATGTGCCTCCCACTTTTTAAGGGACCAAAAGTAATGGGACAGATTAACAATCATAAATCAAACTTTCACTTTTCTTTTTAATACCTGGTTGCAAATCCTTTGCAGTCAATTACAGCCTGAAGTCTGGAATGCATAGACATCAACAGATGCTGGGTTTCATCCCTGGTGATGCTCTGCCAGTCCTCTACTGCAACTGTCTTCAGTCCCTGCTTGTTCTTGGAGCATTTTCCCTTCAGTTTTGTCTTCAGCAAGTGAAATGCATGCTCAATCGGATTCAGGTCAGGTGATTGACTTGGCCATTGCATAACATTCCACTTCTTTCCCTTAAAAAACTCTTTGGTTGCTTTCGCAGTATGCTTCGGGTCATTGTCCATCTGCACTGTGAAGCGCCGTCCAATGAGTTTTGAAGCATTTGGCTGAATATGAGCAGATAATATTGCCCGAAACACTTCAGAATTTATCCTGCCGCTTTTGTCAGCAGTCACATCATCAATAAATACAAGAGAACCAGTTCCATTGGCAGCCATACATGCCCACGCCATGAAACTATCACCACCATGCTTCACTAATGAGGTGGTATGCTTTGGATCATGAGCAGTTCCTTTCCTTCTCCATACTCTTCTCTTCCCATCCCTCTGGTACAAGTTGATCTTGGTCTCATCTGTCCATAGGATGTTGTTCCAGAACTGTGAAAGCTTTTTTAGATGTGTGGCAAACTCTAATCTGACCTTCCTGTTTTTGAGGCTCGCCAATGGTTTACATCTTGTGGTGAACCCTCTGTATTCACTCTGGTGACGTCTTCTCTTGATTGTTGACTTTGACACACATACACCTACCTCCTAGAGAGTGTTCTTGATCTGGCCAGCTGTTGTGAAGGGTGTTTTCTTCACCAGGGAAAGAATTCTTCAGTCATCCACCACAGTTGTTTTCCGTGGTTTTCCGGATCGTTTGGTGTTGCTGAGCTCACCGGTGTTTTCTTTCTTTTTAAGGATGTTCAAACAGTTGATTTGGCCACACCTAATGTTTTTGCTATCTCTCTGATGGGTTTGTTTTGTTTTTTCAGCCTAATGATGGCTTGCTTCACTGATATTGACAGCTCTTTGAATCTCATATTGAGAGTTGACAGCAACAGATTCCACTGGGGCATGACCCAGTTGAAGTCCTATCGGACGAAACGCGTTGGGTGAGGAGGGTCTTCTCCGGCTCATTGCGCTTGTTCTTAGACATTGGAATTCCATGTGAAGCTTCTTTTATCCTTTATGCATGTAAGTGCGATTTTACCTTAATAAAATTTTCTGGTTAAACAATATTACACTATGGGAGATTCCTTTCTTTCCCTATGAGGCACCGCTACCTACCATTCCGAGTGTTTGTACTTTCTCAGGTTTCCTGTGGATCGGGTTTGCTTGACTGGAGCTCCGAAGCTGGTGGAAAGATCTCTTCCTTGGAGCGTATCCATGATTTAAGGCGTTTCCCCAGAGTACATCTCCCGCCGCAAGCCCACCAAAAAGAAAACCTGAAGCACCTCTGAGGGGTCACTCCCCTCACATAACGAGACAACCCCTGGACGTCGGAGGGTACCGGGCAACGTACCCAGTCCCTCAACAGATTAAGCAGTTCAGCCTGCTTTAGTCCACGTTGGACTTAGTTTTTAAGGCCGTAGCTCGGACACTGAGTGTAGCCTCTGTTCCTACGTTTCTAAGTTTGAAAAAGTGCCACCTTGGCCTCATCTAATGCTTTCTTTCAAACCTCTCGGCATAACCGGTGTAAACTTACTCAACTAAACCCCGACCACAGGACCATGATCGAAACCATGACTTCCGACTCTCTGAACAACACAGTTCCGAAGCCACCATGCCTACCCAAGTTTCCCAGGTGTAACTATCAGAAGCTATACCACAATTACCCAGACATATCAGAGAAATTCTATATCATCAGGAAACATCAACATGGGACTTAAATTCCTGTCTGTCAACGCCAGAGGACTCAATCATCCTGCTAAACGCTGATCGCTTTGGCAAACAGTGCTGCAACAAAATGCTGATGTCCTAGTGGTGCAAGAAACTCATTTTCACAAAGACAACAGCCCAAAATGCTCGCACCCTAGATACCCTCATATTTTCACAGTACTATTGGCCATTCGAGACTCAGTTTCCTTTAAGCTGAAAGAATCCCTAATTGATCCAGAAGGACGGTATATTATTCTACTGTGTGTTATTAACAATCTTCCTTTAACTTCGTTCACAGTCTATGTTCCCAACTCGCATCAGCTGCGGGTTTCTAAGGAGAATATTCAAGAAGATCTCGCAGATGCGACTTGGTAATGTCTTGTTATGTGGAGACTTTAATGTTACGGTCAACCTTGACAAATCTTGCCTCCTTGGAGACAGCCATCCTTTATGGGCGGTCTCCTAACTGACCCATGGAGGTGCCAGCATGCTGAGGAAAAATCTTTCACCTATTATTCACCCCGGCACAATTCATATTCATGCCTTGATTTCTTTTTGGTTGACAAAATGCTGCTGCAGAGAATCTCCAAATCCACTATCCAAGATATCACATGGTCTGACTATGCTCCCATTACGCTACAGGTGGAGGAGGGAGGCTCTGCTGCAGGGGCACGAATATGGAGATGTAACACATCTGTTTTGTGGGACCCGGAATACCAAAAGGAAATCAACAAACAATTAGACGAATTCTTCCATTTTAACAACAGGAATGATACAAATGCTTTTACCAATTGGAATGCCCATAAGGCTTTCATGAGAGGGGTAATACTCAAATACAGCTCCAGGTTAAAAAAGAGATACACAGCGAAACTAGACACTCTCTTAACAGAAATTCGTGCCCTAGACAAAAAAAAAACAAACAAACCCAACAACCGCCCTGGCGGAGAAATTGTCCAAACTACGCAACACCCTGAGAGAATTACTGTGCACCCAAAACAATGTATACCTACGTAGAATCAAACTAAACAACTATGCCAACAACAACAAAGCAGGCAAATTCCTAGCAAATAGACTCAAAACCCAAAGATTCAAAACCAAAATTCCCCATATCATACACCCAACAACTCAGGAAAAGCATATTAATCCACAATCAATCGCCAACTCCTTTGCTGACTATTACAGCTTCCTTTACAACTTAAGAGAGGATACTTCAACCACGCAACCTTCAGACCATGCCACCACGGAATTTTTAGACTCATTGAACCTACCCTCTCTGACCTCAAACCACCTAGAAGACCTTAATGCACCAATCACTAGTGAAAAATTAGAAAACACTATCACGTCCCTCCCCAACGGCAAATCCCTGGGCCCGGACGACCTCATAAATGAGTATTGTAAAACATTTAAACACACCCTAACCCCCCATTTACTTCCTGCTCTTCAGGAAGCAGCAGCCTCGGGATCATTCCCGAGAGAAATGTTAAAAGCGCACATTATTACACTTCCCAAACCGGGCAAACCCCCAACCACGCCATCCAACTTTCGCCAAATTTCGCTCCTCAACACAGACGTCAAAATCAATGCAAAAGTGCTTGCCAAACGACTCTTCAACATAATCCCGTCACTAATAAAGCCAGACCAATTGGGTTTCACTAAGGGACAACAGGCGTCAGATGCCACCAGGCGCATCATAAACGTACTTCATCAGGTGGAGCTGCGGTGAACGCCTTCCCTGCTTCTCTCGATTGATGCGGAGAAGGCATTCGACAGTGTCCACTGGGGATACATGAATGCCGTTCTCCAAAAGTTTGGCTTTAAAGGTAACATACTGTCCGCCATCATGGCTTTGTACTCCCATCCATCTGCCCAAGTATACACAGAAGGCCTTCTGTCCAAAACCTTCAACATCACCAACGGCAACAGGCAGGGCTGCCCCCTCTCCCCATCAATTTTCAATCTGGTAATAGAACCACTAGCAGAATCTATCCGCTCTCACCCGCACATATCGGGGTTTAAGTTCCGTCAACACCCACACGTCATAAACCTGTTTGCTGACGATGTAATTCTTCTCATAACGAACCCCACGGTATCACTCCCGTTTGCTCACAAAGTTCTTACCCACTTCAGCACCCTATCATATTATAAGGTAAACTTCAGCAAATCCCTCATACTGGACTTGGGAATTGGCACGCATGCCCGCAAACACCTGGAAACAACCCTCCCGTACACATGGACAAAAAGCTCCATTCCTTACTTAGGGCTAAACCTAACCCCCAAAACATCTCTATTAGCTGAGGCAAATATAAAACCATTACTCAATACTATCAAACAGGACCTCACACGCATGGCAAAAGTTGAACTCTCCCTTGCAGGAAGAGTTGCTTTCTTTAAAATGATGGTACTCCCAAAAATCTTATACATATTCCGAATGTTCCCAATACAACTAAAAGCATACCACCTGACAGAGATCAATAAAACCCTAAAACACTTCATATGGCAGGGGAAAAAAGCAAGGTGTCCCAGCAAACACCCTATCAAACATAGGAAGGTGGGAGGAATGGGTCTACCGGATATAAAAGACTACCATACAGCCACCCTCCTAACTCAAATTAGGCACTGGTTTAGGAACCCTACTGAAGCTTTATGGGTGGATATAGAAACCACGAGCTCCAAAACATCCCACCTACCAACATTACTTCTGGCAGACATATGGAACCACTTGACCTACCAAACCTCCCCATAACAGTCCAGATGGCAATTCAGGCGTGCAGAACGCTTCTCCAACAAACCAATATCACACATAACCTGGAACACAGAAACATTAGAATACCCATTGAAACTCTAGAGCACCTAATTCCCTACGTGGCGGTGGGTAAATGGAAGGAACTGGGAATCCAATGGGTTGATGACCTGATAACAGACGGTAAATTTAAACCACTAAACCAACTGGCACAACAATATAACCTCCCTAAATCTGCCCTTTTCACACACACAAGAATTGCCAGCTTCATGGCTAAAAATAAACCCCCCTCAATTCGGGTTAACTCACAATTGTGGAATTATTATAGTGACACAACCCCAGCCCAAAGGGGCATTTCCTTAATATACAATATATTACAACAAAAACAATTGTTCGAAAAATATCCTCAGATGCTACTGTGGGAATTGGACTTGAACACAACATTCACCCCAAAACAATGGACCACTGCATTCAAACACAACTACATAGCATCCCACTGCATCAACCACTGGGAACTAACCCAGAAAATAATGTCACGCTGGTATAGAACGCCCCAACAATTAGCAAGATATTACCCTGCTCAATCAGCCCTCTGCTGGAGAGACTGTAACCAACCGGGAACAATCCTCTACATCTTCTGGGCTTGTAAAAACCTCACAAGTTACTGGAAAAAAATATTTAGTATAATTGCGAGCATCACAGGCGTCATTAAAACACCAACCCCGGCTCTGGCTATTTTACATGTAGGAATCGAGGAATACCCTACACCATATAGAATAATAGTGACGCATATTCTGATAGAGACCAAACTAGTTATCGCAAGACACTGGAGAACTAACACCACTCCAAACACATCAGAAGTACTAACAAGAGTTAATCTCAATCACCAATATGAAGAGCTACTAGCACTCAGAACATCCGCCAAAACACTTACTGAAAAAAATTGGAAACCATGGGTAGAATGGTACCGGTAAATTGAATATAAATACTGATTTACGATTAACTGGAAATGCACCTATGCCTATCACCTATTATTTCACCCTGACTGATTATGGTTTAATGTTACGCGTACTGTAACCCTACACTGCTACGAAATTGATTTGCTTCTGTATATGACATATAACCAAGTTGGCACAAGCCACTCTTTACCAAGAATTTGTAATTCAAGATTGTAATGTCTAAAATTTCAATAAAAAATGCATTTGAAAAAAAAAAAAAGTATGTTGAAAAAAGGTGGTGGATAAAGATGTGAGAAATCAGGATTTTTTCTACCATATCTCATGTTTGCCATACGAGAGGTTCCGCAGGCATCTACGGGATATTCCCTGTTTGAACTCTTGTATGGTAGACATCCCAGGGGGCTGCTAGATGTCGCAAAAGAGACGTGGGAAGGAGAGGCCACCCCATATAGAAGCATCATAGAGCATATCTCCTTGGTGCGGGATTGAATTGCAGCTGTCCTGCCCCTTGTCCAGGAACATATGGAGAGAGTCAGAGGAGGGTTTATAATCGGGTGCCAAGACTCAAACTTTCAATCCCGGGGACAGAGTGCTGGTACTAGACCCCACCGTTGAAAGTAAATTCCTAGCAAAGTGGCAGGGTAGCTTTGAGATCATGGAAAGAGTAGGGGAGGTAAACAATAAAGTTTACCAGCCATGGAAAAGGAAGCCGGAGCAAATCTTCCAGGTTCATTTCTTAAAACCATTGAAGGACAGAGAGATGTTAGAGGCCGTGCCAACCCATCAAAAGGACAGGGTACCAATGACCCTGGACGTTCCCATGACGGAAACTTTGTCAAAGGTGCAACAAAATGACATTACAGAGTTCCTAAGTAACTTCTTCTCCCCTTTACCCGGACTGACCTTAGTGACCCAACATGACATAATTATGGAACCAGGTGTTCGCGTAAATGGGAAGCCTTATAGAATACCTGAGGCTAGATGTGAGGCAGTTGCACGGGAAATCAAAAACATGTTAGAGTTGGACGTGATAGAGGAGTCCCACAGTGACTGGTCGAGCCCCATAGTGCTGGTCCCAAACCCTGATGACACTCTCACGTTCTGTAATGACTTCAGAAAACTGAATAGTGTGTCCAAGTTTGATGCATACCCGATGCCTCGGGTCGACGAACTTGTGGACAGGTTGGGAGATGCCCAGTACATAACAACCCTAGACTTAACTAAGGGCTATTGGCAGATACCACTAACAGAATCAGCAATGGAGAAGACAGCCTTTTCCACTCCCGAGGGGTCGTTTCAGTACAAGTGCATGCCGTTTGGTCTGCATGATGTAGTCTTCCATAGCCCCGATTGGGAATCTTATTTACCCTGGGTACAGGCAGTAGTGGATTCACTAAGGAAGGCAGGGCTCACGGCCGATCCGAAGAAATGTTCCATAGGCTTGGAGGAGGCCAAATACCTTGGCCACATTATTGGTCAGGGGGTTAATTAAACCACAGACCAATAAACTTGAGGCAATCCAAAGGTGGCCCCAACCGCTAACTAAGAAGCAAGTGCGTGCGTTCCTGGGGATCACGGGATACTACAGACGCTTTATTCCCGACTTTGCCCCCACTGCCTTCCCTCTAAAAGACTTGACAAAGGGTAGAGGGTCGGTCATGGTGAAATGGAATCCGGAGGCAGAGGAGGCGTTCCAGAGGTTGAAGAAGGCCCTTTGTGTACAACCGGTGCTTGTCATCCCAGACTTGTCAAAAGAGTTTGTCATGCAGACAGATACCTCTGAGTTGGGACTAGGGGCCCTACTGTACCAGGTCAGAGACTGTGAGGAGGACCCGGTTGTGTACTGAGCAGAAAGCTCAACAAGCATGAAAAAATTTATGCCATCAAAGAAAAAGAATGCTTGGCCATCAAGTGGGCCTTGGAAGCCCTGAGGTACTATCTGCTGGGAAGATGTTTTAGGTTAGTCACCGACCATGCCCCCCTGAAGTGGATGTGTGACAACAGGGAGAAAAATAGTCGGGTGACTAGGTGGTTCCTGGCCCTGCAGCTGTTTAAGTTCACAGTGGAACACCGGGCAGGAAGGCTCCAAAATAATGAGGATGCCCTTGCCCGGGTCCACTGTTTGGTTGGGACAATTGCTCAACCCCAGAGGCTTGAGCAGAGGGGGGAGATGTGTGACGTTATGCAAGGCGCAGTAGTGGATGGACGCTATTTGTCACCCTGCATACGTTTGTTTTGAGGGGACCAAGATGGAATCCGGTCCAGGTGTTACCAGCCACCTTGGCAGGCTTGATTCCAGACCGGATTTTGTGGCTCTCTTGAGTCCACTTGCAGGTGCAGTTAAATAACCAGGAAGAGATCACAAGGGAGCTCTAGCCTGGGACTCAGGAGGATCTATCTGAGAGAGCTGTGTTTAGTGTGTTGAACTATAAGGCAAAGGTTTGCATTGGCTGATGTTTTATGGGCGTCAGGGACAAACCCGACCCCAAATAGTGAGGTTCCTGTTTTGTATAGCTTAGCACCAGACAGCAAGGATTTGTTTTTTCTATTTCGTTTATTTAATATGTCTGCAATCTTTGATAATAAACCTGCCAACCTGCCAGACTTTTAAAAAAGTTGTGCCTGCACGCTCCCTTTTTCCCAGGAAAGGTAACCCCCACAAGCTAATCTTCCACACGTGGTGGACTCAGCAGGCAACTTTCCAACATGGAGTAGATGTTGAAGGCCTTGCTACAGGCGACTGTGGCCAAGCGGGAAGAAAGTCGCAGACAACATTAAGCCCAGTAGGAGATCAACTGTCAGCTGGTGGAGGCTCTCGTAGAGTTAAAGAAGTGTTCCGCACCTCCTGTGACAGTGGAACAAAAGTTAATCCGTGCCAGTTACTATCTGCAGAAGATGACACCTGCGGATGATGTGGAGGCGTACAACCTTTGATAATATACCTGCCAACCCGCCAAACTTTTAAGAAAGTTGTGCCCCTGCACGCTGCCTTTTTCCCAGGAAAAGGGTTCCCCACAAGCTAATCTCCCACGCTAGTCTACACTGAATGCACTGTATGTATGTGTATATATATATATATATATATATATATATATATATATATATATATACTAGACTGTGTATATATAGCAATACACCACCTGAAGTGTATTGGAAACATAGAAAAGTGATGGCAGAAAAAGACGGAGTAGTCCATCGAGTCTGCCCTTTTTTGTTTTTTTTTCCCCATTAGGCCCCTTTCACACAAGCGGGTCATTCGGGTCCGCCTGTCAGCTTTTCAGGCGGACCTGAACGGACGCTCCATTGTCTTCTATGGAGCGACGGATGTCAGCGGTGACATGTCCGCTGACATCCAATCTACTCCGATCCGCCTGGCGGATCGGATGAACACGGACAGATGGTCCACGTTCATCCGATCCTCCATAGAGGAGAATAGAGCTGTGACAGGTCAGTCTCTGCACAGAGTGCAGAGACTGTCATGACATCCGCTGGCTCAGCAAAGATAAACAGATGGATCCCCACTGAGCAGCGGAGCCCATCAAAACGGGCTCCGCTCGTGTGAAAGAGCCCTTAACTAGTGTTGAGCGAACCCGGACTGTAACGTTCGGGTCCGTACCGAACTTTCGGGTGTCCGTGGCACGGACCCGGACCCGGACATTTCAAAAATCGTTCGGGTT
>BLSH010010242.1:135066-147478 GCA_018402905.1 Glandirana rugosa | reverse complement strand
AGGGGGAGGCTCTCTGGGGACCCTGATGTATGGGTAGGCTCTCTGGGGACCCTGATGTATGGGTAGACTCTCTGGGGACCCTGGTGTAAGGGGGAGGCTCTCTGGGGACCCTGATGTAAGAGGGAGGCTCTCTGGGGACCCTGATGTAAGGGGGGCTCTCTGGGGACCCTGATGTAAGGGGGAGGCTCTCTGGGGACCCTGATGTAAGGATAAGGCTCTCTGGGGACCCTGATGTAAGGGGGAGGCTCTCTGGGGACCCTGATGTAAGGGGAAGGCTCTCTGGGGACCCTTATATAAGGGGAGGCTCTCTGGGGACCCTGGTGTAAGGGGGAGGCTCTTTGGGGACTCTGATGTAAGAGGAAGGCTCTCTGGGGACCCTTATGTAAGGGGGGCTCTCTGGGGGGGGGGCGGCTATGAGAGACCTGTAATCCACACTGCCCATCACCTCACTTCATAGTGCACAACCAGGGTTAGCCTCAGCGCTGCTGCATTGCTGAAAGGCAGCCAATGGCTTGCAGCAATGCTAGTTCCTGAAATTCCAGGCAATGAGGCTGTAGCAATGTTCCTGCATGACGTTAGCCCTCCCACTTCATGCAGTGATGTGAGAAGGAGGAGAAAACTGCAAAGGTGAAATAATAAAAGAGGTGAGTGTGGACTTCTTATGTTATGCTACTTATGTTTTTTTGCGCAATTGTGTATAGTTTATATACTGTTTTTGTGCGTGTTTGCAAAATTTAAGTGGGCCGGTCTGGGTGAAGTCCAGGACCAAATTTTTGTTCCAGTCCAGCCCTGTATGTGTATGTGTGAGTTTTCTTTGCGGCGCTCTGCCCTGCCAGCACATGATCAGGGAGAGAGAAATGCTTCCACACTTCTCTTTTAAGCAAAGTCGCTCAGTAAGAAATCTTTGCCATCTCCCCACTGGCAGACAGAGCAATAATGCTAATGCGAACATGGTGATTAGGGTGTGCCCAGGAACAGCCTGCACACCCTGTGCACACGTCTATAGGAAACATCAACAGGTCACCAAAAAGGTTTCACTTTAAGGTGGTTGTAAACCACTGAAATAAAAAAAAAAATCAGCGCATATTGCTCTATAGCCTCAATCCAAAAGCACTCTTTCCAACGAGGACACAGACAGAAATACACTTTTAGTAAAGTGAAGAAGATTTGAGCATGTAACACTATATTTATTTTGTCCTGGGGACTCCTGCAACCCCCTATTTCTTGCCCTGCTGTCACATGGGCAGGAAATGAGAGAAATCTCTCCATGGAATTCAGAGACAAATAAAAACCTCAATAGTGCTTTGATGGTGAGGAGAACTGAACTGATCAATATGTTCATTATAATCATGACAGCTCTATTTTTTTAGGAATTTTGGAGATACTACTGAAACACATAGTTTCTCCCAGTGACTTAAAATAAAACCCTATTCTAGACTTTAAAAGTGGAGTAGTACTTCTTTTCTCTGCTTTTAGAAGTGTGAGACACACTACTACTGGTCTGGTGACAACACCCCTTCTGCTCCCATTAGGCAGTAGCGTTGCTAGGTAGCAGTGGTCTTGTTGCTAGGTAGCAGCTCGGTGTGGCCTGTGCCACTTCTGCCCTGATTGGGCACGGTGCCTTGGGTGCTCTGTTTGAACATCATAAGCCCAGGGATCTTGACTTCTGGTCTGGTGATACTTTATTTTACTTTGACTCCTGGGTTTGACCCTTGCTAGCCTGTCTTGGATTTCCATACTGTCTGCTGCCTGCCCTGACCTCTACCCATTTTGGATTATGCGATTGTCTGCCACCTGCCTAGACCTCTGTCTGACCCTGGACTATGCTATTGTCTGCCACCTGCTCTGAGCTCCACAGGTCCCGTACTTGCGCTATTGTCTGCCACATGCCCTGACCTCTGCAAGTCCCTGGATTACCCTTTTGTCTGCCACCTGCCCTAACATTTGCTTGTCCCTGGATTACACTATTTTCTGCTATCTGCTCTAACCTCTGCCAGCCTCTGGACATTGCTCCTGGTGATGCATCTGCTGGAACATCTGGAATCATGCCTGGCATCCCCAAGGACCACAAGTACACCTTTGTATATCCTTGCCCAATCTTTAGTGCCACATGGCTAGCAACCAAAGCAATATCTAATAAGTCCCAAGGGCAGTACTGGTAGGCCTGCTTACCTTAAGGGTAAGGGGGCTGCTGAAGGTGCAGCTACACTTGCCAACTATGGTTTCTGACCACTGGTTCTGGGGCTGGCATTAAATTTACCTCATTGGCAGAAATAACAGCCTGGCATAAATTTTAGATGCTACCCACTGAAACCAAACCTAAAAAACAAATATCTTTCCTTTCATCTCTGTTCTGGTCATTTCTTCAAACCTTAAACTGCATCTTTGTGAGCTTTGTGTAAAGCGATTGTTAAAAATGTAAGTTTGGTGCGAATGGATTCCCAAAACTGTAAATTATTTTTGCGTTAAGTGAGATGCGCAATTCTGAGCAGCTGGCAGGGGAAGAGCCGTGAAATATCTTAGACCCCAACCGCAGTGCTTTGGTTTACAGTCTCTTATTCATGTATTATATGCAGCAGCATCTGTTCCTGGATGGACTCCAAGTCATGTAATTCTATCAGATGTGATTCAGTGGCTAAGTGATAATCTGCTCCGCTTTTGCGGATGGACACTTGGCAGAATTTGTCTCCGCGTGCTGCCGGTGACATGGCCTCAGCGTGAGAGTACGCCGAACCATTGTGGAATCTGCGCTTTCTCCTAGACGCAGACATTTCATCGTGGGAAAGTGTCTATTGAACGTATTATCGGAACATCTGCGTCGTATCGTGGGAAGGGAAGGAGAGAAGCTCTGGAGATGCAGGCAGCAGACGGAAGGCCAAAGTCGATGTCCTTCTCAGTAGCCTTCATACGCTTTTCACTTAATATTTAAAAGGTTTTGCTGTTAGCTAAAGGATGAAGGAAAGTTAAGGCCAAACTGACAGCAGATTCATTATGCAATGATTTAACTTTGTCTTGCTATGAAAGCTTTACAAGCTTTTTTATTTCTTTGTGTTTTTTTTTAAATATATGTGCTTGTGTGTAAGGGGACTTTGGCAGGAGTGCCCTTTACATTGCAGAATTGTTAATGAACTGGTTGGGGTGGGCTCCAATGGAAAGTAATACCTCTTACCTGAGTTGCCACAGCTGGGTCCATGGGCCAAGGTTGAAGATGGGTGCCATGGGCCTTCAAGTGAACAGACGTGTAACTAGGAAAAAAAACACCTATGTCATCACACGCTCAAGCTGCCCAGTGTAGCAATGATTCCAAGGTCTGTAAATGTGCATGAGTTTTGTGCATATCCCTACCAGGACCTGTGAAGATACAAATATAGGGGCTAGAGTTGAGCGAACCCAGACTGTAAAGTTCGGGTTTGTACCGGACTTTGGGGTGTCCGTGCCCCGAACCCGGACATTTGAGAAAAAGTCCGGGTTCGGGTTCGGTATTCGGGTATTTTTTGCGCCTTTTCTATAGCTGCAGGGCAGCCAATCAACAAGCGTTTCACTAATTTGCCCCTAGAAGCCATCACAGCCATGCCTACTAATGGCATGGCTGTGATTGGCCAGTGCATCATGTGACCCAGACTACTTTTGTCGCCTGTTGAATAGCTGCAGGGCAACCAATCAACAAGCGTTTCGCTCGTTTGCCCTTAGAAGCCATCACAGCCATGCCTACTAATGGCAAGTCTGTGATTGGCTAGTGCATCATGTGACCCAGCCTCTATATGAGCTGGAGTCACGTAGCGACTGGTGTGAGGGACAGATTAGTGTTCTAAAATCATGTCATACTGCTATAGGGAGAGGTTCCTGCTGCTGCTGTGAGGGACAGATTAGTGTTCTAAAATCATCTCATACTGCTACAGGGAGAGGTTCCTACTACTGCTGTGAGGGATATATTATTGTTCTAAAATCATCTCATACTGCTATAGGGAGAGGTTCCTGCTGCTGCTGTGAGGGACAGATTATTGTTCTAAAATCATCTCATACTGGTGTAGGGAGAGGTTCCTGCTGCTGATGTGAGCGGTGCATTTCTTGCACAAAAATAAAAAATGCGTCTACGTTGCTGTTTTAAAAAAAAAAAGAATAAGAATTTATTATTCTTTTTTTATTATTAATAAATAGTGCTACATAGTACATTTGCGTCCAGAATGAGGAGAGCGTCAAATAAGGGACGTGGTCATGGTCATGGTGCTGCTGGTGTTGGTGGTGTTGCTGTTGCAAGGAGAGGACGTGGTCGATTTGTGCCAGCTACACGCACAAGTGAAACACCTTCTTCAGGTGCGAGTAGCTGACAGAACCTTCAACGTTGGTAGGCCCGAATGCCGCTCAACGAATGGTGAGGCCAGAACAAGTACAGGCACTAGCAGATTGAGTGGCTGACAATGCCTCCAGTTCCTTCACATTGTCTCCCACCCGGTCCCTTGCTGAAAGCTCAGAGTTGGCACCTGAACCCCATGGCCATCTGTCTTTCACCTCAGCCCCTTGTTAATCAGCCAGGCAGTCTGAGCCCCAAGTCATGCAGCAGTCTCTTATGCTTTTTGATGACTCTCCTGGTGTGCTTTCCTTGGGCCACCCACATAGCGCTGCCCCAGAAGTGGAAGACATTGAGTGCACCGATGCCCAACCACTTCTGTTGCAGGATGAGGACATGCAAACACCACCAAAGCACGTGTCTGATGACGACGAAACACGGGTGCCAACTGCTGCGGCTTTCCACAGTGTGCAGGCTGACAAGGAGGGCAGTGGTGAAGGGGGGGTGGAAGATGATGTGGAGGATGATGAGGTCCTAGACCCCACATGGAATGAGGGTCATGCGAGTGACGTGTGGAGTTTGGAGGAAGAGGTGGTGGTTGCACAGAGGCACCAGCATAGCAAAAGAGGAAGCAGGTTGCAAAAGCGGAGTGACCGTCCCCTAGACAGTACGCCTGCTAGCACCCAGGGACCTAGCACACCAAAGGCAGCTCAAAGGCGTTCCCTGGCGTGGCAGTTCTTCAGACAATGTGCTGACGACAAGACTCGAGTGGTTTGCACGCTTTGCAATGAGAGCCTGAAGTGAGGCATAAATGTTCTAAACCTGAGCACAACCTGCATTACCAGGCATCTAAATTCAAAGCACGAGCTGCAGTGGAATAAGTACCTCAAAATCCAAGAAAGGTCTCGGCCTCCTCCTGCTTCCTCTTCTGCTGCTGCCTCTGCCTCTTCCTCCACCTCTACAGTGCCAGTGTCACCTGCCACCCAGCAAACAGAAGATGTGACAGCAATGCCACCATGTCCACCACCGTTCCCAAGCATTTCCACATGGTCCCATGGAAGCTTACAGCTCTCCATCTCCCAAACACTGGAGAGAAAGAGGGAGTACCCCCATACCCACCCGCGATCCCTGGCTCTGAATGCCAGCATTTCAAAATTCCTGGCCTTTGAAATGCTGTTATTCCGTGTGTTGGACACAGACAGTTTTAAAAACCTGATGGTGTCTGTCCCACAGTACGTGGTTCTTAGCCGCCACTACTTTTCCAGGCAAGCCAACTCTTCCCTGCACAAACAAGTCGGGGACGAAATCAAGTGTGCACTGCACAATGCCATCTGTGGCAAGGTCCACATAACCTCTGATACGTGGACCAGTAAGCACGGGCAGGGACTCTATATCTCGCTAACTGCAAATGTAGTGGCGGGTGGGCCTGAGGCTGCTGGCCGTTTGGCGCATGTCCTTCCGCTGCAGAGGATTGCAGGGCATTTCTCTTTGCCTCCTGTTGCCTCCTCCTCCTACTCCGCTTCCTCCTCCTCTACCACCTCCTCATCCGCTCAGCGTAACACCTTCACCACCTACTTCAGCACACCCAGGGGGAAATGACAGCAGGCAGTTTTAAAACTGATATGTTTGGGGGATAAACCCCACAGTGTGCAGCTGTGGATGGGCATTGAACAACAGACCAATGAGTGGTTGTTGCCACTGAGCCTCAAGTCCGGCCTGGTGGTGTGCAATAATGGGTGAAATTTTGTAGCAGCTCTGGGCCTAGCTGGTTTGACGCACATCCCTTGCCTGGCGCATGTGCTGAATTTGGTGGTGCAGGAATTTCTAAAAAAACTACCCGGATATGTCAGAGCTGCTGCAGAAAGTTCTCACCCTGCTGCTGCTCGCCTGTCTGCACTGCAGCGGAACTTTGGCCTTCGCGCTCACCGCCTCATATGCGACGTGCCCACAAGGTGGAACTCCACCTTGCACATGCTGGAGAGACTGTGCGAGCAGCAACAGGCAATAGTGGAGTTTCAGCTGCAGCACGCATGGGTCAGTCGCTCTGCGGAACAGCACCACTTCACCACCAATGAGCGGGCCTCCATGCGAGACTTGTGTACCATATTGCGATGTTTCGAGTACTCCACCAACATGGCCAGTGCCGATGATGCTGTTCTCAGCGTTACTATCCCACTTCTATGTCTCCTTGAAAAACCACTTCGGGTGATGATGGAAGAGGATGTGGCACAGTAGGAGGAGGAGGAGGAAGAGGAGTCATTTCCACTGTTATCAGGCCACTCATTCACAAGTGGCTTGGAGGGTGGGTTCCTGCCCCAGCATAGTCCAGCTAAAAAAATTTCAAGCCAGGGCACAGTTCTGGAGCATGAGGAGAACGAGGATGATGATGATGATGAGGAGAAGGAACCGTGTTCACAGCAGGGTGGCACCCAACACAGCTCGTGGGCATCACTGGAGCCTGGCTGGAGGGATACGAAGGACACAGATGATACACTTCCCACAAAGGACAGCTTGTCTTTGCCTCTGGGCAGCCTGGCACACATGAGTGACTACATGCTGCAGTGCCTGCTCAACGACAACCGAGTTGCCCACATTTTAACTTCCGCTGATTACTGAGTGGTCACCCTGCTGGATCCCCATTACAAGGACAACGTGCCGTCCTTAATTCCCTCACTGGAGTGTGATCGGAAGATGCGCGACTACTAGCTTACGCTGGTAGACGCGCTGCTGAGGGCATTTCCAAATGACACCGGGGGCTCAGTGGAAGCACAAGGCGAAGGCAGAGGAGGAGGAAGAGGTCGCCAACGCAGCTGTGGCACCGCCAGCACCTCAGAAGGCAGGGTTAGCATGGCCAAAATGTGGAAAAGCTTTGTCAGCAGCCCACCACAACAAACAGCACCACCAGCTGATAGGCAACGTCTTAGCGGGAGGCAGCATTTCAGCAACATGGTGGAACAGTATGTGTGTACACGCCAACACGTACTGACTGATGGGTCTGCCCCATTCAACTTCTGGGTCTCCAAATTGGGCACATGGCCTGAGCTTGCCCTTTATGCCTTGGAGGTGCTGGCCTGCCCTGCAGCCAGTGTATTGTCTGAACGTGTGTTTAGCACGGCAGGGGGCGTTATTACAGACAAGCGCAGCTGCCTGTCCACAGCCAACGTGGACAAGCTAACGTTTATTAAAATGAACCAGGCATGGATCCCACAAGACTTGTCTGTACCTTGTGCAGAATAGACATTTAGACCGGACTCACACAGCCATTGGTATACTTGTTTTTTTTTAAATATGTCTCAATATTTTGGGGGCTACCCCAATTATAAAAAAAAAACAGACAAACAAAAAACAGTTTTGGCTACCTCCTCCTCCTCCACCACCGCCACTTCCACCTACACCTCCACGGTCACCGCCTCCTCAACCTCTAGGCTCCTACTCCACATCCACCTCCTCCTCCAATTTTTATTTTTTTTATGTGATTTTAAGTCATTTCCCTATCCACATTTGTTTGCAGGGCACTTATCCTACTCTTACCCCCATTTTGCTTCCTTTTGCAGCCCTCTAGCCCTTTCCAGGACTTTTTTACAGCCATTTTTGTGCCCAAAAGTTCGGGTCACCATTGACTTCAATGGGGTTCGGGGTTAAGTTCGGGTCAAGTTCGGTGCCAAACCCAAACTTTTCCACGAAGTTCGACTGAACCTGCTGAACCCGAACATCCAGGTATCCGCTCAACTCTAGAGGGCAGTTATTGCTGACCTGGATTTTATCTGGCCTTCTGATTCTGCAGTGTGGAGGCATGCAGCACTCAGAAACAGAAGAGGCATGTAGAAGTGACATGTAAATATTTTAAGGATTAAGCTTTGGACAAAGCTTTGATGGATTGATGTAATCTCCCAAGGTCAAGATTTGAGAGTTCAATGCCTTTTAGCAAGGCTACTCTTAAGCCTTCACATTAAAATGATACTAAAGTCTAATTTTTTTTTTGTTTTTTTTTTTTGTTCAAAAATAACAAACACGTTATACTTACTTGCTCTGTGCAGTGGTTTTGCATCCTTCTATTCTCGGGTCCCCTGCTGGCGGTCCTGGCCTCTCCCTCCTGCTGAGTCCCCCCACAGCAAGCAGCTTGCTATGGGGGCACCCAACCTGAGACGCTGTTCTGTGTGTCCATTCAGACACAGAGCCGCTGCTCTGCCCCGCCCCACCCCCTTTCTCTCCTCATTGGCTCACTGACTTTTATTGACAGCAGCGGGAGCCAATGGTGCCCGCTGATGTGTCTCAGCTAATCAGGAGGGAGAGTCCCGGACAGCCAAGTCTCTTGTGCAACTCCGCCAGATCGAGATGGGACTCAGGTGAGTATTAGGGGGCTGCTGCACACAGAAGGTTTCTTATCTGAATGCATAGGACGCATTCATATAAACACCTTCTGCCTTTAGAACCATTTCAAGTATGACATACTTACTTTGGTCTAGATCAGCACAATGTAAGTATGCATATCTCATACCCGATGGGGAAGCCACATATCAACATAGCAAACAGTGAAAACCACAAATATCTGGGTCCTGTTGGGAATCTCTGCAAGTGGCTTTCCCTCTGTGCTCTGCCCATACGGAGTCACATGCTTGCCACTGCTGCAATTCATAAAATGTTTTGAATTATTTTAATGATTGGAGACCATGACTTCACTTTTCCCCCTCTATACATCATCCAATCAGAGAATGCATTTTATTCACTAAAAAAAAACCCACAAATGGTTCTATGAATGGGGGAGGTGTCGAGCGAGTGATTGTGTTCTCTGTACAGAGGGGAAGTCGCTTGCACAGAACTAGACATGTGCGGTTTGTTTCTTTCCTAATTAATATTTTAAAATGTTTCCCTATTCAGAGATTAAGACATATCAGAACATCTGAATTACAATATGAACAAATTTTACCGAATACTCCAAATAACGAAACAAAATTCATTCGACTTTCGGAATTTCGGACTGAAATTCGAATTGAATTTTACATTGAACTCCTGTGGAATTCTAACTGTAAACATATTTCTGAAATCAAAGACTGTGTGTGTTATTAGAGTACCATTTGGAAATAATGCTGTTTTTGTTAAGCCAAAGGTGATTTAAAGAGTCATTGTAATCATTTGATGAAGATTATTCTTTTGTTTGTTCACTTTGCCACATTTGAATCGAAAAAAAAAATCTAAAGTTTTCTATTCAACCGATTCAAAATGTATTGATTCGAGAGTTTTCAATAGAAAAAAAATCGGTAGGTTCGAAGAAAATTTGAAAAAGACATAAAACGAATTCCTAATAGGAATCCCGAATACGAATCCCAAATACGAATCGAACAAATCAACCAAATTTAACTAAACTAAATAGCTAGATTAACGAATATAAACAAAACAATCAATTTTTTTTTTGTCAAGCGCATGTCTGCACAAAATCCCAGCAGGACCCTGAAAATTGAAGCTATTGTAGTCCAAATTCTACAGTGATTTTCAGCTTCCCCGGCAATCCATCAGGTATGAGATATTCATATTTACATTCATTGTACCAACATTGACCAATGTAAGATCATACCTAGAGTACAGCTTAACCAGTTCCACACTGCCTACCGCGTATTTACGGTGGCAGTGTGGACGCTGGCCGCGAATCGCCGTAAAAAGGCGGCGATCTACGAGTGGCCGCTAGGGGGCGCGTGCGCCCGCCGCACTCCTGAGGAGTGTGCCCGTGGCTCAGGCGGACCCGATGTCCGCCAGCGAGCAGCGATGAGCGGCCACAGGCAAAGAACGCGGAACCGCCGATGTAAACACGGCGGTTCCCCATTCTGACAGTGCGGGCATGGGAGATCTACTGATCCCTGTCACTGGGATCAGTTAGATCTCTCATGCCCATAGTAGCCCAACCCCCCCCAGTAATAATACACCCAGGGAACACAGTTAACCCCTAGATCTCCCCCTGCAGGTTAACCTCTTCACTGCCAATGACATTTATACAGTAATCAGTGGACATTTAAATTTCTGATCGCTGAATAAATCTCATTGGTCCCAAAAAAGTGTAAAAAATGTCCGACATGTCCACTGCAATATCGCAGTACCGCTAAAAATCGCAGATCGCCGCCATTACTAGTAAAAAAAAAAAAATAAATAAAAACCCCAGAAATGAATTCTCACCATCCGTAAATGCGGCCATTTTTGCGCAAACCAATCAATAAACGCCGATTGCGATTTTTTTATCACAAATATAAGGAAGAATATAAATCGGCCAAAACCGGTGAAAAAAATGTCTTTTTATTTTTTTTTTTTGGATTAGAATTTTAGCAAAAAGTAAGAAATTCTGTTTTTTTTGCAAAATTGTCGCTCTTCTTTTGTTTATAGCGGCGATCATAAATGACGCAGAGGGGATTAAATACCACCAAAAGAAAGCTCTATTTGTGGGAAAAAAAGGACGCAAATTTTGTTTGGGTACCACGTCGCATGACTGTGCAATTGTCAGTTAAAGCTACGCAGTGCCGAATCGCAAAAAGTGCTCTGGTCCTAAACTGGGAAATTCTTCCGGAGGTGAAGTGGTTAAAAACAAAAAAGAACAAATAAATAATCATTTGGACAGCAACACGCTAAGTAAATCGGTTTCTCATTGTGCCCAAAACTTTTAGGCTTAAAAGAGTGTTTGTTTTTCTTTTGTTTTTTTTTAAATCATACTTAGCTAGGTGGATGCGCTGTCTGCTGTGCACCCCCCGCCCCCCCTTTGCACTCAGTGGAGCTCTGGGCTGGAGGGGGTGAGAGCGGCTGGCTCAGGCTCTCAGCAGCTCGCTGAGAGGCTGAGCCAAGTGATGATCCAGGCCTCTGGGTGGATCCCAAACATATGGTCGTGATCCCAGCCTGGACTGACTCTGTGACATCAGCTGACAGCAGGCTTCAGCCCGCTGTCAGCTAAAAACAGGTCAAGGCAGTGCAGAATGAATTGCACTCCTGTGATCCACAGGAGAAGTACAGCGAAATAGACATGTGCAATTAGTTTCGTTTCAAATTAGTTTTTTAACGAATTTCGACAAATTTGTTAATTTGGAAATATCTGAATTAACGAAAACCCATTTAACAAATTTTTCAGAATATTCGTAAATTTATAAATTCGTAAATCCGAAATATTTATTCAAAAATAAGAGCCAAAATTCAAAAGAACAAAAATCAGAAAATTTGAAAACCCAAAAAAACTAACTAATAATAACTTAACTATTACTAACTATTAAATTATAGGTATTGGAATTTCCTTTCAAATTTGGTTGTTAGTGAATGCAATGAATAATGCTGTATCTAAACAAATGGCACATAACAAATTAATAATAATAAATAACAATAATAACAATAATGTTTTATTATTATTATTTATTATTAATCCCTTCTGTTCCATTTGTTTAGATGCCGCATTTGTTATTTCGGATAATTCGGAACTTCGGATAAGTTTGTGTTCCATGCGTTCACTAACAGCCAAATTTAAAAGGAAATTCCAATACCTATAATTTATTAGCTATTATTAATTAGTTAGATACAAATAAAAATTTTTGGTTTTTTGTTCTTTCAAATTTTTGGGTTTTCTTTCTCATTTGCGGATTTTCACATTTTTGGAATTTGCGAATTTACAAAATTACGAATTTTCGAATTTACGAATTTATGAATGTATGAATTTATGAATTTACGAATGTACGAATTTACTAATTTACGAACTGCGATCATAATGAATGAAAAACGAAAAAAAAAAAAAGAAAAGGAATGAAACGAAAATGAACAAATTGTTTTGGCGGTGCACATGTCTACAGCAAAACAAACTTTGTACACTTGTGGTTGGGGCACGGTTGAGTAGATTTTTACTGTCCCCCAAATGCACCCCATTAAGCCTCAAATGCAGTAGAGGGGGGTATACATATGTCGCATTGCGGTAAAAATTATTTCCGCCTTTACAATTGGCAAACGTGAATTGGGGCTCCCTACAACCATGTGCAATACATGCAGTTATGACATGCTGGGGGGGGGGGGGTTTAACCACTTCAGCCCCAGAAGGATTTCCCACTTTAGGACCAGAGCACTTTTTGCGATTCGGCACTGTGTCGCTTTAACTGACAATTGAGATCGGAA
>BLSH010010242.1:105715-135056 GCA_018402905.1 Glandirana rugosa | reverse complement strand
TCTCATTTGCGGATTTTCACATTTTTGGAATTTGCGAATTTACAAAATTACGAATTTTCGAATTTACGAATTTATGAATGTATGAATTTATGAATTTACGAATGTACGAATTTACTAATTTACGAACTGCGATCATAATGAATGAAAAACGAAAAAAAAAAAAAGAAAAGGAATGAAACGAAAATGAACAAATTGTTTTGGCGGTGCACATGTCTACAGCAAAACAAACTTTGTACACTTGTGGTTGGGGCACGGTTGAGTAGATTTTTACTGTCCCCCAAATGCACCCCATTAAGCCTCAAATGCAGTAGAGGGGGGTATACATATGTCGCATTGCGGTAAAAATTATTTCCGCCTTTACAATTGGCAAACGTGAATTGGGGCTCCCTACAACCATGTGCAATACATGCAGTTATGACATGCTGGGGGGGGGGGGGTTTAACCACTTCAGCCCCAGAAGGATTTCCCACTTTAGGACCAGAGCACTTTTTGCGATTCGGCACTGTGTCGCTTTAACTGACAATTGCGCGGCCGTGCGACGTTGTACCCAATGATTATTTCTGATCGCCGCTATAAATAAAAGAAGAGCGACAATTTTGCATAAAAAAAAACAACAAATTTCTTACTTTTTGCTAAAATACAAATCCAAAAAAATATAAAAAAAACATTTTTTCCATCGGTTTTGGCCAATTTATATTCTTCCTCATATTTTTGGTAAAAAAAATCACAATCGGCCCTTATTGATTGGTTTGCGCAAAAGTTGCCGCGTTTACAGATGATGAGAATTCTTTTCTGGGTTTTTTTTTTTTTTACTAGTAATATCGGCAATCTGCGATTTTTAGCGGTACTGCGATATTGCAGGGGACATGTCGGACCATTTTGACACTTTTTTGGGACCACTGCCATTTATACAGCAATCAGTGCTATAAAAATGCACTGATTACTGTGTAACTGCCATTGGCAGTGAAGGGGTTAACCTGCAGAGGGCGCTCTAAGGGTTAACTGTGTTCCCTGGGCGTGTTCTTACTGTGTGTGGGCTGCCTTGGCTGGGGTAAGGGGGTGATCACAGCTTCCATATACAGGAAGCCTGTGATCACCGCCCTTCCCCCTCTATGAGAACGGAGATCCGTGTTTACTTACACAGACCTCCATTCTTTCACTGCGGGGGAGCCATCGCGGGTAGCCAGTGGCGATTGATTCTGCCCTACCTGCTTCCTGGCCCCCCCGGACACCTCCGGAGGCGCGCGCGCGCTCACAGCACTAGTTATCGTAGCCGTCGTCATATGACGGCAGTTTGCGATAACGAGCCACTCTGTCGCCGTCAGACTGCGGTCGGCAAGTTTAAACAGCCAGCAAGGAGATATAATGAGAGTGATCCAACATACTAGATTGCACTTCAGAGGGCAATGCAAGTGAAAATGAGGCCTAAAAGATCCAACATATTTCAAGGTTTCATCAGGAGCTTCCATTATTATAAGATTAACCACTTCAGCCCCGGAAGGATTTCCCCCTTTAGGACCAGAGCCCTTTTTGCGATTCGGCACTGCGTCGCTTTAACTGAAAATTGCGCGGTCATGCGGCGTTGTACCCAAACAAAATTTGCATACTTTTTTCCCCACAAATAGAGCTTTCTTTTGGTGATATTTGTTTACCGCTGCGTCATTTCTGATCGCCGCTATAAACTAAAGAAGAGCGACAATTTTGCAAAAAAACCCAAATTTCTTACTTTTTGCTAAAATACAAATCCAAAAAAAAAATATAAAAAAACATTTTTTTTTTCATCGGTTTTGGCCGATTTATATTCTTCCTCATATTTGTGATAAAAAAAATCGCAATCGGCGTTTATTGATTGGTTTGCGCAAAAGTGGTCGCGTTTACGGATGATGAGAATTCATTTCTGGGGTTTTTATTTTTTTTAATTTTTTACTAGTAATGGTGGCGATCTGCGATTTTTAGCGGTACTGCGATATTGCAGCGGACATGTCGGAACATTTTGACACTTTTTTGGGACCATTGGCATTTATACAGCGATCAGTGCTATAAAAATGCACTGATTACTGTGTAAATGCCATTGGCAGTGAAGGGGTTAACCTGCAGGGGGCGCTCTAAGGGTTAAGTATGTTCCCTGGGCGTGTTCTAACTGTGTGTGGGCTGCCCTAGCTGGGGAAGGGAAGCGATCATAGCTTCCGTGTAGAGGAAGGCTGTGATCACAGCCCTTCCCCCTCTCACAGAACGGAGGTCCATGTTTACTTACACGGACCTCCGTTCTTTCACTCCGGGGGGGGGGCATCGCGGGTGGCCGGCGGAGATCGAATCCGCCGCACCCGCTCCCTGGCCCTCCCCGAACACAGTAAGCACGCGGGCGCGCCTCCGGCGGCACGCGCGCACTCACTGGGCGCGATCTCGCAGCCGCCGTCATATGACGGCAATTTGCGCAGGAGCGCCACACCGTCGCCGTCAATTGCCGATCAGCGGTTGGCAAGCGGTTAAGAAAATAAACCCTCTGGGGTGGGATTAGTCATAAATTGTATAAAAACAACACTTTTTCTCACGCAGTACAAACAGATAGGCTATATATTGTACAGAAAACAACCATCACCAAGGTATCAATATGGTGCAAAGAGAATATGGAACCTAATGCATTTCGGAACAGATGACCTTCATCAGGGGTGCAACATAAAAGATCAATATTGATATTCGCTGTAGGTGGAAAAAGGAGAGAACACACATTGTTACAGCAACCCAGAAGATTTTTACCTAGTGCTACTGTTTGGCAGCACAGTTATTGTCACATAACAACTAAGGAATTATACTTACCTTAAATTAAAAATATAATTTGGCTTTGTTAAAAAATGGAGAACGACTCCAAGCAATGCCAATAGGTATAAACACTGGTATTATACACACACATTATTATAAGAAGGATCCAGACCCAATTCTGTCAAATTAGCAGGAAAAGCTTGCTTGGTGATTCAGTCCTAATCAAATCCACATCTCCAGTTTGCTTTTTTTTCTGGGCCTGGATTCTTCTATTCATATTGCAACTTCTTGATGAAGGTGGAGAATTTTGTAATCCCTGAAGCGCTTTGCATTTTACACATTCAAGCTTGTACACAAAAGGCCCAACACAAAAACATAAGCAAAGTAACTTGTATTATGCAGAGCAGTGTGGTAAGGAATACAAAGACCTGAACACTAAGGAGGTAAAGCAACCACTCAACAAATGTATGGCTCAGGGGGCATCCTGTGCAGGTTAGAACTCAGCAGTCTCCCTGCACTTTAAGGAGAAAAGGTATTCTTTCTAAGGCAGTGAGGTGCACTTTTTGGACAACTGATTCGTAAGAGATAAAAAAGACGTTAGCTACATCAAACTGGAGTAGGGACTTTATAATGGAGTTTTAACATCCCTATTTAACCTTCAGCCACGTGACTCAAACATTTAATGCCTAGAGTTGATTGCAAATTTTGGATGATGGCAAATTCAGACCAAACTTCACTGATTCAGGTGGCCCACCCCAAATCCAAATTGCAGTATTATTGTTGGTGGTTCAGATTTCCAAAATTCTTCTTGGAGAAAGGGACCAAGAATGGCTTCAAAGGCTGTTTCTGTCTTATATCTGCTTCTGCTGTTGCCCAAGCACCCTTAGCTTGGCTGCCAGTGCCACCAGGTCCTACCCTTCCATTTTAATATCCCCGGTCAAATTTTTAAGGGAAGTAGCTTAGGCTGTTTTTTAGCTCGATCATCTTATAAGGCAAGCAAGAGCATGCTCAGTAAATCTCTTTCTCATTGTGCACAAAACAGTTAGGCCTAATGTACACTTGTGGTTGGGAGATGGTAAAGACGCATGGTTGAGGAGCTGGCGGAGCTTCCCAAAACATTTTGAACAATTTTGCATGTAGACAGGGGTAGGTTAATCTCCCTACACAGGTAGCGCTGTTGCAACCACCTGGCAGGGAGAATGTAGGACAGGAGGAATGCTCATTCCTCTTATGCCTCCATACTTGTCATTGGGGGAGCTGCTGTCCGATCGGATTAGATTGACCCCCACATCCATCTTTAGTGAGGGCAGTGTTTATAAAAGGCACCTGCTCACTGCAGTTGGCGTGCATTTTGCATGTGGATAGGTCAGGAACAGGAACCCACTGGACAAGGAGAGTGTGCCTAGTGTACAGAGAGGTGACAGAGGGGCCATTGGCTTAATTGGGACTTCTAGTTTAAAAATTAAATTAAAAAATTACACATTTTGGAGGCTTGCAAGTTTTTAACAAGTTCAGCTGAACCTGTAGGTTGATCATTGCTTATCTCTATGAATACATTATAACAATTTGCTTGACACATTCAGTGGTAATTAAAGTGACTAAATTACACATGTAAGGTACATTATGTCCCTGACACTCATTAAGGCTACTTGGATGAGTGGAGAAATGTCATGTGGTATGGAGTATCATGTGCTTTAGTGGTGTCCTGAGTGTGTTCAGATGTCCCTACCTCCTGACCATTGTACTAAGAGCCCCTTGTTGCACAGCAGAGATCTGTCATAAGAGAAAGGTGGGAGATGGCACTACTGATCTTCTTCTGAAAATGCAAGTTTCCTTGCTGTTGATGATGATAATCCATTGAGTTTAATATTTTTAGGATCTAATCAAGAACAAGTATGTAGATAAGGAATCAACAAAGAGACAGGATTGGAGGCAACGAGGGACTTTGACAGTACGTAATGGACTTACAATAATGTTATAAAAAATATATTGCTTTTATTGAAAAAGTATAATAAAAGCAAGCCACCAATATGGTAGGTGGAAACCATATACATATAACAGGTGATACATAAATATACGCTGAAACTGATAAGTTAGAGAACCAGAGTCTTAACCACTGTGCGGGGGTCATATCAGACGTTCATCTAACATGTGCTTTTTTGACATGTTTCGTGGACACCCGCTTCTTCAGAAAAAAACTGTCTCAGCAATAAGTGTTTCTAGAGAGAGAAGGATACATGAGACATAATTGGCAAAAAGACATTTATACAAAAAGCTGTATCGTTCTACCCCAAAGCGCAGGAAACACACTGGGGTGGGTGAACCATATAATGATGTATATAAATACAATTAAGCCAATTGCCATCCCGATCCCCAGCACCCAGGGATTGGGGAGAGTGCTCATCTGCGTTTAATGGCCCAACCAAGATGCTCTCATGGGCGAGTGTGGGAGCGAAGGCCATAGAACTGGTAAATTAAATAGAGTGATACTATTACAGGATCATAGGATCAGTGCCAAGTATTCAAAAAACCCTTGGTAAGGGAGATAAAAAAAATGTGCAAAGGGTATTTACAAGTATATCTATCTATCTATCTATCTATCTATCTATCTATCTATCTATCTATCTATCTATCTATCTATCTATCTATCTATCTATCTATCTATCTATCTATCCATCTATCTATCTATCTATCTATCTATCTATCTATCTATCTATCTATCTATCTATCTATCTATCTATCTATCTATCTATCTATCTATCTATATATATATCAAGGTACACACCTATAAAATCAAGATGAAAAACACAGATGCACAGCAGGGGGTTGGGTTTTCCAATACACCTGGGCTAATAGGATCCTAATCTGGAAAATACAAGGGGTATATATATATATATATATATACATATATATATATGTATATATATATGTGTGTATGGGGATCTTGGACCCCAAATAAATACCACCAGATCCGAAATTAGTAACATATATGTAACAGAGCACATATGTCATAAGTACTTACTCATCAGATAGTAGTTCCCCACTGACTTTATAGAAATTAAGTTGTATCTGGACCTCTTAGCAATGGTGTGATGCTTCAATTTTCATTTCAGAAAGTCTTGAAGCCGGTGAGTTCATTGATGCATTCAGTGCTTGCACACTGTTCTAGTACAGACTACAAATGTTTGTCCATGTGCCAGCCAACAAGTTTGATGCACATTTGCTGTCTCCATTATTTTACTTTGATCTTGGAGCTCAAGGGCCTTTAAGTCTAAAAATTTTGCACATGTCTCTTGTTGCACACACATTCAGCTCTGCATTCTTCCTCCGCATCAAATCTGCAAGACCCAACCACAACTTTGTCCAGGGGCCCGGCTAAGCCACTTGGGATAAATTCCAGTGGGGTCTTCTCTTGACAGGTGCTCTCTTTGTTACACCTTTCTGAACTTTCTCTGGGGTAATTGGCATTAATAGGGCAGTAGATCAGTCTATCAGAGTTCCCATTAGCTCAGGCACAGCAAATTTCACAGATTGTTTTGTTGGCACCTACCGAGCCAATCAAGTCCTGAGAAGTTTTATAAACTGGAGTCGCAAGGGCAGGCATAATTTTATAACCAGCTTTCCCCTCCTTAGAATTGTGTCCATAGATACTTGGCTTTCAGATCAGGTAATATTTCATGACTTTTACAAACCGAATGAGGCCTCTCAAAAAAAAGAATGGTTAGATGGTCTAAAAAAACACTGTCTGTTACTTTCCCTAAGCATCAATGGCATCTCCAGGGTGCCTTGCCCACCTATTTCCATGCACAGCACGTCCAATAGCATCTAGCATCTATGGCCAGCATGGGTAACTACCTGTCCTTTATTTATTCTTTACTTCTTTTTGATGCTCCCAGCTTGTAAGCTTTTTGCTTTTGTGTGCTAAAAATGTAAAATGAAGCATAAAATATGATAACTATAACAGAATAATACACACAGCCAGTAAAGAATAGATTTGTTTTGTATATTATATACCCTGAGAAGTTAGCTTGCCCTTAAGGATGAAAAAAAATTCCTTCACGGCGTTCAAAACCGCGACCAAAATACAATGAGACTTTTTTTTTTCTTAATTCCCTTTAGAGCATAAAAAAGGAATAGTTTGCCTGGATCTTTGCATCATGCCACTAATTGGATGCTTACAGTCTCGGATTGTGGCTTTGCTTTTAATTAACTGTTTCCGGATATAATCTCCCAAATGTTCTCTCTTCGTCCTCATTTAATCCGTCATCCTAATGGCAAGTTGATTATGCAGATCAATACTGTTTACAAACATGAAAGTGTTCGGCGAGTGTTTGAACTCTGAGCCTCAGTGACACCAGTTATCGATAGCTCGTGTACGCTCCGCAGGTGTTGTGTCAATATTTTGTGTTCGATGTGCGCTCAGCACAGCAGCCACAGGCAAAACTTTGGGGAAAACTTTACAGAAATTGTCTTTTTTTTCATACACATGACAAACTTGAGCAGTTAATAAGCAAGCGAAGACGTGAAAATATAAAACAGAACAAGTTTCATTTTGTGTTTATTTTTATGTGTTGATTTGAGGTACTTATAACGCTAACAATTTACGCAGCGCTTTACATATACACTCACTGGCCACTTTATTAGGTACACCTTGCTAGTACCGGGTTGGATCCCCTTTTGCGTTCAGAACTGCCTTCATTCTTCATGACATAAATTCAAGGTGTTGGAAATATTTTGGTCCATATTGACATGATAGCATCACACCGTTGGGGCAGATTTGTCATCCATGAGGCAAATGTCCCATTCCACCACATCTCAAAGGTGCTCCATTGGATGAGATGTGGTGGCTGTGGAGGCCATTGGAGTGCAGTGACCTCATTGTCCAGTGGTGAGATGATTGGAGCTTTGTGCCATGGTGCATTATCCTGCTGGAAGGAGCCATCAGAAGATGGGGACACTGTAGACATAAAGGGATGGACATGGTCAGCAACAATACTCAGGTAGGCCGCAGAGTTTAAACGATGCTCAATTGGTACTAAGGGACCCAAGGTGTGCCAAGAAAATATCCCCCACACCATTACACCACCACCACCAGCCTGAACCGTTGATACAAGGCAGGTTTGAGTTACTGTTGCCTTTCTATCATCTGGAACCAGTCTGGCCATTCTCCTCTGACCTCTGACATTTCAGTTCACACAACTGCCACTCACTGGATATTTTCTCTTTTTCAGACCATTCTCTGTAAACCGTAGAGATGGTTGTTTTTTTTTTTTTTGGAGCATCTTCAGCAAGTTATAAGTGAAATAAATTAATCTGGACAATAATTATTCAATATTTGGGCTGATTTAGGACATCTATGCATAAGCTACTTATTGGCAAGATCTATTGTTCTGGAAATGCCATGTGAATTGGTTGCTACTAATGTTTAAGGCCGGCCATACATGGTTCGAATCTCAGCCAGTTCAGCAAGACCCAGCCGAGGTTCGAATCATTAATGGGCAAGCTGAATGTACCAAGTGGATTGATCTATCAACTTGGGTACAACCAGCCTGCCATATTTTCTTGCGATTATCGCTAGCGGCTGCAATAGCTGCTAGTGATTATCACTGTCTTCTCCCAGTGGTTATGGCTCCCCCTGCCCACTCCCGCCCCCACCGCTGGGAGCAGGCAATTGCCCCGTGTTTGAAGGAAAGAAATTCGCACTGTGTATGGCTAACCTAAGTATACCTGACCTCCTTTTGGACATTGGATGGTCAGGATGTATGATATGGTCAAAAGATTCTCTCATCCCCACCATATCACTGTTTAGTATGCCTTCTTTATTTTTTTATCTATTCAAATTTGCCCATCACCACTAATGGTCAAAGTTACAGTTGTCATCTAGCCTAATGAAGCCAATCATAGGGTGTCAAATGTTAGATGAGGATTCCACACTATACCCACCAATGACCTATTTTACATGCTGCAACTTTTCATAGGTGAGCAATGTACTATGGGTGCCACTGGTGCTATAGTGCCATTCAGGGCTGGTACAAGGCAGGGGCGGATGCCCTGGGTGCTACAATTTGCTGGAGGAGGGGGGGTACAGGTGAAGTGTGATTCACAATTGTGTCACTCACCCTAGCTGGCGCCGCTGTACCTGAAAAACTGTGTGTAAGCACGCTGCACTTCACTATTCACTTCCCCTACGGAGGAGAAGTCCTGGCCGGCGGCGTGACGTCACGGAGACATGGTGGGAGCGGTTTTGCACAGAGTGGCCCCGATCCTCCTTTTCTGGGGTCCCTCAGAGCCGTTCTCCCTCGAGGCACTCATGCAGACGCGCTCCCATTTCCTGCTGCTGCGTCCATTGACACAGACAGAAGGACTCGACCCCACCCCCAGCTCCCGCATCATTGGATTTCATTGACAGAAGCAGAAGCCAATGGCTGCGCTGCTATCAATCTATCCAATCAGGACCTGAGACACTGGCTGGAGCGGGTGTGCTCGTCCCCGTCACTGAAAAGACCGGGTTCAAGTTAGTAAAAGGGGGGCTCTGGGGGGCTGGTGCACTACAGGAGGTTTTTCACCTTAATGCATAGAATGCATCAAGGTGAAAAACCTCCAGACTTTACAACCCCTTTAAAGTAAAGGGAATGTTTCCTTAGACAGTTGTTACCAAAACATTTGTCCCCATTGAATGATTTTGCCTTACCTCTTGATCTGGTGAGAATTGTAACATTTTGGATTACCCATCGCTTTCTGTCTTGGTGACAATGGCCACAAGTGCGTTGTGTAACAGGGAGAATCTCCCTAAGAGGGTCACAGACAACAATAACAAAAGGTTTTGCGTTTGCATAGATTTTACATTTTTGGTCATCGTATTTCAGCATTGGTTGGGTTGGCACACAACAACATTGATGTGGGGTTATGGCTATTGTATGAGCCTACTTAGGGGTTGGGATTTAGGCCTTTGGTTAAGGGTTAGGATTAATAGGTTAGGGTTTTGGAGAAACTGTAATGGTGTGATTTTTTTTTTCAGTTTATAACTTAAAAGTAATAATAATAAAAAAAAATGAACATTTTATACACCCATGACACTAGCTTCAAAGAGCATTGTATGCCTTCTAAAAAGACACACAGCAGCACCTCTTTGCTTTCAGGGCATCTCTCTCATTAACATTTCAAATGGACCCATCTGAACAGAGCAATTAGAGAGTGGGAGCGAGAGGAGGAGACACTGATCTGACTTACTGGGATGGGTGTGTAAATTTTAGCTTGAGCTCTTTACACTTCAGCCCCGGAAGGATTTACCCCCTTCCTGACCAGAACACTTTTTGCGATTTGGCACTGCGTCGCTTTACCTGACAATTGCGCGGTTGTACGACGTTGTACCCAAACAAAATTGATGTTCCTTTTTTTCCCCACAAATAGAGCTTTCTTTTGGTGGTATTTGATCACCTCTGCGATTTTTATTTTTTTCGCTATAAACAAAAAAAGAGCGGCAATGTTGAAAAAAAGACAATATTATTTACTTTTTGCTATAAATCATATCCAAAAAAATTAAAACAACTAATTTCTTCCTCAGTTTAGGCCGATATATATTCCGCTACATACCTTTAGTAACAATAGGCGTATATAGATTGGGTTGCGCAAAAGTTATCATGTCTACAAACTATGGGAATAGCTTTATGACAATTTTATTATTATTATTATTTTTTTACTAGTAATGGTGGCGATTTTATCGGGACTGCGATATTGCGGTGGACAGATCGAACACTTTTGACACTTTTTTTGAACCAATGACATTTATACAGCGATCAGAGATAAAATTAGCCACTGATTACTGTTTAAATGTCACTGGCAGGGAAGGGGTTAAACTGTAGGGGCCGGTCAAGGGGTTCTGTTCCCTCAGTGTGTTCTAACTGTGTGGGGGATGGGCTGACAGGGGCATGACAGATCTACTTGTTCCCGATCACTGGGAACAGTAAATCTGTTACACGTCCCCTGACAGAATGGAGCTCCGCCGTGTTTACATCCGTTGTCATGCAGCGTGCAGTGGGCACGAGAGCGCGCTGGCAGCGGCGCGCTCCTGCCCACAACTGCGGCTACACAAGCCGCTGGACAGCTACAGCAGTTCGCGCAACAGTGCCGACCTACCGCCGTATTATGACGGCGGCCAGTCGGCAACTAGTTAAACAACTTTTATTTATTTATTTTTTAGCAAGGCAAGACTGGCCTAAACCTCTTTAAAAGAGCCTACAGTATCACCTGTTGGCTGGTTCCCATGTATGTTTATCTTAAAAAAGATTTGTGAGTGAGCTTCTAATGCTGGATGCCTCTTTTTATCTTATTACATTTACGTCTTGAAAGCAGAGTGACACTTTCTGTGCACTGGCAGAGGAAGGAGAAAGTTTTCACAAGTAGGAGAGAGCTATATAATTTTCTTTGTCTTTGTACTGTAATGTACCCCTGTATTCATTTCCCAGTCTATATCCGAGGGCCCTCTTATAAAGGAAATTTCCAGATTCCTAAAAGTCCCCCCACAAACCCCCAACATCCCTTTTAGAGGGCAAAATGTGGGAAAGAGGATCTTGTCCCCCAAAGTTGGAAGAACGTGCCAAACCTCCAACAGAGGTAGTGAGTCAGTCAACAATATGTGGCTTCCTAGATCCCTTCCACTCACATGATCGCCTCCCAGCACCAGCTTCAGGGTAGAGGAGGGACAGCAGACAACAGATGCCCAAGTCTGTGGGCAGGGCCAGCCCTACCATGGGTCCCAGTGGGTCAATTGGACCCAGGCAGCACTTTGAGAGGGGCAGCAAATCGAACCATGGCAGCCTCTCCTCTTCTATTTACCCAGCAAATTGACAACCAAGATTTTTTTTCCAGCAGTTTTGTGTGTCATGATGACAATTGCCCCCCGGGCCACTCCGCCTGCCCCTATACTACCCTAACCCACCCCTACACTGCCCTAGCCTGTCTATACTACCCATGAAAGTCTATATACTACCCTAATCTGTCTGTATACTGCCTTAGCCTGCCCCTATACTGCCTTAGCATGTCGATATACGACTCTAGCCTGTCAATATATTACCCTAGCCTGTCCCTATACTACACTGGCGTGCCCATTTACGGCCCTAGCCCACCCCTTGGAATTGAACATAATGGTATGTCATATCATTTTGCATGTAGACAAGGTGCTGTTGCATGTAAATCTGATTTCCTGATAAATTATATAAAATAATGGATGTGGGGGCCTTTTGGTGGGCATTGTTTTTGGGAGGGTTCAGGGGGTCAGCATTTCATTCTTGGACCCAGGCAGCACAATGTCTTCAGCCAGCCCTGTCTGTGGGTGACACCACCATCCAGGTTCTGCAGCTGGTGTCACTGCTCTCACCTCTCCCCTGGCCCCGGCAGCTGGGGAGATCAGCACCCTTAGATTAGGTAAGTATAAGCAACCTCACTTTACAGGGTAGTTAGTATAGGCCTTACAATGGGTGTGACAGCAGGTTTAAGCTTAGTTAGGTTTTGACTGGATGTTCAATTTAACCACTTAAAGTAGAACTATAGGCAAAACTTTTTTTTTCCATTCTAGATAGAGTAAGGGAGGGTTATAACCCCTGTCAAATGTTTTTTTGCTATCTATGTCCCATTGCGGTGATTTCCCTTCACTTCCTATGCCATAGCCAAACAGGAAGTGAGAGGAAATTCCTGCAAATTAAGTGAATTCCTTGGGGTCCCCCAGGTCACCAGATCTAGTGTCCCCATTGGAATATTTCCCCTCTATTAATTTTCTGGGGACAACCCAAAGTTTGGGATTTTCTTTTACTTTCACTTTCACTATTAATTGTAAACAGGACAAATAGAGAGGGTGAGTCTCCTTAACGGGGGCACAGACAGCAATAAAAATGGACAAGTGTTCTAATTCCTCTCCACTCTAGTCAAATCTAAAAGTAAAAATTTGCCTTTAGTTATAATTTAAGCTCCAGAAGATTTTACCCTCTTCATGACCAAGGCATTCTTTGCTATTCAGCACTGTGCTACTTTGACTTGGCAATTGCGTGGTCAGACAATGCTGTACCCACATTAAGTGTATATAATTTTGTTCACACGAATAGAGCTTTCTTTTGTTGGTATTTGATCATCAAATACGATATAAATTAAAAAAAGACCAACATTTTTGAAAATAAAACAATATTTTTTACTTATTGCTATAAAAAATATCAAATAAAAAAAATAAAAAAAATTAAATTTCTTTATAAATTTAAGCCAAAATGTATTCTTTAGTGAAAAAATCCCAATAATTGTATATTGATTTGGTTTGTAAATAGCATCTACAAGCTATGGCATACTGTATATACTGGATTTTTTGTATACTACTAATGGCAGCAATCAATGGCTTATAGTGAGACTGTGAAAGTGCGGCGGCAAATCTGACACTAACTGACGATGGGGGGAACTGACTAACTACCACTGACATTGCCAGCGACACTAATACAGTTATCAGTTCTAAAAATACTCACTGTCACTGTACTAATGACACTGGCTAGGAAGGGTTTAACATTTAGGGGCAATCAAAGGGTTAACTGTGTGACTACTATGTTTAATGTGTGTGCTGTGCTGTGTTTTCACAAAGCAATGTGCTGCTTTTTACTCTCTGCTTTGCAGAAAGAAAGAAATAGCACATCACCACTGTCAGAAGAGAGCTCTGTGTTGTTTACCTACACAGGGCTCTCTTCTGTCATTAGCTCAGCTGATCAGCGGGTGCCGACCATAAATCATTGGCCGGGACCCGCTGATCGGCTTGTGCTGCAGCGAATGGGAGCACAGCTGGGACGGCTGGCACGAGCGCACATCCCATACTCGGAAGAAGCAGATCACGTACATGTATGTGATCTGGAGCAGGGGGGCACTCTGTCGCAGTATATCTGGGGTAGGTGGTCCCCAAGTGGTTAACAAAGAAAACCCAAAAAGATGTAGAAATAAAAAAGGGGGTAAACTTGAAGGACCATTTGGTCTTTTTTATGCTGTCACTCTTTTATATTTCTTTAAAAGGCATGTGGCCTGGTAAGGCACAGGAAGGAGAAACTTCATACTCACTGCCCTTCCTTTCCTGGCCACCCAGACTGCATGCCTAGATAAGAGTCTGGGTTGAATCTTAAGGGGAGCCCCACAACATCACCTTTGAAGGCCTGCATCAGACTGTTCCTTGTGCAACTGTAGGGCATCATCCAAGCATGCAATTTACAGGATTTATGTATATTCAATGTTGCACTTTAACCGCTTGCTGACCGTTTAACCTAGATATACGTCAGAAAGGGGGGTCCTTGGTAGGGAGCCGATTTTTAAGTTATGATATGTCAATGGGGATATGAAACAAAATATAATGTAAGTGTTAACTCAATTTGGTTACAAAAGTGGAAATACGCTGACGTCCAGCTGGGAGGATTAAATTATCTTTCATGCCCACAATTCCCTGATTCTGGGTAGTTCCTGTTTATCTTGAATGTGTTGACTAACTGGCAGTGCAGCCCTGGGCACCGTCCTCACTATACCAATAGTGTCATGGGAAATGTAGTTCAGCTTGCCGCGTAGGAAACACATCAGTGGTGATGTGCGCTACATCTGCAAATCCTCCCCACTGGTGTCTGGGAAAAGTAAATCTGAATCAGGGACACATCAAAGGGAATAAAATAAGTAATTACTCAAAAAAAGCAAATATTTCAAACCATTAAAGGCATTTTTATTGTGGATGGGGAAAAGGTGATAAGAGTCTAAACTGTACAGGATCCTGGAGTTTAGCTTTAATGTGAATAATCTTATGAACGCCTTTCTGAGCCTGTTAACCATCTGCAAAATTTCCAGACAGGATGTCTGAAAAAAATAGACCAGCTTTTCTCAATCTTTTTACCCCAGAGGAACCCTTAAAATACATTTCAGGTCTGGAGGAACCCCTGATAAAACCAATTCATTGGGGGTCATTGAGGAAAATGTCCCTTACATTGGTGGTCAAAACACCACCCTTCAGAGAAACAAAAAGATCACTGATGTGGTTCCTCCAAGATGGGTTTGACCTGGAACTATACAGTCAGCATTTGATGGGAGATCAGTCAGCCAAAGTTCAAGGAACCCCTTGCAACCTTTGGAGAAACCCTAGAATTCCATGGAACCTTGGTTGAGAATGGCCACGATGCCGCTGGTAAATTGAACAATATTATCCAGAATGCCTGGGCTTTAACAGGGTGGCAATAAAGTTTATATGGCAGTAACATTATATAGCAGAATTGCCATCCTGTGAACAGGGGAGTCTCAGAGAGTTTAAATGGACTTTAGGTAAAAACCAACTCCAGTTATCGCTTTTTAACCCCCTACGTGCCAGATCCCAATAGGGATTCTGAGCACCTGATCATGTGCCCACTGTGGTTGACTGCTGCAGCGAAAAAAGGACAAAACTGCACTCTGTAAAGTCACACCATAAGGTTAACTTCTACGAATAAACCCAATTGGGGTGAAATGCATTAGAGGGGCATGGCCTTGGAGGGGGGGGGGCTGTATTGGAACCCAACTACTTTGATTAAACTTCATGGTGTGACTACAGAGTGCAGCTTTGTCCTTTAATTTTTGCTATATTTGCCAAGCAGGATGAGCTTCTGTAGGCCAGCACCCGATGCGGAGCCTAAGATGCACACTCGGGACTTGGAACGGTGCAGTCCTTTCAAGGCTATTGCAATGTTCACATGAACAGGAGCTCCACCTACCAGGTCCAGATCATAAGCAGCGACCACTCAGTCATTATATTCTCTCAGCACAAAACAGTGGAGCTGGCTGACATATATGCATGCAACTGCTGTAAAAGCAGAACTAAACCTACTAAAATTGTATGAAGAGGCATGTTATGTCTCTGCTGCAATAACACATACTTCCCTGCCTGCTCGCAATCTGCTATTGAATGCATACTGAGGTGCCCATGAGTAGCTCAGCATGCATTCCCGGCGCACTCCAGCTGCGTTGGAATGACTAACTCCTGTGTGCATGCATGGGATGATATCTTTCCCTACCTGCTATTCAAGAAGCAAAGAATCCAGCACCCAGGGATAAGGTGACAGCAGATTGTGAGAGATGTAACAGCTACAATGCCGCAAGATGGAGGTGAGTTTTTTTTTAAGTTTAGTTCCACTTTAAGTCTCACCCTTATAACTGCCATTTTTGCTGGAAAACTTGGCCTGTTACACATACTAGGAAAATAATGAATCTAGATATACAGTATCTCACAAAAGTGAGTACACCCCTCACATTTTTGTAAATATTTTATTCTATCTTTTCATGTGACAACACTGAAGAAATGACACTTTGCTACAATGTAAAGTAGTGAGTGTACAGCTTGTATAGCAGTGTAAATTTGCTGTCCTCTCAAAATAACTCAACACACAGCCATTAATGTCTAAACCGCTGGCAACAAAAGTGAGTACACCCCTAAGTGAAAATGTCCAAATTGGGCCCAAAGTGTCAATATTTTGTGTGGCCACCATTATTTTCCAGCACTGCCTTAAAGCGGTAGTAAACCCTAAAAGCTGTTTTTACCTACAGGTAAGCCTATAATATGGCTTACCTGTAGGTAAAAAGAATATCCCCTAAACCTGCATGGTTTAGGAGATATTCGCCCTGCATGCAGCCGCTGACATTAGCGGCGCATGCGCTCTGACGATCCGGCCTAGGCGGCCGGCAACTCAGAGCTGGCTGCCGGAGCGAAGAGCTCCCGCGCGCATGCGCGGGAGTGACGTCACGCGGCTCCGGCCACTCACAGCGCCGGAGCCGCGTACCCGGAAGACAGAAGAGGACAAACATGTCAGCGTCCTTAGCGCTGACCGACTCGGGCATCGGGGGCCTCGTTCTAAGGTAAGTATTTCATAATATTTCATGCATACTAACATATTATGCTATTGTCTTGCAGGATTTTTTTTTATGTCAGCGGGTTTACTACCGCTTTAACCCTCTTTAGCGTGGAGTTCACCAGAGCTTCACAGGTTGCCACTGGAGTCCTCTTCCCCTCCTCCATGAGGACATCACGGAGCTGGTGGATGTTAGAGACCTTGCGCTCCTCCACCTTCCATTTTAGGATGCCCCACAGATGCTCGATAGGGTTTAGGTCTGGAGACATGCTTGGCCAGTACATCACCTTTAGCATCAGCTTCTTTAGCAAGGCAGTGGTCATCTTGGAGGTGTGTTTGGGGTTGTTATCATGTTGGAATATTGTCCTGCGGCCCAGTTTCCGAAGGGAGGGGATCATGCTCTGCTTCAGTATGTCACAGTACAAGTTGGCATACATGGTTCCCTCAATGAACTGTAGCTTCCCAGTGCCGGCAGCACTCATGCAGCCCCAGACCATGACACTCCCACCACCATGCTTGACTGTGGGCAAGACGCACTTGTCTTTGTATTCCTCACCTGGTTGCTGTCACACATGCTTGACACCATCTGAACGTTTATCTTGTACTCATCAGACCACAGGACATGGTTTCAGTAACCCCTGTCCATAGTCTGCTTGTCTTCAGCAAACTGTTTGCGGGCTTTCTTGTGCATCATCTTTAGAAGAGGCTTCCTTCTGGGATGTCAGCCATGCAGACCAATTTGATGCAGTGTGCGGCGTATGGTTTGAGCACTGACAGGCTGACCCCCCCATCCCTTCAACCTCTGCAGCAATGCTCGCAGCATTCATACGTCTATTTCCCAAAGACAACCTCTGGATATGAGGCTGAGCTTGTGCACTCAACTTCTTTGGTCGACCATGGCAAGGCCTGTTCTGATTGAAGCCTGTCCTTTTAATCCGCTGTATGGTCTTGGTAACTGTGCTGCAGCTCAGTTTCAGGGTCTTGGCAATATTATTATAGCCTAGGTCATCTTTATGCAGAGAAACAATTCTTTTTTTCAGATCCTCAGAGAGTTCTTTGCCATGAGGTGCCATGTTGAACTTCCAGTGACCAGTATGAGAGAGTGAGAGCGATAACACCAAATTTAACACATCTGCTCCCCATTCACACCTGAGACCTTGTAACACTAATGAGTCACATGGCACCGGGGAGTGAAAATGGCTAATTGGGCCCAATTTAGACATTTTCACTAAGGGGTGTACTCACTTTTGTTGCCAGGGGTTTAGACATTAATGGTTGTGTGTTGAGTTATTTTGAGGGGACTGCAAATTTACACTGTTATACAAGCTGTACACTCACTACTTTACATTGTTGCAAAGTGTAATTTCTTTAGTGTTGTCACATGAAAAGATATAAGATATTTACAAAAATGTGAGGGGTGTACTTACTTTTGTGAGATACTGTAAGATCAACAGGTAATACATTTGTATATCAGGTGGGGGACCGTCTCAGGAAAACAAAAACTGTTGTGTTAATGCTCCTTACAGACTGCCTCATTTATGTCAGGTTTTATTTTACCCAGAGTTCCACTTTAGACTTGGAACCCAAACGTCAACCTAAAGCCATATGACAGCCCCCAGAGTCTTTAAACCTTTCAAAAACCCCAGGGATATCACTGTGTTAAGATGCAAATCCCAGGTATCTACGTTCTCTCTTATGCTGCATATGGTTTTTGTTATAGGATTTTTTCAACCCCTGTAACTGCCATTTTTGATAGATAACTTGGCCTTCTACAGTAAATAGAAAAATAATGTCTCTAGTGGCAGGATCAATAGGTAATAAATCTATGTTACACAGGGGGACCCAAAAACTGCAAAAAAGTACAGGATTTAAAAAAAAAAACAAACGTACATTCCCATCTAGGTGCATGCAGAACCGGTCTGTTACTGCACCTGTGCCTCATCACCTCTAAGACCAAGAGCTGAGCGATGAAAGACCACTGATTGATTTGGTGAGCAGAGAGCTCATGACTGTCAGTCACTCTCTCTTTGCTCTGCCGCTCCAACGCTCACTAAAGCTCCAGGCTGTGTGAAGGGCCGGATTTACATCTCAGGAGCCTATAGGCAGAGAATTCTGAAGCGCCCCCCCTTTCCCCTCCCTAACACTTTTACTACCCCTATACCCATCTCTCTTATCCACATACCCTTTCTAAAATCCCCATTATCCATTCCCTCCTCTTCACATACCCTTTCTACTACCCCTATACCCACCCCCTCCTCTCTACATACCCCTTCTACAACCCCTATACCCACCTCTTCTCTCCACGTACCCCTTGTATTACCCCTATACTCACCCCCTCCTCTCCATATACCATTTGTACTACCCCTATACCCACCTCTCCACATACCCCTTCTACTAACCTCTCTTCTCCACATACCCCGTATACTGCCCCATTACCCACCAGCTCCTCTACGCATACCCCTTCTACTACCCCTATACCCACCTCTCCTCATACCTCTTCTACTACTCCTATACCCACCTCTCCTCATACCCCTTCTACTGCCCATATACCCACCTCTCCTCATACCCCTACTGCTCCATTACCCATCCCCTCCTCTCCATATACCCCTTCTACTGCCCCTATACCCATCTCTCCACATATCCCTTCTACTGCCCCTATACCCACCTCTCCTCATTCCCCTTCTACTGCCCCATAACCACCTCTTCTCATACCCCTTCTATTGCCCCTATACCCACCTCTCCTCATACCCCTTCTACTACCCCTATACCCACCTCTCCTCTCTACATACCCCTTCTACTAACCCTATGCGTACCTGTCCTCTTGCAGGCACCCTCCATAATCTTCCATTGCACAGACAGTCCCCTTATTTCTCCATTTCCCTCTCTTATTTCTCCACTTTTAGTCCTCACACTCTATGTCCTCCTTCTCATTCATTGCTGGCAGCCCTATGCTCTCCCCCCCTCACATGTTATGATCACCTGCCCTCTCATATCACAGATGCCATTATGGTGTCTCCTCTGTTCCTCCATTCATATATGGCGCTCTGGGACACTTCTCTCTTACACAGCCCTCCACTCTCCCTCTCCCTTTTGCCCGTCCCCAGTATCCCTACCCATTCTTTCTCTTACTCTCTCTCCCACCGCCTCAATCTCTGTACAGTGCACAGTACTTCCGGTATAACCACTGACCTCACTGAGCCTTCCAGCAGATGGGCCGGCTATAACAATGCTCCACGCATCCTAGAATCACGTGTTCACGCTGCAATTGCCCCCTGGGCCTGTTTCGGCCCTGCAGCTCAGTCGGTAAACGATGCTGTCGGTCCGGCGCACCGACACCAGAGGGGTGACACCATCGTGGCGAGGTTTCACTTCCTTGTAAACCAAAGAGAAAATCGATGCTCCAGGTGTAATGGCTCACACACTAGTTGGAAGCTCTGGAGTGCCTGCTGCAGCTCGCCCAGCGTAAATCCACCAATAGAAGAAAGAAGCAGCACATCCAGATAATTTCCAGGCTTTATTCGGGTCAAGGGTACCACAAATACCAGCAAGCAGTACGTAGACACGTTTCACACACTAGTCGTGTGCTTAATCATTCGGTAAAACCGAAGCACCCCCATAGTGATTTCCCTCTATGAAGGGCACCTGTAGGCACATGCCTACAGTGCCTAATGAGAAATGTGGAGGTGCGGGAGCAGCTGATTCTGCCTCTCAGCAGTCCGCTGAAGGGCTGAGCTAGTTACTGCTCAGGCATTTGGGTGAACCCTGACATTAAAGTCGGGATCCCTACAGAGTCTGGACCGGCTGAGTGATGCCAGACGACAGCAGACTTTTACCCACTGTCAGTTGAAGACGGGTCACAGGAGTGCAGAACAAAGTGCCCTCCTGTAACCTACAGGAGAAGTAGGACCAAAAAAGCTTTGGTCCTATTTCTCCTTTAATGCTACTGACAGAATGCATCACTTATGTCATATTTTATTTTACCCAGAGTTCCACTTTCAACTTGGAACCCAAACTTTAACCTAAAGCCATACGACAGCCCCCAGAAATAAATGTCTCCAAACTTTCCAAAAACTCTAGGGACGTCACTGTGTTAAGATGCAAATCCCAGCTATCTACTTTCTCTTTTATATATTTATTTCTGCTAATTGGCATAAAATTAATGATTGCGTACCAGCTCGGAGCAGATGCTTCGCACAGGAAAAACAAACCCTCAGATTTGGCGATTTCCCCCCACCCCCCATTCCTTTTTTTTTTTTACATTAATACAGACACACATCAAGAAGCCAGGAACATGTGGCAGGTCATAAATAAAGGAGAATCCGTCACACCGTCTACGAAAAGAACACAAAGCTTCGCTTTTTCCTATTTTGTCGCCGGCTTTTGTTTTTAGCTGTCTCTCGCTCTCCCCGTTGGAGTGAAATGCGTCTGCGGCAGAAGCTCGTAATTAGAGGCTAGGCCTCTGGGACCTAATTAACCAATTCAATTAACTGAGATTTTTTTTTTTCTTAAAAAAAAGACCACCCTGACATTTGTCAGCTATTAGGAGAGATGTCAGCCTGGAAGGTTTTTTTTTTTGTTGGTGGCACGTTAGCGATGATTAGCTCATTTGCATCATAGGTTTTACCCCAGGTACATGGGGTCTAGCAAGAGCTTGAGCTATGGATCTGGAGTCTTCTGACCCTCAAAGGCAACGTTGACCTTTCATTGAACACATAATCAATACATTTTTTCTCCTCCGCATCCCTCCCGTCTCCGCAGCTGTCTTTCTGAGTTTCCCAACCTTCAGAGGGATGCTGGGCAGACGCGCCAAGGGAGCATTAGCTGCTCCGGGGGCAGAGAGCCGCGTTTTACACTCTGGTGTTAGGAGGAGTTGGGATATCGATGGATCTGCCGGTTGGCTTTGCACAGCAGGATTGCTGCACTGGCTGCCTCTGTAAGCAAAGGCTTTGTTGTTGTCATTGATTAAAGGGAAATCTGAGTTTATTTTTCAGCACATATTCGGAGTTAAATCTTAAAGTCATTTTTTGTTAATGTAACTTTCACATTTTTGCAAGCTTGCTCTTCCATATTTCTACGATTGCGTTAAACTTTGAGATCTGTAAGTCGCCCACTAGAGGGAGCTGTCAATGACTAGATGCAGTTACTTCAACAATCTCTCCCAAAGTGAACGTTTTGGTAATTTTAAACATCTACATGAAGAAATTCCTGAAAGGTGATATCATTTTTAAGAAAGGCTCCACCCTTTATCATTATGTAGCATCCTCTAGTGTGCTAGAATACGTTTTTGTTAGTGTAGGAAAATTGTTCAGGCTTGGTTGGCAGCCAAGCCTGTGTTTTTTTATCTGAGTCAGGGCAGAGACTCAGGGAGGGCTGGATGATTCACAGACAGACCCTCTGATACTTCCCCTCTACTTCTAGAAACTTGGAGAGGATTCTAGAAGAATGGGAGTGGAGGTGAGAAGGAGCTGCCTGGAGTATTCATGAGGGCTATGACCAATCCCCAACAGATTGGTTGGCAGGGGGCAGGCCCCCTCAAATATTCTGGGTCAGTCCAGCTGAGGCAGTGGAGTTTGCGTGGAAGCCTGAGATGGAGTGTCGGAGACCCTTGAAGGTAACCTCCTAGTCTGGGGGGGGGGAGTCACCTTGGGTCTGGGAGCTCTGCAGCAGAAAGGACCCTCTTCACGACACACAGGGGTGTCCTGACCGGAGGCATGAGAGCAGGAGAAGGACAACAGGAGGAGAACACTGCTGAACAAATCTCCATGGAGGAAGACAGCCAAGTGGGCTAGTGAGTGTTACAGTCGTGGAGGACTGAGAAGCAGCCTGAGAGGATTGGGTGAGAGTAGTCTGAGATGTATGCGGAGTCAGTCTGGGAGGACTGTGGAAGTTTAGCCAAGAGGTCCGAAGAAAGAGGCAGCTGCAGCCAGGTGGGCTGACAGCGCCTGAAGAGGTGGTACTGGGAGCAGTAGCTACAGAAGGACAGCTGGGCACTAGGACTTTGCTACATAAAACAAGGTGGTCCCTGCCTGTAAAGGGCATTTGCTTCCAACAGTGCCAGCTGGTCCTGGGAGTTGTAGTGCTTCAATCAAATGTGCTGGAGGAAGCTGAGGAGTGTAAATAGCTGTAAAAAAGGATTTTTGTCCCTGAAAGTGCTGCTAAAGTCAAGTGGGCATCCCATATTACCCCTTTCCCCTTAATAAAAATGGAAAACAAAGCACTGGACTGTTCCTTGCCTTAAATGTGCTGTGAAAATGAGGTGTGCCTGGCGGTGCAGGGTGGGGGGGTTCCCTTTCTACTTGCAGCTCCTTAGGGGGTGCGCTACAATTAAAAAGCCATTCTTGAGCGCCGGACTCCACCTAGGCTGAAAAATACTGAAAAAACACGCTCATATATCATAGATTACACATCACATATTCTTTAATAAAAATTGTGAAGTCCATTAATAAATCCAAAACGTGAGTGATGTCCTCTGTCCTTCCAATATAGGAAATGTTCCTCTCCTCCAGTATGCAGGCACATTCTGCACTCACCAGACTTAATTGACCCCTATTACAGGGAGTCAAATGTGCATATGGGAAGACTCCAAGATATCACACATGAGGTCACAGGAATACAATCCAAAGCGATACTCACATCCATTCAATGTAGATAAAGATACCATATACAGAGTTCAAAGAAGACATAGATCAGCATGAGATATGAAGAAATCGCCGGTTTGTGATCCAACTGCATTCCAGCTGACTGGAAATGATGCATCTCAAACACTACCCAACGCTGTTTCGTCAGCCCACGTCTGACGTCATCAGGACCCCTATATATAACAAAAGAATAATGTGATAGGTTATGTAACCATAAAATGTCCACCCGCAAATGGAAACCTCCACAAGGGGATTAAAAGCAAAATCCAGCAGGAGCTACAGAGTATAAAAGAGAAGAGAGGCGCCTCTAAGTGTAGCAATATGGTTAAATTTAATGAAGGTACAACATTTAGCAATTCACATGGCTGATGATTAAAACAGGCACATCTAAGTATGCAGGCATCTGGGGTAAAGCTGTCCACATAGACCATCTTTCTCACCACCGCCTCTCACTGCTGTCAGTCTGCAATCGTGACCGGGAAGACAACCCTGCAGCAGAGTGATCTGAAAGCAAGGCTTGAAGCACTCGTGGAGCACAGTGTCGAAGGGATGATGTTGATGGCGATTTGGAGGACAGTCTATGTGGACAGCTTTACCCCGGATGCCTGCATATTTAGATGTGCCTCTTTTAATCATCAACCAGGTGAGTTACTAAATGTTGTACCTTCATCAAATGTAACCATATTGCTACACTTAGAGATATGTTGATTGTCTTGTAAAACACTCTAAAACCAAGTTAGTTTCAATCCAAGGTTTTATTGTATAGACTTACCCTCTGTCTGAGGAACAAAATCGTTTTCAGATCCAGAGCCTCTCACCTGCATCTTCTGAAGAAATAATAACTCAACAGAGGTTTTAACATGTCCTTATATTACTAATAAAAATAGGTTTTTGTATCATTCTGTGCCCCCATGGAAGAGATTTCCCATTACTTCCTGTCCAGACAGGAAGTTTAAAGGAAGCTTCCCACTGGGGACATAGACTGGAAATCAAAACCAAACAGGATTTCTATCCTTTTCTCCATTCTACCTAAAATAAAAAAAATGGATTCAGTTGATCTATAGGTTTTGAGTTCATAGCAGGGAGGATAATTACGTATTTGGCTTTATGGCATAGGAAGTGAGCACAGGGAACTAGTATTATCTAGCACAGTGTTTCACAACCAAGGTGCCGTGAGCATAGCACCTAGTTTTCCCTGGATCGACATCATAGGCTTCCATGGTGTGGGGTGGGCTGTCAGCAGCAATATAAGAAACAGTGATACTCTGGGGAAAGGACACTCTGCGTTATTGTTTATTTATTTATTACAGGTACTTATATAGTGCTGTCAATTTACGCAGCACTTAACATGTATATTGTACACTCACATCAGTAGTATTGGTAGCCATGATGATAGTGACTTGGTCACTGTAACAAGGTATGTCTCTCATCCAGGACAGATGGTATGCAGGGCCACAGCATTTAGGAGAAGATGGAAGTCCAGCCCCTTCAGATCTCCTCCCCCTCCCACCCTCTGCCGTGCTGCTGGAGGTAGGGCTTTGATGTAATGAGTGGACTGTGTGATTGTGGGTTTTATGATGGGGGGCTCTGTGATGGAGAGCCTCTGATGGGAATCAGAGACTTTGTGGTGATGGGGATGCTCTGATGTGAAGAGGGGGACTCATGCATAAAGGGCCCAGATGTAATGGGGGCACTCTGAGGTTATGGGGGGCTTCTGAGGTGAAGGGGTGACTCTGACATGATGGAAGACCTCTGATGTTATTGGGGTCCTTTCAACAGGAGAAATAAAGAATCTAATGTGATGGGGTGGCCTCTGATGTAAAGCGGGCATCTTATGTGAAGATAATTTCATGAAGGTGGTTGTGTGCATTGTCCTAGGTCAATTATGGCAAACCTTGACACTCCAGATGTTTTGGAACTACATTTCCCATGGTGATCATGCACTCTGCAGTGTATTTGAGCATCATGGGAAATGTAGCTCCAAATCATCTGGGGTGCCAAGTTTCGCCATCACTGTCCTAGGTTCATGTTTCCCATTGATAAGTAAAATTTACATTGTTGCATTTTAGACTGAGGCACCTCAAGATTTTGCATACTTCTAAAGGCTTCCGTGACTTAACAAATGTTGAGAAACTGTGGTTTAAAACATGTTCTTCTATGTGGGAACTGAAGTAGCTTACAATTAATCTGCAATGCAGTTTTATTCTGTGATATAACCCTAGTTATGTTTCTGGTAAAAAAAAAAAAAAAACATGGGCTTATTTACAAATAAGGCTTTTAAGGTCGGTTCACACTACAGCGATCCGACTTCAGGCAAGACTTTGCAGGCGACTTCAGCGCGACTTCTAATGCGACTTCTAACACGACTTGCATGAATTTTCAGGCACAAATTGCATTGCGACTTGTATGTTAGGCGACTCTGCTTGTGTCCAATCAGAGGATAGCACATCTGACATCATTCCTTTTCCTGTTCTCTTCCTGGTTCTCTGTGCCCTGTGACCCCCTCCTGTGATCAGAAATGTTGTCTTTGAGATATCTAATGTCAGCTGTGATCACAACTGGTCTGGCTGTATTGACTGAAGAGGAAGAGAGGAAGTGGAGGATGAGGATGAGAAGAAGACGTCGCTTCTGGGTCCATCCTATCATAGGTCATAGAAATAGCAGAGGCCAGTTTTGGGCAATGTACCACAATTTGCGTGCTTATGAGGACAAGTTCTTCAATCATACCCGCATGTCCCTGGCAAGGTAATTATATATGCCATAGGGTTAGGGTTGGCGCAAAGGGGTTAATGTGTGTGCAAATTACCATTGGTTAATCTATGTTATTTTGAATACAGTAAGGATCTCATATACTCCTTTTTTAAAAGTTTTGATGAATTGCTTGGTCTGGTTTCAATTCATCTGGGGAGACAGAATACATAGTTTCAGAGGAGTATTCCACCGACTCAAAGACTTATTATCACACTAAGGTAAAGTTTATGTTTTTGAACACACAACATATATTGCAAAACATTTCACACAAAAAATGAAGGAAGAAGGAAATACATCAAAACTGTTGTAAATTTTTTTTAACGTAATATATCAAAAATAATAACATAGGCAAACACAAGGCAATTCTGGCCCTCCTGGCCAGTTAATGTGGCCCTCGCACCTCTCCTGCAGCTGCGGCACCCCCTTCATCTCCGTCACCAGTAATCGGTAGCAGAGAGGAGGACATATCTCCTCCCCTTGATCCTGCACCTCGTCTCTGCCTCCCCTGGTCTCAGCAGTCAGCATGTTCAGACTGTTTATTGGTTATTTCTCCTCCACTCATAACATTTCTTGCAGTCCCCCCTCATGACCAAAGCTGCTAAGAACTAACAAGAAAAAAAAGAGAAGGGCGCACCAACCTAGTGCAATTCCGTTTAGGTATTTTCACAGTAAAATGAAAAAAATAAAGATACTCACAAGCATAGATGATTAAAAAGCCTTTCATAGCCACCAATTGAACAGAAGGCCTCCAGGACTACTTGGATATTCCACATCTACAGCCAGCTCTGAGGCAGAGGGTTTGCCCTGGAAACGTGTTAGCATGGCTTTGGACTTGTGCTGGTATCCTTGTAGACATGGAGCATGCAAGTTGTCCTGGTGGCGTTATGTTAAATTTTTTGATCTGAAATGTGTTTATAATCATCTACGTTTGTCAGTATATTTCTTTTTGTCATTTTACTCAGAATACATACTTTACCGAAATTACACTAGGTCGGTGCACCCTTGTCTTGTTTTTCTGGTTTAGATAAAAACGTAAAACTATTTAAACATAAAACATTAAACCAATTTAAACCTTAAAATTATAACTGATGGTAAACCTGGTTGCAGTCAGGGTGTGGTGTTCCACTACTGGTATGAGGCAATTGAGACTGGTAAGCTCTTACCATTGTTGAACAATTGTAATTGGTACTTGGTGCGCATATGGTGGAGGCAATTGGGGATGGTGAGGGATAGGGGATTGGGGGTTGTGTTGGGTTGGTAACATTCCCATACTCAACTGCATATTGGCGGAAGCGAGGGGAGTAGTAGGGGTGGGTTCTGGGTGGTGGAGGTGTTTGATAAGGATAGAATGGCCCTGATATTGGGGGTGGGCCATAGCTAGGCATGGTGGTGGGTGTTGTGTTGTGTACCGTGTAGGTCTCTATGAGGTCCATTATACCCTTTTTTATGTAATTTTTTCTTTCTGGTCTCACATTTTTAAGTAATCCCATCACCTGCATAACAAACGTGTGATCAGTGGACTCTAGAGTATCCAATTGTATTTCTAGTCTTTCCATGAGTCCCGTAAAATGGTCCATGTTTTCGGAACTCCTATGGGGTCTAGCTCTTCTGGGTGTAGTACGACGACGGGCAACCCTACTGGGCCCTGCTGGCTCCTCAGGAAGGGTCGATGCTTCAGGATCTGCATGATCTTGCTGGATGCCCTCCTGAGTTTTTCTAACATGTCATGGGATTCTTCTGGCGGTTCTTCACTGCTGAGCTCTTCTTGTGCTTCCTGCCCTTCTGCTCTTTCTTCCCAACTGGATTGTGTTCTGCAATAACAATGTAATACAGTTTACCACACCCTTCTTTATCTAGCAGTATAATAGCAATGTACTAATATGACAGATGTTATCTCACTCTCTTAAATACATAAATGGCCTTAGAAACTCCAATTCTAAGGCGTAGACATATGGTCTCACCCTTCGGCTTCCAGATCCACTTCTGGCATCTTTGAGCTTTTGGAGGTCTTGTTTGTAACAATCTCGAAGGCCTGTCCATCTAGTCTGGATTAGGGTTACTGCAAAACATAAAGAATAACATAATCAACTATGTATTTTTTTCTTTCAAGTACCTGGCAACTGGTCATTCCCTAATCAGCCTACACTATGAATTCATGGCGGGCAGGTCTACAGTCAACTACATTATCCAAGAGACATGTCAAATATTATGGAATGTGCTGAGCAACATAGTTATGAAAAAAACTGCAGGGGAGGATTGGCAGAATATTGCAATATTCTTTGAGAGGCGGTGCAATTTTCCCAATTGTGCTGGAGCTACTGATGGGAAGCACGTGCGTGTTATTAACCACTTCCTTACTGGGCACTTAAACACCCCTCCTGCCCGGACCAATTTTCAGTTTTCAGCGCTGTCGCTCTTTGAATGACAATTGCGCGGTCGTGCAATGTTGTACCCAAACGAAATTGGCGTCCTTTTTTTCCTACAAATAGAGCTTTCTTTTGGTGGTATTTGATCACCTCTGAGTCATTTCTGATCGTCGCTATAAACAAAAAAAGATCGACAATTTTGAAAAAAGAACAATATTTTTACTTTTTGCTATAATAAATATCCAAAAATAAAAAAACAAATGTATTCATCAGTTTAGTCCAATATATATTCTTTATTCTATGTTTTTGGTAAAAAAAAAATCGCAGTCTGCGTTTATTTATTGGGTTGCGCAAAAGTTATAGCGACTACAAACTATGGACATTGATTTATGGCGTTTTTATTATTTTTTTTTTTTTTACTGGTAATGGCGGCAATCTGCAATTTTTATCGTGACTGCGATATTGCGGCGGACATGTCAGACGTTTTTGACACTTTTTTGGGACCAATGCGCGCTCACTGTGTTCGGGGAGGGCCAGGGAGCGGGTGCGGCGGCTTCGATTGCCGCCGGCTACCCGCGATGGCCCCCCCGGAGCGAATGAGCGGAGGTCCGTGTATGTAGGGTTTTTTCACAGTTTTTGCAGACTGTACAGGCGGCGTTATAGCGTCAGTGCTATTTTTAACGTCTAACGGCGGTAATGGTCATTTTTTTTTTTTTTATTATTTTTGCGGTATTTAGTTACAGGTATCAAACATCAGCGATATTGAAAACGCGTTGGGTTATTTATTTGCGTCTGACGCTAAAAAAAAAATGGTTTTTGTATCTTATTTCTTATATATAACCTGATTTGACTACTTATGTAAACAAAAAAATAAAAACCTATAAATAATATCGTTTTTCATTTTTATAACAAGAAAAAAGTTTTAACAGCTAGAAAAAAACAAATATCGCTGCTAGTC
>BLSH010010242.1:83341-105705 GCA_018402905.1 Glandirana rugosa | reverse complement strand
GGTCCGTGTATGTAAACACGGACCTCCGCTCTGTGTGAGGGGGAAGGGATGTGATCACAGCCTTCCAGTACGTGAAGGCTGTGATCGCTTCCCTTCCCCAGATAGGCAGTCCCCCTTACAGTTAGAACACGCCCAGGGAACATAGTTAACCCTTAGCGCGCCCCCTGCAGGTTAACCCCTTCACTGCCAATGGCATTTACACAGTAATCAGTGCATTTTTATAGCACTGATCGCTGTATAAATGCCAATGGTCCCAAAAAAGTGTCAAAATGTTCCGACATGTCCGCCCCAATATCGCAGTACCGCTAAAAATCGCAGATCGCCGCCATTACTAGTAAAAAATAAAAAAAAAAATAAAAACCCCAGAAATGAATTCTCATCATCCGTAAACGCGACCACTTTTGCGCAAACCAATCAATAAACGCCGATTGCGATTTTTTTTATCGCAAATATGAGGAAGAATATAAATCGGCCAAAAACGGTGAAAAAAAATGTTTTTTTATATTTTTTTTTTGGATTTGTATTCTAGCAAAAAGTAAGAAATTTGGGTTTTTTTGCAAAATTGTCGCTCTTCTTCTGTTTATAGCGGCGATCAGAAATGACGCAGAGGTGATCAAATACCACCAAAAGAAAGCTCTATTTGTGAGAAAAAAAGGACGCAAATTTCGTTTGGGTACAACGTCGCACGACCGCGCAATTTTCAGTTAAAGCGACGCAGCGCCGAATCGCAAAAAGGGCTCCGGTCCTAAAGCTGGAAATCCTTCCGGGGCTGAAGTGGTTAATGGCGATTTTATGTGATAGACCAACACAAACACATAATTGAGTGAAATGGAATGAAAATAAATGGTTTTCATCAATTTGTACAAATAAATATGTGAAAAGTGTGGGGGACATTTGTATTCAGCCCCCCCTGAGTCAATACTTTGTTGAACCCCCTTTCTCTGCAATTACAGCTGCAAGTCTTTTTAGTGATGTCTCTACCAGCTTTGCACATCTAGAGAGTGACATTTTTGCCCATTCTTCTTTGCAAAATATCTCAAGCTCTGTCAGATTAGATGACGATCATCTGTGAGCAGCAATTTTCAAGTCTTGCCACAGATTCTCAATTGGATTTAGGTCTGGGCTTTGACTGGGCTATTCTAACACATGAATATGCTTTGAGCTAAACCATTCCATCGCTGTATGTTTAGGGTCGTTGCCTTGCTGGAAGGTGAATCTCTGCCCCAGTCTCAAGTCTTTTGTAGACTCTAACAGGCTTTTTTCTAAGATTGTCCTGTATTTGGCTCCATCCATCTTCCCATCAACTCTGACCAGTTTCCCTGTCATTGCTGAAGAAAAGAAGAAAAGGCAACTTGATGCTGCCAACACCATGTTTCACGGTGGGGATGGTGAGTTCAGGGTGATGTGCAGTGTTAGTTTTCCACCACACATAGCGTTTTGCTTCTAGGCCAAAAAATTTAATTTTGGTCTCATCTGACCAGAGCACCTTCTTCCACATGTTTGCTGTGTCCCCCACATGGCTTCTTGCAAACTGCAAACGGGAGTTCTTATGACTTTCCTTCAACAATGGCTTTCTTCTTGCCACTCTTCCATAAAGGCTAGATTTGTGGAGTGCACGACTAGGCCCGTACACACGGTCTGATTGCTGGCCAACAACGGTCGTCCAACAGCCTGTTGGCCGATAATCCGATCTTGTGTATGCACAAGTAGGGGTTAGTTAGGGGTATCAGAGTAAAGGGGGCTGAATACAAATGCATGCCACACTTTTCAAATATTTATTTGTAAAAAATCATGAAAACCATTTATAATTTTCCTTCCACATCGAAATTTTGTGCCACTTTGTGTTGATCTATCAGATATAATCCCAATAAAATAAATTTACATTTTTGGTTGTAACATGACAAAATGTGGAAAATGTCAAGGGGTATGAATACTTTTTCAATGAACTCTAAGTATTTCACATTTTGCACATTAGAGCAGTGATTCTCAACCAGGGTTCCTCCAGCTATTGCTAGGGGTTTCTTGAGCTTTTGCTGTTTGACGTCCTATTTAATGGTGCCTGCATAGTTCCAGGGCCAATGCAATTTGGTAGAGCCAGCAGCATAACACAAATGATCTTTTTAGCTGCCTGTAAGGATGGCACTCCGACCACCAATGAAGGGGTTCAAACCTCCTACTGATCATGAATGTAAGGAGCATTTTTTTCTATTGACCCTCGATGAGATGGTTTTAGTAAGGGTTCCCTGAGACCTGCAAAATATTTCAGGGGTTCCTCTGGGGTAATAAGGTTGAGAAAGGCTGCATTAAAGTAAGGACTAGCAAGAGATGAATCACTTGGATGCAGCTGACCAGCTTGAACATGTATTGCAATATATGTGAACCAAGAACAAAAGTTTACTAGAAATATGTAAGGATTTGTAGCGTGTGCAGAGAGTATTAGTAGAGGTCTATGAAAACAGACCATGTACCCTTCAGTGTTACTGTCACGATCCTGGTGGTGGAGTCTATCTTAGCAGGGAACAACCACTCTTACACACCCGATTCGGGGACCCCTGGTAGTGTAGACAGGGAGTCCTGGAGTGCGGGATGGCACGAGGGCTGGATGGTCACTGGTGGTGATGTGAGGCTCCAGATGGTCGTGCAGAAGGAAGAGTGGTCGTGCAGGTTGGGTCGTCAACTGGTGGGTCAGAGAGGCACAAAAAGGGCAGGCAGAAGAGTAGTCAAAGTCCAAGCCGGGTTTGTTCACAGGCAGGCGGCAAGGTACAGAAGGGTCAGATAAGCGGATGGTCGTGGATAGCCGGAGTCGGTGCAGGCAGATAGGTAGCAGGTCAGGGCAAGCTGGGTCGGTACACAGGAACAGGAACAACACAGGAAGCTGGTTTCAGGTAGGAGACTTGAAGCTCACAGGTACTCAGACGCTGTAGAACGGACAGCACCTGCTGACAGGTGCAGGAAGCTTAAATAGGGCCGCGCGAACGGCAAAAATCTGCAAAAAAGTCCAGAAAATGGCCTGACTTCACCAGACCAATCCTTTCCTAACACTGCCCCCCCCCCCCCCCCAAGGGGCAGCCTCCAGATGGCCAGCTTGGCAGGGTTGTTATCCTGGAAGGTTTTGATGCAGTCATCAGCATGAAGGTTGATTTCGGGCTCCCAAGACCTCTCTTCCAGCCCGTAACCCTTCCATTTCACAAGGTACTGAACCACACCGCCCCTTTTTCTACAGTCAAGTACGGACTCGACTTCGAACTCCTCTTCTCCATCGATCAAGACAGGGGCAGGGGGAGTGCCAGCTCTATTGGGGAAGGGGTCCAGGGTCACCGGCTTTAGCAGAGACACGTGGAATACCGGATGTATTCTTAGAGACTGCGGGAGATCCAACTCAAAAGACACCTGGTTCACTTTCCTCTTAACAGGGAAGGGGCCAATGAACCGTGGGCCCAACTTCTTGGACGGGCAAGACAACTTTAGGTTTTTGGTGGACAGCCAAGCTTTGTCACCAGGTTGGAGGTTAAGTTCACCTCCTTTTTTCTTATCGAAAGTAGTTTTCGTTGTTTCCTGCGTCTTGGCAAGTGTCTCTTGTAGCAACTTCCAATTGGACCTGAAAAATTGCGTGGCTTCGTGAACTGCAGGGAATGGCATCTCCCCGGCAAGACTGGGGAGCGTGGTGGGGTGGAACCCATAATTAGCCAAGAAGGGGGACTACTTTGTTGCGGAATGCACAGAGTTATTATAGGAGAATTCCGCCAAGGGTAACAGTGAGCACCAGTCATCCTGAGAGTAAGCCGAGAAGCAACGGAGATATTGCTCCAATGTTTGGTTTGTCCTCTCGGTCTGACCAAGGGTCAGACAAGCGGATGGTTGTGGATAGCCGGGGTCGGTGCAGGCAGATAGGTAGCAGGTCAGGGCAAGCCAGGTCGCTACACAGGAACATGAACAACACAGGAAGCAGGTTTCAGGTAGGAGAGCTGAAGCTCACAGATACTCAGATGCTTTAGAACAGACAGCACCTGCTGACAGGTGCAGGAAGCGAAAATAGGGCCGTTTGGCGCCACTACCGGCGCGAGCGCGTGCGCACGTGCGCCTAAATAGCAAAGGTTGGCAAAAAAGTGCAGAAAATGGCCTGACTTCACCAGACCAATCCTTTCCTAATAGTTATTATGTGGAACTGTCTGAAAATGTCCTAATGTATTAGGATTTTGGATTTCTCCTTTAAAAATGAGTTCCCATCAACACTTTTCTTATTATTCGCTTCCTTTACTTTGCTCATTTAATTCAGTTAAGTTGCAAAATTACATATTATTACATTAATTAGACCGACGAGGGTCACCCATGCTACGTGACTAGTTTTTATACGGGCTTCCTTAATCACCGTCTAATTACTCTGTATTCCATCTGTTCCATCTAAAACAAACTTGAATTTTATTAATGGTGATATTACAATGTTGGCTAGGATCGCTTGTTGTTTGGATTTCTAGTCTGCCTTGTGTGCTACGTAAAACCTTCGGAAGTAATATTACTGTACCATAGACCTGATTTATAGAAGCCCTCCAGTTTCTCAAAAGTTTAATCCCAACCACAGTTTTATAAGTAAAGAATATCCTTTATTATTTTTGTCCTTGGATGAAAGAAATTAAATTACACTAATATATAAAGGGGGGGGGGGCAACAGCAGAATTGTTTAAAAGTAGCAACTGGAAATCCGACAGTTCTGCTTTGCTAAAGCTTGGCATGCCAAAGGTCAATAGACCACACGTCGCTCCACTAGATGTGGCCACAAGCAATATTCTGGGAGTCTCTTCTACCGGCTCAGTCCTAACAAAGTCCTCAAAAAGGAATGCCACTGGTGATTCTGGTGTAGTGCCCCACTCATAGACGCCAATCATTCTGCTCTGGAAAAACCTACTTCCTACACAACTTCCAGTTTATGTTGCCAAAGCCTGTTGGCAGTGTTGCTGCTGTCTCTTTTTATTAAAAGTTATTTTTATCTTATGGAGAAATGGCAATGGCGTCCAACCAGTACTCTAAAAAATATACTTTTTATGTAAATTAGCCAGGCACATTCTGTGACAAGGCACTTCCCAAGCCTTGAGCCTAATATCTGTATATCTGCAATGTGAGATACCCTAAGACGTTGCTGCCTCTGACTGCAAATCTCACCAGATTTGGAGTAAGATTTGGTGATGTCACTACAGTGCTTCTCAGTTTTCTCTTTGCTGGTAAGAAAGCTGTACCTGAGGACCTGAAGTGCAAGGATCTCCCTGCTTCTGCTTCATCCATGCTGTGGACCTATGCTTTTTCCAACCCATTATCTGTCAGGTTTCTGTGGCAAGGAAGACCAGATATTGTAGCTACACATGAAAACTGAGCCAAAACAATATACAGTATCTCACAAAAGTGAGTACACCCCTCACATTTTTGTAAATATTTTATATCTTTTCATGTGACAACACTGAAGAAATCACACGTTGCTACAGTGTAAAGTTGTAGGTGTACAGCTTGTATAACTCAACACACAGCCATTAATGTTTAAACCACTGGCAACAAAAGTAGGTACACCCCTAAGTGAAAATGTCCAAATTGGGCCCAATTAGCCATTTTCCCTCCCTGGCGTCATGTGACTCCTTAGTGTTATAAGTTCTTAGGTGTGAATGGGGAGTAGATATGTTAAATTTGGTGTTATTGCTCTCACTCTCTTATACTGGTAGCTGGAAGTTCAACATGGAACCTCATGACAAAGAACTCTCTGAGGATCTGAACAAAAGAATTGTTGCTCTGCATAAAGATGGCCTAGGCTATAAGAAGATTGCCAAGACCCTGAAACTGAACTGCATGGCCAAGACCATACAGTGGTTTAACAGGACAGGTTCCACTCAGAACAGGCCTTGCCGTGGTCAACCAAAGAAGTTGAGCGCATGTGCTGAGGGTCATATTTAGAGGTTGTCTTTGGGAAGTAGATGTATGAGTGCTGCCAGCATTGCTCAGACCATACGCTGCACACTGCATCAAATTGGTTTGCATGGCTGTCGTCCGAGAAGGAAGGAAATCATTAATGTCTAAACTGCTGGCAACAAAAGTGAGTACACCCCTAAGTGAAAATGTCCAAATTGGGCCCAAAGTGTCAATATTTTGTGTGGCCACCATTATATTCTAGAAATGCCTTAACCCTCTTGGGCATGGAGTTCACCAGAGCTTCACAGGTTGCCAACTGAGTCCTCTTCCACTCCTCCATGAGAACATCATGGAGCTGATGGGTGTTAGAGACCTTGTACTCCTCCACCTTCCATTTGAGGATGCCCCACAGATGCTCAATAGGGTTTAGGTCTGGAGCTTAACCAGTCCATCACCTTTACCCTCAGCTAATTTAGCAAGGCAGTGGTCATTTTGGATGTGTGTTTGGGGTCGTTATCATGTTGGAATACTGCCCTGTGGCCCAGTCTCTGAAGGGAGGAGATCATGCTCTGCTTCAGTATGTCACAGTACATGTTAGCATTTATGGTTCTCTCAGTGAACTGTAGCTCCCCAGTGCCAGCAGCACTCATGCAGCCCAAGACCAAGACACTCCCACCACCATGCTTGACTGTAGGCAAGGCACACTTGTCTTTGTACTCCTCACCTGGTTGCCACCACTCAAGCTTGACACCATCTGAACCAAATAAGTTTATCTTGGTTTCATCAGACCACAGGACATGGTTCCAGTAATCTGCTTGTCTTCAGCAAACTGTTCGCGGGCTTTCTTGTGCATCATCTTTAGAAGAGGCTTCCTTCTGGGACGACAGCCATGCAGACCAGGTTGATGCAGCGTGTGTCATATGATTTGAGCACTGACAGGCTGACCCCCACCCCTTCAAACTCTGCAGCAATGCTGGCAGCACTCATACATCTATTTCCCAAAGACAACCTCTGGATATAACGCTGAGCATGTGCACTCAACTTCTTTGGTCAACCAGGGTGAGGCCTGTTCTGAGTGGAACCTATCCTGTTAAATCGCTGTATGGTCTTGGCCACCGTGCTGCAGCTCAGATTCAGGGTCTTGGCAATCTTCTTATAGCCTAGGCCATCTTTATTTAGAGCAACAATTCTTTTTTTCAGTTCCTCAGAGAGCTCTTTATCATGAGGCGCCATGTTGAACTTCCAGTGACCAGTAAGAGAGTGAGAGCGATAACACCAAAATTAACACACCTGCTCCCCATTCACACCTGAGACTTTGTAACACTAACAAGTCACATGACACCGGGGAGGGAAAGTGGCTAATTGGGCCCAATTTGGACATTTTCACTTAGGGGTGTACTCACTTTTGTTGCCAGAGGGTTAGACATTAATTACTGTATATTGATGGAAAATAATGGTGGCCACACAAAATATTGAGACTATGGGCCCAATTTGGTCATTTTCACTTTTGTGTACTCACTTTTATTGCCAGCGGTTTAGACATTAATGGCTGTGTTGAGTTATTTTGAGGGGACTGAAAATTTACACTGTTATACAAGCTGTACACTCACTACTTTACATTGTAGCAAAGTGTAATTTCTTCAGGATTAACCCCTTAGGTTCCACAGTGAGTATAACAAGCATGCTTTACTGTATATACAGACTGATTTTACTGTTATGGGTTAAGTAACACTTTAAAGGGGGTCTATCATCAGTCAAATTTCTTCATGATAAGTGCATGCATGGTAAGTAATGTGTCAGTGTAACACGTCCATCTGTTTATTACCTCTCACAGAGATCTCAGTACTCTCCCTGGCAGTGTTTTCATCTGCTTTTCTCTCCTTAAGGCATAATTCATGGTCAGCATTTGATCAATGGGGAGAAGAGACTGAGGAAATGCTTCCTCTTGCCTACAACAGACTGATGACATCAGTTTAGCGTAGGCAAGCTTACTGGACCAGATCTTAACCACTTTAGGTCTGACCTATAGCAGTTTTACCACTACAGGGTGGCACCTCTGCGCCAGAACAGGTATACATGTAGCCATTGCCCTCTCTAGCACCAACTTAAGGTAGAGGGTGCTACATACATATATATATATGCAGCCATGTTCCCCCTTGGGGGTGGCTTGTAGTTGTGGTCAACCTGCCCGCTGCCCTCAATCACACGATTTCCACACACCCGGAGTAACTGAACAGGCCGGTACTTTCTTTTTGTTTTATTTAGGGGTTAAACTTTGATGGGGAAAGGGATGACTGTGGGATGCCCAAGAATTGATCAGGGGACCTTGTATATACACCACCGTATATACACTCCTTCTTCCTCCAGCACATACACTTGCTTACTGTTACTCTTCTCCTTCCTCTCTCCTGCACACTACTTGTTGTTACCGGCCTGAAAGGCAATTTATCAGACCTCCATGACACTTCCTCTTATACCACAGCTAGCACATGGTGAAGCCTGCTTTTACTGTTAGCAAAGCCTCCGGACCACCCATTGTGGGTAAGGGTCACTGGCTCCCATTTGTGAAACCATGGACCCTCATTTGTGCAGCTAAGTACGTCGGTGCTAGCTGGGCACTGGATGAACTACAACTTCCAGCCCATCCATCTTCCAGGATCCTCTGGCCTGCCTTACTGTCCAGTGGCCCTCCTTCTCCTGCTTGGCTTCTCTGACCTCTACAGACTGCCCACTGTCTTCTCCCCAGCCTGCTCCAGCCTTCTCATCAAACTCCCAGGGGCTGCCACTCACCGACACCAGTGGATTCTTTAAAGAGTCCTCTATGTAGCCTCTCTGCTGTTCTCCTTCTCCCTTGTGCTGCTCCAGGAACCAACTCCTCTTCCTGGCTGTACTCGAGCCTCCGGGCCTCAAGGTCACCCCCCCCCAAACCAGACTGGGAGCTCCCTTCCCAGATGAAGCCTCCACAGCATCCCTGCTACATCTCCCTCTTCCACTGGACACTACCCTCCCCCCTGCTGGCAGATCACTGTATTTAAGGAGGCCTTCCCCCTGCAATTCAGACTGTGGATTGGTGAGGGCTCCTTGTCATACATCAGAAAGTGACACCTCCTCATCCATCCCCTTTTCCAGAGCTTTCCAGCTAAAAAGGGGAGGAGTATCCAAGGGGGGTTCCTTCCTGCAATCTCCAGCCTCCCTGAGCCACTCCCCAGCCCAGATCAAAACAATTAGGCCTGCACTCACTGTCAGGCCTGACTAGATTTTACCTCTCCTAACAAAATTCACTACAAAACACACCTATCACTATGAGGGGTGCTACATACACGTATACATTCAGTATATATACTGTACGTGATTTGACACATCCGGGTAGGGGGCGTGCTCGCTTCCACTGATCAGCAGACGCTATAACTTTGCGCAATCCAACTAATATAAGCTTATTGGGATTTTTTTAACAAAAATATGTAGCAGATACAGATTGGCCTACATTTCTGAAGATATTTGATTTTATTTCAGTTTTTTTATTGGATGTGTTTTATAGCAGAAAGTAAAAAATATTGGGTTTTTTTCAAAATTGTCTGCATTTTTTTGTTTATAGCGCAAAAAATAAAAAACGCAGAGGTGATCAAATACCACCAAAAGAAAGCTATATTTGGGTACAATGTCACATGACCAGTGATGGAGTTTGTGTCCTTGCAAGGGACTTAGTAAAAGCAGTACATACAGTACACACAGTACATACAGTGGCTGTTTCCCAGCCAATGCCAATAGTACAGTGACAGTGCATATGTTTAGCACTGTCACTGTATTAGTGTCACTGGTTACCACAAAGTGACAAAAGTATCAGTTAGTGTCAGTTAGGGACCGATTGTGTGCCACAATATCGCAATCCCACTATAAATCTCTGATTGCCGCCATAACTAGTATAAAAAATAAATAAATAAGAAGTCCAGTATATATCCCATAGTTTGTAGACCCTATAACTTTTGCACAAACCACTCAATATACGCTTATTGGGATTTTTTTTTACCAAAAATATGTAGCAGAATACATATTGGCCAAATTGATGAAGAAATTCGATATTTTTTATTTTTCTTTAATGGATGAGTTTTATAGCAGAAAGTAAAAAATATTGTTTTTTTTTTCTTTTATCAATTAGTGTCTGATTGTGTGCCACAATATCGTAGCCACACTGTAAATTGCTGATTGCCGCCATAACTAGTATAAATAAATAAAAATTCTAGTATATCCCATAGTTTGTAGACGCTATAACTTTTGCGCAAACCAATCAATATACACTTTTTTGGGATTTTTACCAATAATATGTAGCAGAATACATATTGGCCTAAATGTATGAAGACATTAGATTTATTAAAAATTTGTTATTGCATGTGTTTTATATCAGAAAGTAAAAAAAAAATTTTTTATTATTATATTAAAAACGCAAATACCGCCAAAAGAAAGTTCTATTTGTGGGGAAAAAGGGCATCATTTTTATTTGAGTACAGTGTTGCACGACCGCGCAATTGCCAGTTAAATTAACGTAGTGCCGTTTTGCAAAAAATGGCCTGGTCATGAAGGGGGGAAAATCTTCTGGAGGTCAAGTGGTTAATGATAAAAGGTGGAACTTTTTTCTGGAAAAAAAATGACCTTGCAGGTGTAAATTGGAATTTATTCATGCAGACTTGTAGTGGCGCAGCACTGTTTATTGGTTTTATATATGTCTTAAAGTGGTAGTAAACCCACCACTACTGTTTTTACCTACAGGTAAGCCTATAATAAGGCTTACCTGTAGGTAAAAAAAATATCTCCTGAACCTACATGGTTTAGGAGATATTTGCCCTGCATGCAGCCGCTGACATTAGCGGCGCATGCGCTCTGATGATCCGGCCGAGGCGTCCGGCAACTCAGAGCTGGCTGCCGGAAAGAAGAGCTCCCGCGCCCATGCGCGGGAGTGACGTCACGTGGCTCCGGCCACTCACAGCGCCGGAGCCGCGTACCCGGAAGAAAGAAGAGGACCAACATGTCAGTGTCCTTAGCGCTGACCGACTCGGGCATCGGGGGCCTCGTTCTAAGGTAAGTATTTCATAATATGTTAGTATGCGATGCATACTAACATATTATGCTATTGTCTTGCAGGTTTTTTTTTTTTTTTTTTTTTTAAGCAGGCGGGTTTACTACCGCTTTAAGTGGAGTGAAAACGCTTTTTAGTGACAGCAGCTACTGGTTTATAAAATCTTGGGTTTGCACTATTTTTATATATTATAGGTTGATGGCGCTGATTGATTTTAGTTGTTTTTGTTTCATGCAGACTTGTAAAGTTATGTCCACTATGGCCGACTCAACCTACTAAAATCCACCTATAACTAAAATTTGATTTTAGGAGGATTTGCCCTTTACCTAGCGCTACGGCATGGAATATTGAAGCCACCTGGGCAATGAAGGCGTTAACCCGGTTCTTTTATATGGTGACATTTTCCTGCTCCAGATCCTTGGTCTTCTTACACTGGCAGGTCTCCGGTTTCCTCTCTCCCCCTCCGCATATCATATTACAATACACGCAGAGATTGCAAAAGCTTTTCCCGGCACCAACATTCACAGCAAACACAGAAGCCTTTGCGGCAAGCAGCGAGCTCTTCTTCCATTTAACAATGCGACCGACCGGGCTGCCGCTCACATTGTTAGCGCACAAAGGACCATTGCCGGGATAAATCTATTTAAGCTCGACAAAAATCTCAGACGCAGAGCATTTGATGGTAATCACAGCAGCACACCGGGGAAGGACAGAAAGAATTGAAAAGTACCCTTTTTATATTATCTAAACTTTTGAGACAACATCATCTCCCCTGCTTGATCTCGGCTCTCTCTGGCTTTTACTAAGAAAAAGGGTTTTAAGGGAATTGAAATAAAAAAAAAGAAGCAGCCGTCTGAAGAGCTGCCACCGAGTCCTGTCTGAAATCAGCAGCTGGCGGCACAGCACAGGTTAACAAAACTTGCCCCAAACTATGGCACTTTCGAAATTAAGGGGTCACTCAGGAAGTTTACCGCAGGGGTTTCTTTAAAGGGTCCGTCTACCCATACTTTGTGGACTCTGCAAGCTCAAATGCCTACTTACAGTATATGGATTTTGCAGATAGGAGGCCGCGCTGGACTGACTCCCTTGGTTCAGAGTCTGTGCGTGAATAGTATTGGGAGCATACACACTCCCAGTGCATCTAGCTGGCTAGACAGAGCAGAGGTGGTGGGCTCACTTGCGGGGCTTGGGTTGCTACCTCTGGATACGGCTTACAAAGTCGTTTCCACGCTTAGATCAGGGGGTAGGTGAAAGGAGTGCCCACAGTCAGGTAAAAGGTTATTGAGTGTTTATTTTGATTGTGTGGATGTGTGGATAGGATCCCATCCACACATTCCCCCCGCCTACTGTCAAATTCAACTTCTTGGCGCCATTGCAGCTGGGCTTGTGGCTACTGCCAGGCTTTTTCCAGCTCTACACATGATCCAAGTTTCGGAAAAGACACGCATTCCTTGAAAGATCCTACAACTTCAATCAGACACCAGCAGCCCTGAAGAAGGGGGGAGTCCTTCATCCTCCGAAACGCGTTGGATTGACCTTATTGTACCTACTACAATCAAAATAAACACTCAATAACCTTTTACCTGACTCTGGGCGCTCCTTTCACCTACCCCCTGATCTACTTACAGTATATGTCTGCCGTATACTCTCTGCATATGGGTTCCCGACTCCGCCCATTGAAAGGGCATCTTAACCACTTCAGCCCCGGAAGGATTTCGCACTTTAAGACCAGAGCACTTTTTGCAATTCGGCACTGCGTCGCTTTAACTGACAATTGCGCGGTCGTGCAACGTTGTACTCAAACAAAATTTGCGTCCTTTTTTTCCCACAAATAGAGCTTTCTTTTGGTGGTATTTGATCACCACTGCGTCATTTCTGATCGCCGCTATAAACAAAAGAAGAGCGACAATTTTACAAAAAAAACCCAAATTTCTTACTTTTTGCTAAAATACAAATCCAAAAAAAATATAAAAAAACATTTTTTTTCAACGGTTTTGGCAGATTTATATTCTTCCTCATATTTGTGATAAAAAAATTGCAATCGGCGTTTATTGATTGGTTTGCGCAAAAGTTGCCGTGTTTACGGATGATGAGAATTCATTTCTGGGGTTTTTTTTTTTTTTTATTTTTTTTACTAGTAATGGCGGTGATCTGCGATTTTTAGCGGTACTGTGATATTGCAGCAGACATGTCGGACCATTTTGACACTTTTTTGGGACCATTGGCATTTATACAGCGATCAGTGCTATAAAAATGCACTGATTACTGTGTAAATGTCATTGGCAGTGAAGGGGTTAACCTGCAGGGGGCGCTCTAAGGGTTAACTGTGTTCTAACTGTGTGTGGGCTGCCCTGGCAGGGGAAAGGGAGTGATCACAGCTTCCATATAGAGGATGGCTGTGATCACAGTCCTCCCCCCCCCTCACAGAACGGAGATCCGTGTTTACATACACAGACCTCTGTTCTTTCACTCCGGGGGGGGCATCGCGGGTAGCCGGCAGAGATCGAGTCCGCCGCACCCGCTCCCTGGCCCCCCCGGAACACAGTGAGTGCGCGAGTGCGCCTCCGGCGCGCTCACAGTGCTCGATCTGGCATATGATGGCGGTTTGCCTAGCAGAGCCATCTTGTCGCCGTCAACCTGCGGTTGACGGTCGGCAAGTGGTTAAGGCCCGTACACACAGTCCAATTATTTTGGAAAATTTTTGTACGGCAACCTGTCATTTGATAATTTGACCGTTAGTACGCTCCATTCAACAGCTGACTTTCATTTATCGTCCAACAAAAGCTGGATGAGCCGACTAGAAAATGTATGTCTGACGACAAGGTCACGTCCGATTTTCGGCTCGTCTGTATAGAAGATGGACAAACAAAAGTTGAAAGTACAAACTCGCATGTTCGGAACCCAGGAACTACCCGGAAGTGTTCGGTCGTGTAAACCTGCGTTCATAATTCACAATTCACATTCGTAAAGCGGCAATTGAAAGAGCGAAATGCAGTGGAAGGGGCCCAAAGGGCTACGTTCGCCTTTGTCGAATGATAATTTTACTAACATCAGTACGCTAGACAAAATCATGGAAAGCCGATTTTGTCATACGACAATCACAATGTGTGTACAAGGCTTTAGGCTGGTCCTTGAGTGGCTGATATTTTTAGGAGAAAAAGAAGCTTTTTCTTAACTTGTTGGTGGGTTAAAGAATATCTTAACCACTTGCCGACTGCCAACCGCAGTTTGACGGCGGCAAGGTGGCTCGTTATCACAAACCGCCGTCACAGGACGGCGGCTGCGAAATTGCGCACCGTGAGCGTGTGTGCGCCGCCGGAGGCACGCTCGCTGTGTTGCGGGGGAGCCAGGGAGCGGGTAGGGCGGACTCGATCTCCGCCGGCTACCCGCGATGGCTCCCCCGCAGTGAAAGAATGGAGGTCTGTGTATATAAACACGGTTCTCCGTTCTCATAGAGGGGGAAGGGCTGTGATCACAGGCTTCTTGTATATGGAAGCCTTGATCACTCCCCTCCCCCTGCCAGCCCAGACCACACACAGTTAGAACACACTGAGGGAACACAGTTAACCCTTAGAGCGCCCCCTGCAGGTTAACCCCTTCACTGCCAATGGCATTTACAAAAAAATAAAATAAAAACCCCAGAAATTAATTCTCATCATCCGTAAACGCTGCAACGTTTGCGCAGACCAATCAATAAATGCAGAGTGCAATTTTTTTAACCAAAAATATGAGGAAGAATATAAATCGGCTGAAACCAATGAAAAAAAATGTTTTTTTGTATCTTTTTTGATTTGTATTTTAGCAAAAAGTAAGAAAAACATTTTTTTTTTTGCAAAATTGTTGCTTTTTTTTTATTTATAGTGGCGATCAGAAATGACGCAGAGGGGATCAAATACCACCAAAGGAAAGCTCTATTTGTGGGGAAAAAAGGACACAAATTCCGTTTGGGTACAACGTCGCACGACAGCGCAATTGTCAGTTAAAGCGACGCAGCGCCGAATCGCAAAAAGTGCTCTGGTCCTAAAGTGTGAAATCCTTCCAGGGTTGAAGTGGTTAAAGCCAAAACCTTTTTTTTTTCAGTGTATGTCACTACCGAGGAGATTCATCCATATTTGTTCTGGCTACCATTGTCACTGGGACAAAAATAATGGAGAACCCAAAATTTTACAGTTGTTACTAAACCAGGAGGTGAGGGGAAATATTACAATGAGAACACCTGTTCCAGTGCCAGTTGTCTAAAACCAAATTTTTTCACACTGCCTGTTTTGGGGACAAGAAGTGAAGGGAAGTCTTCCCAATTGCACACAGAAAATAAAACTCCCAACAATTTTTTCTCAACCAAAAGCTAAAAGGAGAGTTTTGGCTATAAACATACTTTAATTTAAGACTCTGCCACAAAGCAGAAATGGTGTGTACGTGGTTAACAGTTGAGGAACAGGGATAAGGTTCGAGTTTGCAGCTTCATGGGTTTGAGACAAATCCTGCAGATTCGAGATTCAAGGTCCCAGCGAATTTACAAGCAGTTTCAAGAGAATTTTTATAACCATGATGCACTACATACTTTTGGCTAAGGCAACCCCCTTACTACATGGGGGGGGGGGGCGGGCGGAGCACAGAGCAGCCACAGGGGTTGATTTACTAAAGGGAAAAAGACTGTGCATTTGCAAAGTGCAGTTGAACTCTGTAAGTGCAGTTGCCATATAGCTTAGTAAATGAGCAGAAACATCCAATCATGTGCTAGTAAAATATGTTGTTTTTTTTTTTTTTTCATTGCATGTGTTCGGGTACTCTTTGCAAAGTGAAGCCTTATCTCATTTACTAAGCTCTGGAGCAACTGCACTTGAAGAGGGCAACTGCACTTTGTAAAGTGCACAGTCTATTCGCCTTTAGGAAATAAACCCCATAGTATCAGTGTATTGGAAGATGTTGCAACTTGCTAGCAAACTGCTTGGAGACAGATTTTAGTTAGTTAGAAAACTGTACCTTAATTCTGATTGCTAACTCTTTGGGCAGTCAACCCCTTTGCCGTCTTTTTTTTGTTTGTTCTTATTGTTTGGAGTTTTTTATCGTTAATTTTATTTTGTGGTTGCTCTGAGGTTAGTGGTCACTTGCTGCTGTCCTGCCTATAGCCCATGCCCATTTTTAGGGCTGCAACCCTTCCATTTATAAAAACAATGGTCAATTGTTTCATGGTTTGAACAAAAAAGAAAACTAAGTGCAAGAACAGTGTGCACCTAAACCACCTCAGATTATATCGCTCACATTCACCACAACCCACTATCGCTGTAGAGAAAAGTTAGGCATGCACCAGTTAGGCCTTTTATCCCTGATTAAAATGGTCCTGCTTCTGGCCACTGTTACACTGCTGAATCATCTGCAGTAACATAATTTATGTAGTAAAGCCTCAGCCTCTGCCTCTAAATTTTGGCCTAGCTGTTTAAAATGGTCCTGTCGTGACCAGTTTGCCTTGCCACTGTGTCATATGCAGTCTCTTAATTCTCATAGTAAAACCCCCACCTGCAACCCTCTGTTTAGAACATCTTTGTTAATCTTCCTTAAATAAAATCATCCTACTGCTTGCCAATTTCACAGTGCTGTATTATTTGCGGTCATTGAAATCTTAGCCAGAAATTGAGCCAGCGGTGGGGCAGTTTTGCATCTGCAAGAACATGGAACAGTCACAACGAACTACTGGCCAATACATTTTTTAGTACTATCCGACTGGGTGAACTACTGGACAAAAATTGTGTGAATTTTTTTTTTGCACTGTCCTTCAGAATCATGTAGGTAATCTACTGTATATTTGATGGAGTGAGCTGAACTGGTAAAGGGGTCATAGGACCTCCATAATATTTTACTTCCATGATAGGAGAGCCAGTGGGTAGTCCTTCACTCCGTATCCTTCAATGACTGAATAAAACAACCAACAATGTTGCAGCATTGTGTTTACATCCAGAAGATTTCCCCTTGTGCCACCAGGTCATGAACTTAAGATTTTCAGTGGTGGGTTATTCATGCCATTGGAGGGGGAGTAATATCCATCCATCATGCCCTTGTTGCTGTAGAGAACATAAGTCTATACTAAAGACCCCTATATTTATTACAGGTACTTATATAGCACCGTCAATGTACACAGTTCTTTACGTATACAGTATATTACACATTCACATCAGTCCTCGCCCTCAAGGAGCTTACAATCTAAGGTAGGTCAGGATTAACAATGAGGTACAGTAGCTAGTAGGCCTCTGCCTATAGGCTATAGACTAGAATTAAAGAGGAGACTTTTCCCTGGATAGTTAGCGAGGCACACAATGTTCCCATCATCTGTACAAATCGGTTATTTCATATAACATTGTTTACATACCAGTACAATATTCAAAGCCAGGTAAGTGCCAGGAAGGAAAAAAAATATATGTAAAAAAAGTTAACTCTGTCAGATGAATGTTACTTATAGGCCAAAGGTTGTGTGACTGCTTACTCCGGTGATGGCAATCTGTCCCTGTGTATTTATCTCCAGTCATAGAAAACAGAATTCGTTCTTTAAAAAGGAATAACATACTGGAATTTTCTTATGCATCCACAGATTTGTAAAGCAATGTGCCTATTGGTGATCTGTATTTTATGGTAGGTTATATACAAAGATTAAAAAAAAAATTCAGGACTAGAGTTGAGCGTACCGAACTGTAAAGTTCGGGTCCGTACCGAACTTTTGGGTGTCCGGGACTCGCAAAGGGCAGCCAATTAACAAGTGCTTCACTGGTTTTCCCTAGAAGCCATCACAGCCATGCCTACTAATGGCATGGCTGTGATTGGCCAGTGCACCATGTGACCCAGCCTCTATGTGGGGCTGGAGTCACCGTGCTGCATGTCATATGCTCTCAGGATAGTTTAGGGAGAGGATGCTGCTGGCTCTGTGAGGGACAGATTGCAGATATTATAGAACATCTCATCCTGCATTACTGAACGATCTGATTGTGGACTAGGGAGAGATACTAGTACTGCTGCTTTGAGGGAGGGAGAGATACTAGTACTGGTGCTTCGAGAGACAGATTGCAGACCTCATCCTGCTGCACAGAACGATCTGACTGGACTAGGTAGAGTCTGTTGCTTTAAGGGAAAGATTATTCTTCTAAAATCATCATCAAGTTGTACAGGGAAAGGTTCCAGCCGTTGCTTTAAGGGAAAGATTAGTGTTCTAAAATCATCATCAAAGTGTGTGGGAAAAGCCTAAATCAGCCGCAGGGAGCCATATTAGTGTTCTAAAATCATCATCAAAGTGTGTGTGAAAAGCCTATATCAGCCGCAGGGAGCCATATTAGTGTTCTAAAATCATCTTCAAATTGTGTGGGAAAAGCCTATATCAGCCGCAGGGAGCCATATTAGTGTTCTAAAATCATCTTCAAAGTGTATGGGAAAAGCCTATTGTAGGCGCGGGGAGCCATATTAGTGTTCTAAAATCATCTTCAAAGTGTATGGGAAAAGCCTATTGCAGGCGCGGGGAGCCATATTAGTGTTCTAAAATCATCTTCAAAGTGTATGGGAAAAGTCTATTGCAGGCGCGGGGAGCCATATTAGTGTTCTAAAATGGGGTTTGGGGTCCGTGTCAAAGTTCGGGTCCAGTCCGGACCCGAACCCGGACCTTGTCCCAAAGTTCGGCCGAACCAGCAGAACCCGAACTTCCAGAGGTTCGCTTAACTCTATTCAGGACCCGTGGCCAGTGGCATAGCATGAGTGGGCAATACAGCGAAAAAACGAAATTTAAACAAAATAAAAGCAATATTATTAAAACATTTTTTCCTTTTGTTAGCCTATAATAAAAAAAATCCTGAGCAGGTACTGTATATATATATATATATATATTAACAGGGTACCAATATTCTGGTGTCTCTTCAGATTGAATAAATCTTTCTTTTAGTTAAGATTTCCATGAAAAGGACCAACTATGAGTTTACTCCAAATGTTTGAGGTCTTGTGACCAACCAAAAAAAAGAAATAAAAGAGAACAGGGTACACAATTAAAAGTGTATATGTCCTTTACAAAATTATACTTTTTATGGAGGCTAGTTGGTCTTATAATTATTGTCAAGTTAACTGACACATACTGAGGCTGCTAAGTTTGGTCAGGGCATCTAGGCTCAAATGACATCTGGTCATGAAAGTGTGGGTGCCTAAAAACCATAAATACTTGGTCCAATGCTGCAGCTGTCCCACATGGGCTCTAAGCCTGAGAACTGAGCAATCACATGACCACTGACCACTCAGTTATAGGTCTTCCTGGAGCAGAGAGCAGTGACTATCATTACTGCCCTTGGCTTTGCCCCTCCAGCACTCACTGGAGTGCCGAGCTGGAGAGGGTGCGGGCGCACTTGCTGAGAGCCAGGGCCAGCAGTCAATCAGGCAGCTGGGTGGATCCCAACAATAAGGTCCAGATTTTTCCAGAGCCTACAGCAGCTCTGTGACATCAGCCAACAGCAGGCTTTAGCCCACTGTCAGTTGACTCTGAGCCCCAGGTGTACAAAAGAAAGCACACTCCTTGACCTAGAAGATAATAATGGCTAAAAAAAAGGCTTTGGCCACACTTATCTTTGAGGCTGGATTTACACCATTGCGGTGCGAATTCCAGCCTCTCTGCTGCCGGGAAGGGACAGTGCATCTTCGTGTTAGATGCGCTCCCACTGAACTCAACAGGCTGGGAATTGCACCGCATTGCACAAAAAACGTGTGCGGTTTTTGTGCAATGCGGAGTGCGAATGCACCGCACATATGTGAACTGGACACATTGAAAACAATGTGTTTTCAAGTGTCCTGCGAATTGGATGCGGTTTAAGCCACATCCAATTTGCATAGGTGTGAACCCAGCCTTAAACCCTGTGTCTTGTGTATGGCCATATATCTCCCATCCCCTCCATCATCTTAGCCAGCAGATAACAGCTTGGTACAGAAACAAATTTTGCATGTATACAAAGGAATATACAGTATCTCACAAAAGGGAGTACACTCCTCACATTTTTGTAAATATTTTATTCTATCTTTTCATGTGACAACACTGAAGAAATGACACTTTGCTACAATGTAAAGTAGTGAGTGTACAGCTTGTATAACAGTGTAAATTTGCTGTCCCCTCAAAATAATTCAACACACAGCCATTAGCGTGTAAACCACTGGCAACAAAAGTGAGTACACCCCTAAGTGAAAATGTCCAAATTGGCCCAATTAGCTATTTTCCCTCCCTGGTGTCATGTGACTCGTTAGTGTTACAAGGTCTCAGGTGTGAATGGGGAGCAGGTGTGTTAAATTTGGTGTTATCGCTCTGACTCTCTCACACTGGTCACTGGAAGTTCAACATGGCACCTCATGGCAAAGAACTCTCTAAGGATCTGAAAAAAAAGAATTGTTGCTCTACATAAAGATGGCCTAGGCTATAGGAAGATTGCCAAGACCCTGAAACTGAGCTGCAGCACAGTGGCCAAGACCATACAGAGGTTTAATAGGACAGGTTCCAATCAGAACAGGCCTCGCCAGGGTAGACCAAAGAAGTTGAGTGCACGTGCTCAGCGTCATATGCATAGGTTGTCTTTGGGAAATAGATGATTGAGTGCTGCCAGCATTGCTGCAGAGGTTGAAGGGGTAGGGGGTCATCCTGTCAGTGCTCAGACCATACGCAGTACACTGCATCAAATTGGTCTGCATGGCTGTCGTCCCAGAAGGAAGCCTCTTCTAAAGGTGATGCACAAGAAAGCCCGCAAATAGTTTGCTAAAGACAAGCACTGGAACCATGTCATGTGGTCTGATGAGACCAAGATAAACTAATTTGGTTCAGATGGTGTCAAGCGTGTGTGGTGGAAACCAGGTGAGGAGTACAAAGACAAGTGTGTCTTGCCTACAGTCAAGCATGGTGGTGGGAGTGTCATAGTCTGGGGCTGCATGAGTGCTGCTGGCACTGGGGAGCTACAGTTCATTGAGGGAACCAAGAATGCCAACATGTACTTTGACATACTAAACTAGAGCATGATCCCCTCCCTTCGGAGTCTGGGCCTAAGGGCAGTATTCCAACATGATAATGACCCCAAATACACCTCCAAGACGACCACTGCCTTCCTAAAGAAGCTGAGGGTAAAGGTGATGGACTGGCCAGGCATGTCTCCAGACCTCACTATTGAGCATCTGTTGGGCATCCTCAAATGGTAGGTGGATGTGCACAAGGCCTTTAACATTCACCAGCTCTGTGATGTCGTCATGGAGGAGTGGAAGAGAACTCCAGTGGCAACCTGTGAAGCTCTGGGGAACTCCCTGCCCAAAAGGGTTAAAGCAGTGCTGGAAAATAATGGTGGTCACACAAAATATTGACACTTTGGGCCCAATTTGGACGTTTTCACTTAGGGGTGTACTCACTTTTGTTGCCAGCGGTTTAGATATTAATGGCTGTGTGTTGAGTTATTTTGAGGGGATAGCAAATTTACACTGTTATACAAGCTGTACACTCGCTACTTTACATTGTAGCAAAGTGTCATTTCTTCAGTGTTGTCACATGAAAAGATAGAATAAAATATTTACAAAAATGTGAGGGGTGTACTCACTTTTGTCATATACTGTATATAGGTGATTTTCTATGCTTGCCCGGGGGGTTATACTTTAAATGTGTTCACTAAACATTGGGTCCGTCAGCACCTGTCACCTTCCAGGCCCCCGCAGCCCTTCCCGCTTAATCTACCAAGGAGGTGTCACTTGCTCCTTAAGTTGCCTTCAATTAAGAAAGATTTGTTTCCGTCTCCATTCCTCCCGGTTTTCTAAATATGCGGACAAGTAATGGCGGTACCTGGGGCTACAGATGTTTCACTGATGTTTACTCGAGTACCCCAAACGCTCAGCAGCCATTAGCAAAGCACATCTACATAAAGGACTTGTTTTTGCTCTAGGCTAATTGAGAAATGACATGGAAGTTTTTTCGATAAAAAAAAAAAACCTTCCTTGGTGGGGACGAGAGATAGCAGAGAGGAAGAGTGCGAAATTACTTTTCCCAGGCAAATCCTGATAAAGACACGTTATTAATATTTCAAATCCACATCTGTGCACTTCAAACAAAAAAAAAAAACACAAATCTTGTTACAGTCGATTCCGTGCGGCCAGAGAGATAACGGGCTCGGTGACTAAAGATGCGTCCTGTGCCGCCTCTATTGACCCCTTGGAGCCTTTTGTGCATTTAGTATATTAGGCGGCATTTGTGGAGTGAGCCCTGTGCTTCGTGAATGGGCAGTGATGGCAGATTAGCATGATACAGGCTTCACGTGTCTACACCTAAACTTTATAATTATTGCACAGAAATAGTCCTAAACGGACCCTTTTCATTAAAGCGTGAGAAGGAGAGACGATAGAGAGCAGGGGTGGTTCCTTCCAAAAAAAAAAA
>BLSH010010242.1:68914-83331 GCA_018402905.1 Glandirana rugosa | reverse complement strand
TAGCATGATACAGGCTGAGGGATATAGCGGCTTTAACCTGTTGGGAAGGATTTGATATAATTGCCCTGATGAAAAAAACCCCCAAAAAACAACAAATGTGTATATATATATATATATATATATATATATATATATATACTATATTATCAGAAGTATTGGGACGCCTGCCTTTACACGCACATGAACTTTAATGGCATCCCAGTCTTAGTCCATAAGGTTCAATATTGAGTTGGCCCACCCTTTGCAGCTATTACAGCTTCAACTTTTCTGTGAAGGCTGTCTACAAGGTTTAGGAGTGTCTATGGGAATGTTTGACCATTCTTCCAGAAGAGCATTTGTGAGGTCAGACACTGATGTTGGATGAGAAGGCCTGGCTCACAATCTCCACTCTAATTCATCTCAAAGGTGTTCTATTGGGTTGAGGTCAGGACTCTGTGCAGGCCAGTCAAGTTCCTCCACCCCAAACTCGCTCATGTATGTCTTTATGGACCTTGCTTTGTGCACTGGTCCAAATCATTTGGTGGAGGGGGATTATGGTGTGGGGTTATCTTTCAAGGGTTGGGCTTGACCCCTTAGTTCGAGTGATAGGATCTCTTAAGGCGTCAGAATACCAAGATATTTTGGACAAGTTCATGCTCTCAACCTTGTGGGAACAGTATGGGGATTCAAACCGCCCGCTGCCCACCGAAGCCCGCCAGCTGCATGCCGGACCATGTAACCCACCCACCGGAACCAAGAACCCGCTAGCTGCTCGCGGGAACCCGCCCACCTGCAACCGATGGGGTAAGTTCCGGCGGGTGCCGCCGACTGATCAACCAGTGGGGGGGTGGTGGTTTGCCGCCCCCCCCAAAAAAACCACCAGCTGCCACTGCCTCACACCTCTCCTGCACCTCCCTTATCTCCACCCCCGCCTTGTCTCAGCAGTCGACAGCAGAGAGGAGGACAGAACTCCTCTGTCAGATCTTGCATTTCTCCATGCAACCATGGAGAGGCTCATCTCTGCCCCGCCCCCATCTCAATAGTTGGCAGCAGAGAGGAGGACAGAACTTCCCCTGCAGATCTGGCACCTCTCTTGTGCGGCCACAACACCCCCTCATCTCCTCCTCTCCCAGTCTTAGCGTACAGCAGACGTTCTGCTTCCCAGCTCTGCCCCCAACTTCTTCCCAGCAGCAGCATAAACTAAGGGGGTGCATTGTGATGTAAGGGAGGGTGGGGTCTCTTGACTTCTAATGGTGGGGGGGGGGCTCTTGACATCTGATGTAAGGGGGGTGGGGTGTTCTGCACATCCAGTTTTACGGATACAACCAGCCCTTTGAGGGCAAGTTGGGCAGCCATAATGCTGATGCAGCCCATGATGAAATTGAGTTTGACACCCCTGTTCTAGAGTAATACTGGTGCTCTTGCACAGGGAGTTGCTCAGGGAGCATTGTCCCCTAGGAATGGAAATCCCCAATTTGGAAGAATCACCAGGTAAAAAAGACAAAAAATTTAAGAAAGCAAACACGGTTGATACTAGAATAGAGGAAGCATAAGGTACAGTTTTATTAATTTTTAATTGTAGGCTTAGTTAAACTTTAATAAGGTGATTGGTAGTAGACTGACACATTGGAGACAGCGCGTACAGCTAAATAAAATAAGGTTCACTGAAGTAGTGAAGTTGTTGCAATAAAGTATTGTTCCTTGAAGGTGTTGCACACAAATAAATAATAGCACAAATGATCGTTACTCAAAGTATATGTAAACCCAATCACTAAAATCTCAAAGAAGCTTTAACATAGTGATTTCAAGTCATCCTTGTTGTTAATCTTAAAAGCAGACTTTGCAGTAAAATACAAGTCTATGGGATCCAAATCTTTAATTTTTTTCTGTTTTTTATCAAGGCCAGTTTGCAATATAGGGAATGGGTAGCTGGATAACCATGGGGAACTCATACTCCTCCACCCTATGTTGATGGGGACTCATCTCACCCCCCTGGTTCAATAGATGTGAAAGTCTGCAGGATCGGGACCTAGTGAATTCTGCTGGCCCCCTTTAGAATAAGAGAGGCCCCATCTATGTAAATGAGTAAGGGGTGGTTACTAAAAAAATAATAAACACACAGACACTGTTAGAAAAGCCCTTTTAAAAAAGCAACACCCCACGATGTAGATCTAGCATCAATCCCATCAATGACACTCAGATCTCAGATGACCCACCGGCATGATGACTTGCACCATGATGGCCTTCTCGGCTCAGAGTCCCATCACAAATGACAGCTCCCTGGCTCCATGCTGAGTGTCAACGAACCCCCCAGAGATGCTGGGTGATGTCATTGACCAAATATGGTCATCAGCTCTAGCGTCAATCACGTCAATGACACTCAGTTGACCCACCGGCATTATGACTTGGACCATGATGGCCTGCTCAGGTCAGAGTACCGTCACAAATGACAGCTTCCTGGCTCGATTCTAAGTGTCAACGAACCCCCCCAGTAATGCTGGGTGATGTCATTGACCAAATATGGTTATCGTGACCAAATTTGGTCAGTGACATCACCTCACTTGTTTACAATGTAAAAAATGCCAGCAGGAAGCTGTCATTTAGGGACAGTAGTGATACCACCACTAAATGAATGACTTCTGGATGCAGCAGAGGTTCCAGTGGGCAGGCGTAGTGGCCAAATCTGGCCACTTAGTTTGCCCATTCTGTGAACGGACAATAAACAAGATATGGGTAAAATTCATGGTAGACCCAAACCTGAACTTATCCCTAGTTTTAATGAAGGAAGACCTTCCCTTTTTGGAATCAGCCCAGAAAAGACTTGGTGAAACAAACTACAATTTCCTTTAAACAGTTACATTTTTTTTCCCATTGTGTCCATGATTTTCTGGTCATCTATGGTTCCTTCTTTGTAACTTCCTCAAAGCGTATCACAAGACAGAAACAATGTGGTGTTCCCATTTTGGATAGAGTGGAGTCTGTCACTTTGTATTGGGGATGTTTATCTATTGAGTGGATTTATCATCACTATCCTGGTGACCACATTTATCACTAACACATGAAGTGTGGGGAAACCTTTCTCATGAGCATATGAACAGGCAAAGCACAGGTTCACTTTAAAGCATTCAGGATACATTGATAAATCTGGAAATTAACCACTTCAACCCTGAAAGGTTTTACCCCTTAATGAACAGGCAATTTGTTACGATACGGCACTGCATTACTTTAACTGACAATTGCGCGGTCGTGCGGCGTTGTACCAAAAAAAAATTGATGTCCTTTTTTCCCCACAAATAGAGAATTCTTTTGGTGGTATTTGATCACCTCTGCAGTTTTTATTTTTTGTGCTATAAACAAAAAAAGAGCAACAATTTTGAAAAAAAAAAAAACCAATATTTTTTACTTTCTGCTATAAAAGATACCCAATTAAGAAAATTTAAAAAATGAAATTTCTTCATCAATTTAGGCCAATATGTATTTTTGGTAAAAAAAAAAATGTCAATTAGTGTATATTGAATGGTTTGCGCTAATGTTATAGCGTCTACAAACTATTGGATAGATTTAGGGACTTTTTATTTATTTATTTGTTTTAACTAGTAATGGCAGCGATCAGCGATTTTTAGCAGGACTGCGACATTGCGGCAGACAAATTGGACACTAAGTGACACTTTTTGGGAACCAGTGACACCAATACAGTCATCAGTGCTAAAAAAAAAATGCACTGGCACTGTATAAATGACACTGGAAGGGAAGGGGTTAACATCAGGGGCAATCAAAGGGTTAAATGTGTTCCCTAAGTGTGCTTTCTAACTGTGTGGGGGATGGACTGATTTCAGGAATAGAGAGATCTGTGTTCCTGATTAGCAGAAATTACAGATCTCTCTGTTCCTGTCTGATAGAATGATGGTCTGCTTTGTTTATATCAGCAGACCACCGTTCTATCATTCCCCCGAACGATGGCGGGAGGCCGGACCGCGGTGTCTAATCACAGCAGGAGAGGGTCGCCGGCGGGGCTTGCGTGCCCCAGACCAAGAAATGTGAGCAATGTACAGGTCCGTTATTTTGCACAGCCGGGCCACTCTGCCGCAGTATATGTGCAGTGGGTGGTCCGGAACTGGTTAATATTTTGTACTACCATTTATACTAGGGTTGAACCGATACCACTTTTTTAAGAACGAGTAAAAGTACTGCTACTTTTTTCAAGTACTCACTGATACCGATTACCGATACTTTGTTTTAATGTCATGTGACAGTGGCACTAATATGCAGCACTGATGGGCACCGATAGGTGGCACTGTTGGACACTGATGAGGCGTGGACTTGTCAGTAGTTTTTATTTTTATATTTTATTTTTTTACAATTTATTATTTGTATTATTTTTTACATTTTATATATATATATATATATATATTTTTTTTTTCACAATGCTTTTTACACTGTTTATACAAGCTCTGTGATGTTGTCATGGAAGAGTGGAAGAGGACTCCAGTGACAACCTGTGAAGCTCTGGGGAACTCCCTGCCCAAAAGGGTTAAAGCAGTGCTGGAAAATAATGGTGGTCACACATAATATTGACACTTTGGGCCCAATTTGGACGTTTTCACTTAGGGGTGTACTCACTTTTGTTACCAGCGGTTGAGACATTAATGGCTGTGTGTTGAGTTATTTTGAGGGGACAGCAAATTTACAATCTGTACACTTACTACTTTACATTGTAGCAAAGTGTAATTTCTTCAGTGTTGTCACATGAAAAGATATTATAAAATATTTACAAAAATGTGAGGGGTGTACTCACTTTTGTGAGATACTGTATATCTGTAGTGTTTACTTATCTCTCTCCAAAACCCTAAGTCCCATGTCTTTCTGCTACTATGTTCCTCTGTTACCCAGCATGATAACTTCTGAAAAGCTCTCCAACACATGAGATAAAAGGAGCCTGAAATTTGTGTTGGAGAGGTTGCTATAAATAGATTAGCAGAGATCTGGTCTATTCACTGTGCAGCTCTGCAAGTTTCTTTCTTCCTCTGCCTATGTGGGGGGGGGGGTGCCTTTCCTCCAATCATCCGACCTAAGACTCCCTTCCCACTGCTGAAAGAGGAAGTAAAAATTGTAACATGATGTTTATTTTCTAAAGAATATAGAAAGCTGAAGACAGCAGATATACATGTAAAACGTATGTAGGGAGATTTTTTTCAGCTCTGCGTATTAACTGAGAGCTGTTCACTTCACTGGGCATAGGAGATGGCTTACATCCACTTTAAGAATAATGACTCTTTCTCCAATATCCACAGCTCTGTCTGAAGTTTCAATCAGAGACAGAAAGTCTGAAGGCAAGCAGTTCCTAATGTGTTCTCTCCTGTTTAACCCCTTCACTGCCAGTGACATTTATACAGTAATCAGTGGACATTTAAATTTCTGATCGCTGAATAAATGTCATTGGTCCCAAAAAAGTGTCAAAAATGACCGACATGCCCGCCCCAATATCGCAGTCCCGATAAAAATCGCAGATCGCCGCCATTACTAGTAACAAAAATAATAATAATAAAAACGCCTTAAATCAATTCCCATAGTTTGTAGACGCGATAACTTTTGCGCAAACCAATCAATAAACGCCGATTGCGATTTTTTTTTACCAAAAATATGTAGAAGAATATAAATCGGCCAAACCCAATGAATAATTTTTTTTTTCTTTTATTTTGGGATATTTATTAGAGCAAAAAGTAAAAAATATTGTTCTTTTTTCAAAATTGTCGCTCTTGGTTTTGTTTATAGCGCAAAAAATAAAAAACACAGAGGTGATCAAGTACCACCAAAGAAAGCTCTATTTGTGGGGAAAAAAGGACATCAATTTTATTTGGGTACAACGCCGCACGACCGCGCAATTGTCATTCAAAATGCGACAGCGCTGAAACCTGAAAATTGGTCTGGGCAGGAGGGGGGTTTAAGTGCCCAGTAAGGAAGTGGTTAAAATATATCTTAAGTTTTGGAAAAAGTAGGGAAAAGCTATAATCCCTGTCAGTTTGTTTTGAATGTATGTAAAGCATTGAGGAAATTTTCCCTTTCCTTTTTGTCCCAAAGGGAAGATTTCTCAGTGATTCCTGTTCTGGCACTAGTTATTCAAAAGAGAAGTATGGGTATTTTTTTATTGTAGAATCATACTTACCTAGGTGGATGCAGCATCGGTATGATGCTTCATCTGTCCCCTGCTGGCTCTAACACTAAGAACCGAGCAATCAAACAACGCCAATCGATCGGTTCTCACAGCTCCCTGAGCAGAGAGCTGGTGACTGTCAGTCACCAGCTCTCTGCTCTGCCCCCCTGTGGAGGGGCGGGAGTGGCCGGCTCAGGCTCTCAACAGCTTGCTAAGTGGCTTAACCAGGTGCCAGTCCAGGCATGTGGGCATATCCCGACCATATGGTTGGGATCTTTTCCGAGCCTGGACCAGCTCTGTGATGTCAGCCTGCTGTCTACAGAAAATGGGTCACAGGAGTGCAGAACGAAATGAGCTTTGGCTGTACCTCTCCTTTAATTTTAAATGGTCACCAGGACAGATAAAATGGGTGACTCTCCCATGCAATAAAAGCCTGACAAGTGATTCACACCCTTTCACATTCTGTCCAAAACTTAAAGGCTTAGTTCAACTTTACCAAAAAATGGCCTATGCAGGCAAGGAGTGCCTGTAGATTAAAGCAGAATTCCACCCAAAAATGGAACTTCCACTTTAAGCACTCCTCACCCCCTTACATGCCACATTTTGCATGTCATTTATTTTTGGGGAGGAGGGTGTCCCCAGGTTTCAGAGGGACTCCCTGTCCCTCTTCCACCTTCCGCCTCTGGTGCCGCCTAGGCGACTCCTCCTCTCCTCCTAGGTGGCCCCTCCCTCCTGGCAATCTTCTGGGACACATCACAGGTCCCAGAAGATTGCCTGGCCACTAGGAATGCGCAGCGCGACTCGCGCATGTGCAGTGCGTGCCCGGCCGTGAAGCCGGGCCGGGTGCCCACACTAGGAATGGAGAGGCCATTGGGAGGAGAGGGGAGACGAGTGAGGCTTCGGGCACAGCCATCGTTGGACCAGGAGACAGGTAAGTTACTGTTTATTAACCTCCCTGGCGGTGTGATTATGTCAGATTTTTGGTGCTGAAAGCGGTACAATTATTTTGCATGGAAATTTGGCGTTTTATATTGTAGGCCTGTAATTCTTAGGAATAACTCACTTAAATCTCTTCAAACAAGAGTGTAGTAGACATCCCGGGTATGATAAAGTTTGAAACATGAAATCATAAATTATAATATAATAAATAACTATAAATAATTATCAAAAATAATAACATAATAGTAATAAAATGTATTCAATAATGTAATCAAATCAAAAACACTGAAATTTGCTCAGTTGCAGAATTGTCGCTGTCGTCACTTTCAGTGTCTGATGATAAATTTCCCAAAAAATCAGTATCACTCAATTCTGCAAATGATTCTTATTTACTATCGGTGTTTTCTAGCCGATCAAAAACCACTTTTGATGTAAAGGGAAGCTTTTTGGATGCCATGGACATTCTCAAGTTTCCAGGCAGAAAGAATGACAAATATAATATAAAAGTGCATGCAGGGCACTGGGCAAAGCACTAGGGACAGAAGGGATGTGAAATTACTTCATACAGTAATGTAATCTTACAGATTACAGTGCACTGTGTGTTTACTGTGTGTTTCACTATTTGAATTTGCCGCCGGTCTCTGTCCCCATGTGACGCTCGCAAGGAACGGAGCCTGGCACACAGAGGCATTGGGCGGAGGACAGACACGCTGACACTGCGGGGGACATTGCTGGATCCAGGGGACAAGGTGAGTAACATTGCCTGGATCCAGCGATGCAATCCTGAGTGTGGCTCAGGGTTACCGCTAATGGTACTGAAATTCCACCCCGAGCCACACTCGGGATTACCGCCAGGGAGGTTAAAAGTTAGCAGCTACACTTTTTGTAGCTGCTGACTCTTAATAAACCCAAAAATGAGTGGAACTCTGCTTTAAAACTGTGCAGCTTTGATCAACATTGAATAATGCTCTTGCTTTTGGTGTAGGACAGGTAAGTACCCCCCAAAGCTTGGCTGAAAAACTCCAAGAGACTACATCATTCCATCCTGCCTTGTTGCTAAGACGTTGCTAAGAATCTTCCAGCCATTACTGCTCACCCCCACTATCACAGGAGTGAGCTCTCAAACCCTCTGAGCTCAGAGCTACTGTGGACAGGGGAGAGAGTGCACATGTGAGAGGGTTTGAATCAACTGAGAGTGTCTTAGCAATGACCTAGGATGGGGAATACCATATCTGGGAGTTTTCCAGCCAGGCTTTGGGAGGTAAATAAATGGGCTGCACCTATAGCAAGGACCTTGGTTACCTTAGTCAAAACTTCACAATTTCTACAAGCACCCCTTACCTGCATATGCAGTTTTTGGTAATATCTAGTAATATAATTGCAGATGGAATCGTATAAGGACAAATTCACAGAGGCGTAACTAGAACCTTCAGGCCCCCCGGTGCAAGAAACCATGATGTCCCCCCCCTTCCATCCGAGCCCCGAGCTTCCAATTTTGGGAGGGTGTCCATGGACATCCTCATAGAACCCTGCCACCTGCGTGCCGCCTGGGACGTGCATCCAGCACAATCACAACGGCCCTTTACCATGTGATCAGCTGATCACATGTAAACAGACTTGCCGGTTATCTGCAGCCCTTTCTTCTCATGCTGTGTCTGTGTGAGGAAAGGAGAGCCGTTAATCGTCAAGAATGTCAGTAAATTGTTTACACTGATAATCAGTGTCCCAATCATCAGTGCCACCTATCAGTGCTAATCAATGCCACCTATTAGTGCCCATCAATGCTGCCTATTAGTGCTCATCAATGCCGCCTATCAGTGCTGCGATTCAGTGCTGCCTGTAAGTGCCCATTAATTTCGCTTATAAGTGTCACCTATCAGTACTCATTAATGCCACCTATCAGTGCCCATCAATTATGCCTATCAGCACCACCTATCAGTGCTCATCAATGCCACCTAACAGTGTCCATCAGTGCTACCTATCAGTGCTCTTCAATGCTGCCCATCAGTGCCCATCAGTGCTCATCAATGCTGCCTATCAGCATCTATTAGTGCTCATCAATGCTGCCTATCAGTGCTCATCAATGCTGCCTATCAGTGCTCTTCAATGCTGCCTATCAGAGCACATCAGGGCCACCTATCAGTGTTCATTAATGCTGCCTATCAGTGCTCATCAATGCTGCCTATCAGCACCCAACAGTGCCACCTATCAGTGCTAATCGATGCTGCCTATCAAGTATCTATCAGTACCACATATCAGTGCTCATCACGGCTGCCTATCAGTGCCCATCAAATATGCTTATCAGCACCACCTGAGCAAAGAAAAAATAAACAAGAGAGGCGCACCGACCTTGTGCCGTACCATTAAAAAGTTTAATAATTTATGTAGATAAAATCCATATACTCACAAGCCGAGCTGATATTAGAACCTTTTGGAAAGGTCTGGAAGGCCTGCCCACAGTCATGTGATTATTTAGAGTGAATATGTGTGTGTGTATATATGGAGGTGCCTGTGGCATGAGGAATTAGGCTCTGATGAAGAGGGTTCGCCCTGGAAACGCGTCAGCCTTTGTCCTATGGTGAACATCCAGGTCCTCGGCTGAGGTTCTTCCATCGTCTCCATTGGATGTATTGTTGTTTTCCAAAAGGTTTTAATATCAGCTCCGCTTGTGAGTATATGGATTTTATCTACATAAATTATTAAACTTTTTAATGGTACGGCACAAGGTCGGTGCGCCTCTCTTGTTTGTTTTTTCTTTGCTCTAGTGTATCTGGATACGCAGGGCAGCAAGACCTGTATGTGCGATCTACCATTATTTTAGTGTGGCTATCATTGAATGAGGAGTCCCTGCTGTACTACTTTCTTCGGTTAGAGGTTCCTTGAGCACAGGAGTGTATTAGTTTGGTATTAGCACCACCTATCAGTGCTCATCAATGCCACTTAACAGCGTCCATCAGTGCCACCTATCAGTGCTCTTCAATGCTGCTCATCAGTGTCCATCAGTGCCATCTGTCAGTGTTCATCAATGCTGCCTATCAGTGTTCCTCAATGCTGCCTATCAGCGCCCATCAGTGCCACCTATCAGTGTTCATCAATGCTGCCTATCAGTGCTCATCAATGCTGCCTATCAGCATTGCGTGCCCCAGACCCGGGCAGGATCACATACTAGATCCTTTGAAGCAGAGCCACCTTGCCACCGTACATGTAAATTATACGGTTGGCAAGCGGTTAATACATGACAAAGGATTTCCAGAGTACTATATGTTAGCTAAAGAGATAGTAGAAGTTATCTCCTCCGTGCTCTGAGGTTACTGCAATTGCCCATTCACTGAAAATGAAAGTTGTTCCTATTTAGTACCTTATAATTCTTCACTTAGCTCCTTAATCTCTTCTTTCTTGTAATTCGTTTTTTAGATTTCTTTTTTTAGTCATTTGTATGCAAATGTTTTTCATTTTCATTTGCTATGTTGGTTTGGTTTTGTAATGTCAAATCCAATACACCCTAACTTAATTTATCCGTACATTGTATCGGAAACATAACGTTAGCGTCTTAATAAAATGCAGATATTTTAAAATAAAAACTACAATTTTATTTACAATTAGATGAGATGCTTTAAAAACCTTACCAATGTTTACCGTAAGCTTTGTTTCACTTTTTATCCCTTTTTTTATTTTTAATCGTTTGGGTTTTTAGAATATATATATAAAATAAAACAATTTGTGAAAGACAATACCAGCAAACATTGGTCCAAAACACAGATAATGTTCATGTATTACTTTGGTATCATAGATATTGATAAAGTGATTGAGAAATCAGTAGGCCCATAGCTATAATAGTCTATATCGATATATGTAAAAGCAATTGCTTGTATGATAGAAAAGGAACAAAAAAATTACTGTTCCGCAGAAATTGAACATGGAAGAATTCTGTTATATTTTAATGGGCCACAATACTCAGAACTGACTACACTAACACAGATTTCCTCATAAACTTTTTTTTTAAGTTAAAGGGAACTGTTTCACCTAAATATTTTCTTTTTTTATGGCAAGGACTATGAAATAAAATGATTAAAATTATTAAATATTTTTATTTTAGTCTGGTTTTGTAATTTCATTTCCTATTATTTTTTTCAAGTGTATCTTTATTTATCTTAAAATAACACTATGATGTTTATAGCGCTCAATATCCAAAGCTCAAACGTTCTCACAGTGACTTGTGAGAGCTTTTATGCTCCTCCCCCTCTCTGCCTGCCCTAGATTTTCAATCAGAAATAAAGGGTCTCAAAGTAAACAGCTTCTACCATTGTATTTATTTAGAAAACCTATAGCACTCTGGGGATCTTGTGTCATGTACTCTGTATTAAATGTTTATTTGTTAAACAAAGATTTGTAGGACTAGTAAAAGAGATATAAAAATATAGAAACTTACAAAAATTAAATAAATAAATTGACCAAAAACAATTATATTTTCCCTTTAATCTTACTGACTGCAGTGTCCACATAGTGATTATTTTTTTTCTTCAGAAATTTTGCTTTGGGAGCCAAAGACAGCTGTAGCTACTATTCATTAATTATTTGTGCATCAAATGATCAGTCACATTCTCAATCTGTCAGATCTACACAATGTGACACACTTGTGTTTTATATGCCAGAAGCTTTACAAAATAAAGTTTAAAAGCAATAATCTCTGCGTGCAATTCATCAACGATTGCAGAAAATATTTATCTCATTCCTAATGCAGTAAGGAATTATTAAAGGGGGTGTATTTCTACATTCTAGTGTATGGCCAGGAATAATATTACATTTAAAATACATTTTTCTTTTTTTTTTCAAGTAAATAAAAAATATTTTCTAAAGTTATATACCTAAGTGAATAAGATGTACACAAAGTATTGACACCTACTTTGTCAGATGGCGTTGTCTAATTCAATAGGAGAATTGTGCCTGAATGGGAAGCACTTGTGCCATGTTCTCTTTAGCTAAACCACAGTTCTCTGGGAATTCTTTGCCATGTTTTAACTGTTAATTTGTTAAGTAAATATTACATACATAACTGAAGAATCAGACTGAAAGCTTATAAATGAGGATATTCATTTTTATTTCCCTGAAATTCCATAAAAAATCAGGAGATTTTGTTAACATTTTGCTATTTCAGAAAAATACATTGTAGTCAATGGGGAAGGGAAAATTAAAGTGATATTAAAGCTTCAGTTTAAAAAAAAAAAAAGCATGTTACACTTATCCACTCTGTGCAATGGTTTTGCACAGAACAGCGCTGATCTTCTTCTTCCTGGGTCACCCACTAGTGCTTCTGGCTCCTCCCCTTTGACTAGTGCCCCCAATAGCAAGCCGCTTGCTATAGGTATACTGGCCCTGCCCCCTGCTCTCTCCTCATTGGCTCACTGGCTGTGATTGACAGCCAATGGCTCCCACTACTGTGTCAACCAATGAGCAGAGAGAGAGACCTGGGATAGCTGAGGCTCCTGTGCACATTGCTGGATCAAGAGGGGGTTCAGGTGAGAATTAGGGGGGGGCGTAGGGGAAACAACTCAAAGTAGATTTTTTACCTTCATGGATAGAATGCATGAAGGTAAAAATATCTTCAGCCTTTACACCAACTTTAAGGAATTTTCTGATGAATTTAAAAGTGTAATTGTCTTTGAATAGCTCCTGAAGCATAGAGAGGCTTTAACTACCTTAGACTTCTTCTTGCTCCTCATTATCCTCATTATTTTATGTTTTCTATATATTAAAAAAAAGAAAACATATAGCAGGAAACAAAATTGTTTAAAAAAAAAATTAACACAACATTAACCTGATGCAGGCTGCCCCACACACATTTACTGTGGCAGGGTGGCCGATCTCTGCAGAATTACGTACAGGTACGTGATTCTGCACTTCCGGGTCTGGGGTGCACACGCGCCGCCGGCGACCCGCTCCTGTTTCGATTGGACACAGCGGGAGCCAATCAGTGGACGCGATGTCTGCCGGGACCCGCCGATCATTCCAGGCACAGGCAGAAACAAGGCAGATCGCCGTTCTGTAACAAGAGAAGGCTGTGATCTTGTGTTTCTGCTAAGCAGGAACATAGCTCTCTGCCTTCCCACAGTACAAGCACCTCCCCCTCACAGTTAGAAAGCACTCCCTAAGAACACATTTAAAGTGTTACTAAACCCAGTAATATGAAATAGTTAATCTTCCCCCCCCACAGTTTATAAATCTTTTTACATTAAAATACTGCCACTATATACCTTTTTGGCTGATCCGTATACCACAGTCACACGATAAACTACAGGGTCTGTCCAGTGCTGTGTTCAGTGTTCAGGTAGGAGGAGATTTCCACTACAGCCTGTATACACGCCCACATGTGTGATGTCAATGTCATGTGACCTGGCTAGCTCTGAGAACAAGGAAATGTTCTCTCTAGCAATAGAGACTAAACTGAGCCTGTGCAGCCTTACTACTCTGACTGTGTCTTATCTGGCCTTGCCAAAAGAGGCCCTGCAGGAGGGCAGGATCTGTCCATACAGGATCAAAGAGCCTTTTTACACAATGCACAGGATTAACCCTTTTACTGTTGTGGGTTTAGTAGCACTGTAACCCTTTGATTTCCCCTGATGTTAGCCCGTTTCTTACCAATGTTATTAGTACAGCGACAGTGCATATTTTTAGCACTGATCACTGTATTAGTGTGACTGGTTCCCAAAAAATGTAAATTAGGTGCCTGATTTTTCTGCCACAATATCGCAGTCCCGCTACAAGTCGCTGATCGTCGCCATTACTAGTAAAAAATAAATAAATAAAAATTCCAAAAAAAATAAAATACCAAAAATATGTAGCAGAATACACATTGGCCTAAATTGATGAAGAAATTAGTTTTTTTTTAATTTTTTATTGGGTGTTTTTTCCATAGCAGAAAGTAAAAAATATATAAATTGTCAGTCTTTTTTTGTTTATAGCGCAAAAAATTAAAAATGCAGAAGTGATCAAATACCACCAAAAGAAAGCTCTATTTATGTGAAAAAATGGACAAACATTTTATTTGGGTACAGCGACGCACAACCGCGCAATTTTCAGTTAAAATAACGCAGTGCCATATCGTAAAAAATGGCCTGGTCATGCAGGGGGGGTTAACCTTCCGAAGCTGAAACAAACAACAATGTAATACATAAAATGGATAAATATGTAGAACATTACAATAAAGAAACAAAACTGCCCCCCCAAAAAAAAAAAAAAAAATAAAGAGAGAGGAGATTTGAATTTTCTAGAAAATTGTAAAAAAAGTGTATTTATCTCGAAAGAAAACCACCATAAACTAGTGAAGACGTAAAAATTAAAAAACGCGATA
>BLSH010010242.1:31268-55256 GCA_018402905.1 Glandirana rugosa | reverse complement strand
TGATCTGCAACTCAAAGCAGCGGTATGTGAAATCTCTAATTTCTGCTATCTGTCCTCAGAGCAACAGCACAGACAGCAGTAGTAAAGTAATCTATCTCAGGATGCAGGATCAGGTCTTAAAATGGCTAAAATCTGTCCCTCACGCCGTCAGCTACCTTTCCCTATACTAACCCAAGGAGCATGTGACTGCAGCACTGTGACTCCAGCTTATAAAGAGGCTGGGTCACATGATGCACCGGCCAATCACAGCCATGCCATTAGTAGGCATGGCTGTGATGGCTTCTAAGGGCAAACCAGTGAAACACTTGTTGATTGGCTGCCCTGCAGCTTCTCAACACGTGGAGTAAAATAGCAGAACCCCGGACCGAACCCGAACGATTTTTGAAATGTCCGGGTCCGGGTCCGTGCCACGGACACCCTAAAGTTCGGTACGGACCCGAACGTTACAGTCCGGGTTCGCTCAACACTAATAATAACCAATTACTAATATAAACCATTGTTTTTCTTGTGAAATTCCCAATAAGTTTGATGTGTCACATGATCCTCTTCCTATTGAAAAAACAAAAGTTGGATTCAAAATGTCTGACTTCAAAATGGCCGCCATGGTCACCACCCATCATGAAAAGTTTCCCCCCTCACATATACTAATGTGCCACAAACAGGAAGTTAATATCACCAACCATTCCCATTTTATTAAGGTGTAGCCATATAAATGGCCCACCCTGTATTTTATACTAAGTTGGGTGCGACCTTACTAAGCATTGTTAGATACCTCTAGTGAGTTGTGAATAACACCAAGGGGCAGTGAAGGAAATCACAATGATTACTCTATATATAGACTTTATACTTTGCAATTTCTGCTGCCAGAGAAGAGAATAAATAGGAGCACAAAGTTTTTCTATATTGAAATTTGTATGGTACACAGTGCTTTAGAAAACTAAATGGCATTCAATTGGGGTCTGCATTTTCTCAAATGGTAATATATGCAGTTTCTCAGAATAGAGAGGCATGGTTTTCATTTTTAGTGCTCTATTTCTAGCTCACTGTAATTTCTATACAACTCCAATCATACCAAAGCATTTTGGAAAAAGTATTTTATATTCTGTGATAGGAATGGCTCCCTATTTCTCTACTTTTATTAATCATATACAGTAGCTAAATGACAGACACTGCCTTAACCCTTTTAAAGGGCCACCGATGATGTTATCACTGGATTTTGCAGTAACCTCTCCAGGAATAGACCCCTAATTCAGCTTACACAGGCCAGTGTAGGGAGATATTCCTTCACACCTTGCCTCTCCCTTATTCATTTCCCCCCTCTTATTACGCTGATTAATCTCCACTGAACATTGTGCAGTCTTTCGACATGAAAGGGAGAAGGAAAGCACGGAGCGCGCTTATCTGCCAGTAGGCGAAATGAACCAATGTTGAAACCGCTGTGAAATAAGCATATAATATGCATTATGATAATTGCAAGATAAATTATAGTCGGCGGATTGGAGAGTATAATAAGCACACTGAGATCTCTTCCTATGTAATTATTCCAGAGAAGAATGAATATTTACATTGTATGAAGCATGGAGTCACCTGACCATTTCTGGTTTTAAAGAGCACCTCTAGGCAACACGCATACTTCACTGATAAATATGTAACATGAAAAGTGTCCTTCGATTGCTCTTTGTTGATGGATTTCTGATGTGGAAGAAAAAAGGTACATACATTTTTGGGGGCCAAACAAGACTCAGACAGCAATATGAACTGGAATGTATGGGAGAGGTGTAAGGTGCTGGATTTTTTGGTGTTGATTCCAATTGAAACTTTGGTCTGATATTAGATTCCTTTTAAGGAGTAAGAACCGTGGATTGGTGGATTGGCCCCTAGGGATAAAATGTGGAAAAGCACCCCCTCTCTTGCTCCTAATGCATGTTGTAGATGGGCATACCACCCTGCCTGTTCTGGCACACCCATTGTCCCCCTTCCCACGAAGGGTGCATGCGAAGCCATCCGCTTGCTTTCTAGCAGCTGTTTTTTGTGTTGGCTGTGAGCAGTTGAGGAGAGTTTGCATGTTGGAATGTATTGTGTAAGAAGTAGCTATTAGAGCAGACATGAAAAAAACGCAACCCGGCAAAAGGGAGGCCACGGTTCACTAGTTGCTTACCACCAGCATGCATGCAATGGGGTGCTCATCCCTCCCTTGCTCCTCCTGCTTCTCATTCCCCTGTCCTGACCCTGGTCGTAAGGATCTCTCTTCATCAGAGCTTGGCAACTATTTCTAATCTTTTTATAATCTGCAGCTTTCATTAAAGTCATTTCTGGTGACTCTGCCATGAAGGTTCTTGTTCAGGCTTACTGTTAAGGTTTACCAGCTCTCTCTCGGTTGTGCTCTTTCATTATCAACCAGTCAAATACTCTTGGCAGAGACTCCAAGCTACCATGCTGATACACATTGCTTAGCCATGGCCCACTGTTATCACTATCAGGAAGCCAGTCCAGAGCAATGATGTGCAACCGAAGCTGGAGAGAGGAGGTTACTGAAAGGCACTGAAGGGATCAAGATCACTGAGATGGTAAATGATCAGCAAGGTGAGAATGGTATTTTATTTTAAAAAACGTACCACTAGAGCACATATTTACAGTTGTATAAAGATAATCTTCAAAATATGAAATGGCAAGTAAAAATATGAAAATTGTATTTAAAAAATTGCTCTAGTAAGATACTACTATATTATACTCCTAATAGCCTAAATTCATAAAACAGCACATGAGATACAGTGCTCACCATAAATGAGTACACCGCTTTTGAAAGGCAAGATTTTAATCAATATCTCAATGAACACAAGAACAATTTCCAAAATTTTGACAAAACTGAGTCTTATGGAACATTTATTTAGCTCATTACATGAAAATAAGGTTAATAATATAACTTAGATTACAAAATCTTCTGAAAATTAATGATAATAATGCAAAAATGAATACACCCCACAACAAAAACTACTACATCTAGTATTTTGTATGACCTCCATGTTTTGTGAGGACAGCACCAAGTCTTCTAGGCATAGAATGAACCAAGGTGGCGACATATTGCAGCATCTATCTTTTTTCATTCTTCAAGAAAGACCTCTTTTAGAGCCTGGATGCTGGATGGAGAGTGATGCTCAACTCGTCTCTTCAGAATTCCCCATAGGTGTTCTATTGGGTTCACATAAGGAGACATACAGAACTTGGCCACTGAATCACTTTCACCCTGTTCTTCTTCAGAAATGCAACAGTGGCCTTAAATGTGTGTTTTGGATAATTGTCACAGAGTGATGGTAGCATCTTCTCTTTCAATATAGAGCAGTACATCTGTGAATTCCCAATTACCATATTTGATGATATCAAAATGCAGCTCTCAACACCAGCAGCACTCATGCAGCCCCACAGAAGGATGCCACCATCCTTCCCTGTAGGCCCCATGCATTTTTCTTTGTACTCCTCACTATTGTGACACCATACAGTTTCAAAAACATCTAACTTGGTCTCATCGCTTCAGAGCAGAGAGTCCCAGTAGTCTTCTTTTTTCAGCATAGGCCCTGGCAAATTCTAGGCAGGCTTTTTTGTGCATGGGCTTTAGGAGAGACTTCCTTCGTGGATGACACTCATACATGCCATTCCTGTATGGTGTCACGGGAAACAATCACCCCAGTTTGGCATTCTACTTCTTTAGCTACCTGCAGTGAACTTGCATGGCGATTTTCTTCAACCCTTCTCATCAGAATATGCTCCTGTCAAGGTGGTAACTTCATAGATGGCCTGGATGTCTCTGTGAGATGGTTACAGTTCCATCCTTGTTAATTTTTTTGTATCACTTTTTCTACAGTATTCTAACTGATAAGTAAAGCTTTTCTGATCTTCTTGTAGCCTTCACCTTTTTTGTGTAAAGAAATGATTTTCTTCCTCAGGCCTTGTGACCTTTCTCTTCCGTGTGGTCCCATTGCTGACAGCATGAAATGGGAAGGGGTTTTCTTTGTTAAGTAACATCCTTTCATAATCAACTGTCTGCTGGACACCTGTTTAATGAATAATTAGACTCACCTGTAGTTGGATTCTTCTTAATTAGGATGTTGTAGTCTAAAATTTAGCTGTGCACCTAAGACTTTCATTTTTGCAACATGGTCTGGAATGAATTTGTTAGGAAAAATACTTTTCTCAATTGTTCATTGATGGACGCAGCCGCTATTCTTAACATGTGGGTTTATGCACCTTTCACTAGGAGTGGACTAGGCAGAACGTAGTTCAGCTCAAAGCAGACACAGACCCTCCCAGGGGGCAGTCCTCACTCGGCATAACCCCTCCAGCAACTCAATTTTTTCTGCCTAGTGCAAGGAGTAGGACATGGCTCTCTGCTCGGATCTGCAGTTCCTCGTTCTTTTTTCTTTTTTCTCAAGATTTCTAATGAAGAATGCAATCAAGTAGCCGGCTGGGTGACAGGCTGGATATCCTAGATCCAGGGAGTCTCCCCAGCGCAGCCGACGGATGCAAGCCGACCCTTAGCTGCGCGCGGGCCTCGTTCTGTGTGGGGCGGCCAGCGAGTTAAATGTCCCGCCAGCACACCTAGGACCGGGCCCCCATGGAGTCCGCGTCACAGGTGATGCGTGGCCAGCAGCTCCCCCCGAACCGGCGGGGTGGCAGGTCTGCCTCGGGTGGCTACCCGCTGCGCCCGTCCAGAGTGGTGAGTACGCTTCTCCATCCCCCCGCGGGGTGTGGGGGGGGAGGGGGTGGCGGGTAGTGTACCCCTTCCGTGGGTATAGGTGGCTCATCCTGCCTACCCTTTAGTATTGTCTTCACCTCTAATCTGAGGCTTCCCCCGGGGCAATGGCAGGCCCTGTTTGGGGCCGTGCAAGTCCTGCTCCATCAGGGGGTGATTGTTCCGGTCCCTTTGGCAGAACGTTTCCGTGGTTTTTATTCAAATGTGCCCATACGTGCGCACCTCCAGCGCTTTCTGCGCTTTGCGGTAGGGGATCTCCACTACCAGTTTGTGGCCCTTCCATTCGGTCTGGCCTCAATCCCGCGGGTCTTCACCAAGCTCCTAGCCCCGGTGCTGGCTCTGCTGCGGCAGAGGGGCATAGCAGTGGTGGCATATCTTGACGACCTCCTCCTGCGGGTGGAGTCGGCCTCAGCCTTGAAGGACAGTGTGGACATCACCCTCGATTTCCTGCGGGACTTCGGCTGGGTGATCAACTTTCCGAAGTCGGTACTGACTCCGTCGCACCAGTTGGAATACCTGGGCTTGGTCCTGGACACTGAGCGGGTGAAGGTGTTTCTTCCTGCCGCCAAGGTCTTGACGCTCCAAGTTGCAGTGCGGGCCCTGCTGTCCCAGCGGTGGTCCTCTCTCAGATTTTGCATGAGGGTGTTGGGGCTGATGGTCTTCACCTTCGAAGCGTTGCCCTATGCCCAGAGTCACACCCGGTCCCTGCAGCGGGCAATCCTGCTGCGGTGGGACAAGTATCCGCTATACCCGGATCAGGTGATCAGTTTGGATCACCGGACTCGAGGTTCCCTCGCCTGGTGGCTGCGGGCCTCGGCCTTGGGGCTCGGGAAGCCGTTTCTTCCTGTGGACTGGACGGTGGTCACCACGGATGCCAGCCTATATGGCTGGTGGGGTCCTGGGGCGGTTGTCGACCCAGGGCCGCTGGTCTCCAGAAGAGTCCCATCTCCCGGTCAATGTGCTGGAACTTCGAGCGATCAGGCTTTGCCTCTCCCACTGGTCGGGGAGGTTGCACGGGCGTCCTGTTCGGGTCCAGTCAGACAACTCCACGGCTGTGGCTTATGTGAACCATCAGGGCGGAACGAGAAGCACGTCAGAAGTAGCCCACATTCTGTGGTGGGCAGAGCTTCACGTGCCGGAAATCTCCACCGTTCACATTCCGGGCGCCGAGAATTGGCAGGCGGACTACCTCAGTCACCAGAGGCTGGATCAGGGAGAGTTGTGCCTGCACCCGGAGGTGTTCCGCCAGATTTGTTAAAGGTGGGGTACACCAGATGTGGACCTCCTGGGGGCCCGGCTCAACCGGAAGGTGCAGGCCTTCGTGAGCAGAACAAGGGATCCACTGGCAGATGCTGCGGATGCCCTCGTGGCTCCATGGTCTCGGTACCGATTGCTCTATGCCTTCCCTCCACTTCCGCTACTCCTGCGCCTGCTGCGCAGGATAGAGGCAGAAGGGATTCCAACCATTCTGGTAGCGCCAGATTGGCCTCGTCGTCCTTGGTATGCCAGCGTGGTGCTGATGGTGGTCAATGTTCCCTGGCGGCTCCTGCTTCGCGAGGACCTACTTTCACAGGGACCCATCTTGCACCCTGCTTTACCCTCGCTGGCTTTAACGGCCAGGTTATAAAAGATAGGGGACTCTCTGCGTCTGTCATTCCCACTATGCTCAAGGCGTGTAAGGTCACTTCTCGTAAGATCTATCACCGCACCTGTAAGGCTTATATTGCCTGGTGCGAGGCGGTGGGATGGAACCCCCATTCTTTTTCGGTGGCTCGGGTGCAAGGCCTAGATCACAAGTTGGCATTGAGCATGCTTAAGGGGCAGATTTCTGCCCTGGCGATTCTTTTTCAGCGTCCTTGGCGACGCATTCCTTGATCCGTACCTTTGTCCAGAGGGTTCGTCATTGGCGCCTTGGGACCTTAATCTGGTCCTTTCAGTGCTTCAGAAGCCGCCTTTAGAAAATATCAGGGAAATTTCCCTGCAACTGCTCTCGCAGAAAGTGGCTTTTCTGGTGGCGATAACATCCGCTAGGCGGGTGTCTGAGCTGGCGGCTCTGTCCTGTAGATCCCTGTACTTGGTCTTACATAGGGACAAGGCAGTTTTGCACCCTACTCCATCTTTCTTACCGAAGGTGGTCTCTACTTTTCACATCAATGAGGACATTGTCCTCCCTTCACTGTGTCCGCGCCCGTCTCATCCTAAGGAAGTTGCTTTGCACTCTCTGGATGTGGTTAGGGCTCTACTGGTGTATTTGGCAGCCACGGCCTCATTTCGGAGGTCAGTTGGGCTTTTTTTTGCATTGGATGGCCCGTGCAAGGGGATGGAGGCCTCGTCGGCCACCATTTCCCATTGGATATGCCAGACGGTGACCCGTGCATATGCTGTTCGGGTTTTGCAGGCGGTGGTGTGAGACGCGTCTAGCACCCTCCGAGATCTCTTTTGTTGGGTACTTTTGTTGTTGTTGCCCACCCCTCGTTGTGACACTGCTTTGGGACATCCCCACATGTCAAGAATAGAGGCTGCGTCCTTCAATGAACGATTGAGAAAATAGGATTTTTTTGTCTTACCGTAAAAATCCTTTTGTCTGATTTAATTGAAGGACACAGCACCCACCCCTCTTTTGTTGAGTTTGTACTGCTTGTTATGAACTGAGTTGCTGAGCAGGGCAGGAGGGGTAATGCCAAGTGAGGACTGCCCCCTGGGAGGGGCTGTGTCTGCTTTGAGCTGACCTACGTTCTGCCTAGTCCACTCCTAGTGAAAGGTGCATAAACCCACATGTCAAGAATAGAGGCTGCGTCTGTCAATGAACTCATTGTAAGTCAAAAAATCCTATTTTTTGTGCGTGCAAATTAACAGATCTTGGTTGCAATCACTGGTCTGCATTTGTGGGAGTATTTTGCAGTATAGTGTCCCATATAAAATGTTGATTCTGAAAGGAAAATAAAGGTTTCCTGACAAATCTCTTGGGGTGTACTCATGTATGCTGAGCACTGTGTGTTTTTTTTCCCAATGCTGACTTTTTAATCCAGTTCAGTTAAAACCTCACATCTAATGGATTATCTGTATTAACTTACCACATTATATGTTGGCTGTAAAAGTCAAAATGCATAGAAGACCTGGTGTTACTGTTGATGCTGCGGATTGTATCTTAGGCCTGTCAATACACATAGATGCATAGAATATTGCAGAAGTATTGGCTTCTTAAAGCTAAACTCCAGATTTACTAACTCCCAATTTAAATAAATAAATAAATTATATATATATATATATATATATACAGTTGTATGCAAAAGTTTAGGAACCCCTGACAATTTCCATGATTGCCATTTATAAATATTTGGGTGTTTGGATCAGTTATTTGATAGATCATAATTAAATTGCTGATCCAGATACCCAAATACATTAATGACAATCGTGGAAATTGTCGGTGGTTCCTAAACTTTTGCATACAACTGTATATATAGTTTATTCATTTCATGTCACATGGTCTTCCTCTTTTTCCTGTGAGGGGTGATCCTTACTCCTGTACTGAACAGTGCACAGGTAATGTTGTGTGGACCCCATTCAGTGCATTAGAATTCAAAGCCCAGCCCAACATTATGATGACCCCGAGGGGGCAGGTCCATGACAAGTTGGTCTTTGAGGAAATAGGTTAAATGACACTGACCATTATTCAACCCAGAGGACTGAGGACATCTAGTGATGGAAAGGAATTATTGCAGGGGACAGCACAGGATTGCTGGTGAGTATTGCAGCAAAAACTGCTGTTTTTAGTTTATTTTTTTTCTGGAGTTTTCCATTAAAAGATAGTGGCTTCAGGCTGGGTGTAATTTCCTAAAAATGCTAATTAACAGCTGCACTCACTGTATTGTACATAGCAATATTTAATAAATATAACAAAAAAATATTGGTGCACTGTTACTGTGATTAGAAAGTACCAATTATCAGCCAAGCATGTATATAGAGAGAGGAACAAAATCGCTCATTGCGCAATTTCCGAGGCATGCATACTTTATTATAAACAATAATGTATTCATAAGTATGATAAAAATATGAGGCATTCAGTATATAACCGTCCTTTGCCCTGGTGGACGTGCGGATGTCACCGATATTAACTGCCTGACGTACGTTTCGTCGTAGAAGACGTTGTCACTGTGGGCCCCAGTAACGACGTCTTCTACAACAGAACATATGTCAGAATTCTGTTTGCATATAATTATATGTTTGTATAGAGTTACATATATATATATATATATATATATATATATATATATATGATTTTTTTTTGCACCTATATGCACTTTAATATTGACAGCGTGGAAGCACTGCAGTACTTTCTAAGCACAGTAACAGCGCAACACTATTTTTTGGTTATATTCAGGCTGGGTGTAACTGGAAGTTTCAACATGGCTGAAGGAGAGCAGGAATTGTTTAAGTTTGTGATACAATTACACTTTAGGATATAAGAAGCTTTTAACACTTAACGTGTTTATTTCATGTGGAAAAAATAAACCACACAAGTACATTTATCTCTGAGAACTGAAAATTTTTGATTTAATGAATATTGTAAGATAAAAGACTACAAATAAAACATCTTGGGTGTCTTTGTAAATTGATTCCAATGTGTATTAGAAATATACCATAACGTTCCTTTACAGTATAACTACAGGTAAAACATTTTTTTCATTTTGGATAAAGTAAGGGAGGGTTGTAACCCCCATTAGTTTTTTTTCCTTCTGTGTCCCACAGAAAGGAGAGTTTTCCCTTTACTTCCTGTCCCATAGCCAGAGCAGGAAGTGAGAGAAAATCCCTTAAAAGTGGGGGAGTATCACCAGCATCACCACAACTAGTGTTCCCATTGAAAGATTTCCTCTCTACTACTGTTCCAGTGTCAACCCAAAATGTGGGATTTTCTTTTACTTTTACTTTTAAAGATAAAGGTAAATAGGACAAATAGGCCGAATCTCCCTGCGGAAAGCAGAGACTGCAATAAAAACTGATAGGTGTTCTAATCCATCTCCATGCTATCTGATACTGAAAAAATGTTTTACCTTTGGTTATACTTTAAAGAGCAACTCCACTTTTATGGAGAAACAAACAATCCCTTCTGGGTGATCAATGTACATTGCATGATCTTAAAATGCTAATGAGCCCAGGAGCCTGCATTCACTATATATCTGGTCTCCCACAGTACACAGAACATGGAAATGCAATTATTTTAGTAACTATAAACTGCTAAATACCTTTTCCCGTCAGCAGTATATAGCAGTTATGTGACTTCTATCAGTGTCTGGTTAAAGCTTATAGGAGGAGTTTTTATTCTCCACTGATTGTCCTGTAAGTCTGCAGGATCCCTGACCCTCTGTCTGGACAGTGCTGATTGTCCCCGTGCTGATCACATGCACTCCCCCAAGAAAAAAACAAAACTGTCTAGCAATACAGACCAAAATGAGCATGCGTAGCTTGCCCTAATGGCTGTGTACTACCAGGAGATGGATTGGGGACTGTGGAAGCAGGGGAAGATCAGAGAAGACAGGATCAGACAGCCTTTTTATGCAACGTGGAGGATTAACCCATTAAATACCGTGAGTATAACAAGCATGCTTTACTGCATATACAGACTGATTTTACTGTTTTGGTTTTAGTAACACTTTAACAAACGTTGTTGTAGATTCCTACCTGTTTCTGCTCTGAAGAAAAAGCTGTAGATTTGATTATGTCAATGTGCAAAGTGCATTTGAATGGGAGTATTAATCAGCTGATGCACTTGCAGTGTTCTAATGAGGAAAGGAAAGTTGCAGTATTTGCATTTCTTTAGGAGGAAATCATTTTTTGGGAGAATCTCACAAAAAAAAAAAAAAATGTTTTGGTTGCATAGGATGCATAAAGTCTGATTTGTATTTTAGTGCAGACTTCTGGGAAAATCAGTGAGGCTGAATCACACAATCACACAATTAAATTTTTGGGGGGCTTTCTGTACACCAACTGTGTGCATAAGGCTTTCAGATTGCCCTATTACATAGAATTTTTCCGAAAATTGCAGATTAAAAGGAATGGCAATTTTTAATAGCGTTTAATTACAATATGACTTGTGTAGCAATTATATATGGTATTTTTTTTTTATTTGCTATTTTTTCCCATGGAGGGAAATGGAGGAAAAGGAGCATGTACTTAATGTTAGGTGAACTTGGCTGTAAATACTGTGGAAAAACTTTTCTCCACGCAACAAGCACAAGAAAGGATATAGTCTCTGTATTATTACAGTTAGAACATCGAATCCTCGAGAAGCGTTGATTGTTCAGTTTCCATTCCTTGTCATTTCATGTCCGAGGGCAGAGACGTCTGAAATTCAGGGCAGCCTATTAAGCCCCGACCATCAGCCGCCTCGCCGGCAATTAACGGAGAGTCGTATTTGTAAAAGAAATTAGGTCGTGTCCTCGAGACTAAGCAGTTAATGATTTAATGAACTGGCGGAAGAAAGCAAAAAAAAAAAAAAACTAATTTGTGGCACCCCTCGGAATTACGAGAACCTCAAAGCGTTGATTTTCTGTGTATCTTGGTCCAATATTGCTACCTGCTGGGTTACCAACGCAATCTCTAAATAAATTGCAAGTGGCCTTGGGCAAACGGAACAGCTTTGCTTTGATCCAGCCAGAAAGAACGTCGACAAGTATTCAGTCAATCAATCAACTTCATAACTCCTAGCTACAATCAGGCTGACAAGAAGCTATTATTTATTTTTAAAATCATATATTTCATTATTGCAAAACACAGGGTCTCCGGTGGGGCATGCTAAATTATTGATAGGTCTTCTATAGGACTGAGTTTGTTATTTTTGACATGCTTGTCATTAACTATTGTAAAGAAGAGTTTACTAAGAAGTCAAGTTTGAAAAGTTTCCATGGACTGCGCCTGTTTTTTTTTTTTTTTTTGCCGCAGTGTTGAAAAAAATGCGAACGCGTCTTTTTTTTTCCCCTTTCTCCCTTTACTGATCTTTTAACTGGTATTGACAGTGAAATACAGAGTGAGTTCTTTTTTTAGAGTGTTAGTACTGTTCCGAGGCAGCATTTTAATAGCTGGTGCCTGCACCTCAGTGCCTTCAATGCTTCGGGAATTAAACAACGCACAAAATGATGGGGACATAAATCCTGACGATCGTGTACTTCCTTGAATTTTTTTTTTTTTTTTTTTTGCTGAACACTTGCTTTAGCCTGGCAGTGTGATTGAAGGGAAAGTCAGGAAAGTACTAATTATTTTGTTTGCTTAGAGTCAAGTTACAAACTGTAAAAGCATGGAACCAGCCTGGAGGCTGTCTAAGGCCGTGTATATTGGAAGGCTTTTAAAGGCTTGTGTATGTCTTGTTCGGAATCAAACTTTGCTGCATTTGCTTTAAATTACATTTGCTGCACAGTGGACTGGGCTCAGGGGTTAGTGTGAAGAACATTGGCTGGATCAGGGACTAAAGTGGATACAGAAGTAATTGGATTGCCCAAGATAAGTAGCGCCCATCTTTAGCCATTAACACACCCTTAAAACCTCAGCCTCAGACATTTGGGTTTTGTTGAGTTATATTCCTAGGTTGCAGTCCCTAACTATTTCCCACTGGTGGTTTTTGCTGAAATTGGCTGGGTCAGGGGTTAAAGTGGAGTCTTTATATCATCGGTGATGGAGAAGGAATGGGGTTGTCCAAGACAAGGAGTGCCCAGCTTTAGCCATTAATCTCAACCACAGACATTTGGGTTTCCTTGAGTTACAGTCCTAGGTTTCAGCCCCTATGTATTCCCCACTGGTGGTTTTTGCATAAATTGGCTGGGTCAGGGGTTAAAGTGGATTCTTTATATCACCGGTGGAGGAGAAGGAATGGGATTGTCCAAGACAAGGAATGCTCAGCTTTAGCCATTAATCTTAGCCACAGATGTTTAGGTTTTATTGAGTTCACTCCAAGATTGCAGCCCTTAAATATTAGCCATTAATCTTAGCCACAGATGTTTAGGTTTTATTGAGTTCACTCCAAGATTGCAGCCCTTAAATATTCCACACTGGTAGAGTTTGCATAAATTGACTGGGTCAGGGGTTAAAGTGGATTCTTTATTTCATTAGTGAAGGAGAAGGAATTGGGTTGTCCAAGACAATGAGTGCCCAGGTTTAATCAATAATCTCAGCCTCAGACTTTTGGGTTTCGTTGAGTTACATGCCTATATTGCAACCCCTATGTATTTCCCACTGCTGGTTTTTGGTGAAAGTAGCTGGGTCAGGGGTTAAAGTGGATTCTTTATATCATCGATTATGGACAAGGAATGGAGTTGTCCAAGACAAGGAGTGCCCAGTTTTAGACATTAATCTCAGCCACAGCCCTAGGTTGAAGCCCCTAAGTATTCTCCACTAGTGATTTTTGCTGACATTTTAGAGAAATGGGCATTCTCAATTTTGCTTATCTCTAGGTACCAGCTGCATATGGAGGAATGAACATTTTGCCTTCAGTTTAACAAGAGGTTTTTTACAATGAGGCTGGGTTCACACTAGTCCGATTCTCGGACCGACATGAAGAGCAAAAGTCGCATTACGTCACAAAAACAATGATTCCCTATGAGAGCCGTCTTAACTGGTCTGACTTGTGTTCCTGTACTACTTTTGTCTGACTTTGATCCTACTTTCGCCCATTGAAAGGCATTGAAGTCGGATCAAAGTCGGATCATTGTCCTCACTGATCCGACTTTGGCATGCGACTTGTGCTCTGGGGATCATGAAGGGGAACTCCACGCCAAATTAAAAAAAAAAAAACTGGCATGGGGTCCCCCTCCAGGAGCATACCAGGCACTTTGGTCTGGTATGGATTGTAAGGTGAACCCCATGCCAAAAAAACAGCGTGGGGTCCCCCCCAAAATCCATACCAGACCCTTATCCGAGCACGCAGTCCGGCAGGCCAGGAAAGGGGGTGGGGACGAGCGAGCGCCCCCCCTCCTGGACCATACCAGGCCGCGTGCCCTCAACATGGGGAGTATGGGTGCTTTGGGCAGGGGGGGCTCTGTGCCCCCCACCCCAAAGCACCTTGTCCCCATGTTGATAAGGACAAGGGCCTCTTCCCGACAACCCCGGCCGTTGGTTGTCGGGGTCTGCGGGCAGGGACTTATCGGAATCTGGAAGCCCCCTTTAACAAGGGGGCCCCCAGATGCCGGCCCCCCACCCTATGTAAATGAGTATGGGGTACATCGTACCTCTACCCATTTACCTGGAAAAAAAGTGTACAAAAATACACACTACACAAGTTTTTAAAATATTTTATTAAATCAGCTCCGGCGTCTTCTCCCCTCTCTGGCTCTTCTTTCTTCTGCTCTTTTACGGGGTCTTCCATCTTCTGAGGGGTCTTCTTTCTTCTCTGCGGCGTCTTCTGCTCTTTTGCTGGTCTTCTCCGCTGCCCTCTTCCCTCTGTTCTTCTTCTCTTCTTCGCCTTCTTCTTCTTCTTCCCATGTTGACACGACACGATCTGCTTCAAGAATGCCCTCTCCGCTGTGTGCTGTGCCTTATATTGGCATGGGGCGGGGCCACCCGCTGACATCACCTGGCAGGCCCCGTCCCCTATAATGTCACACCATGGGGATGGAGCTGTGACATCATAGGGGCGGGGCCTGCCAGGTGATGTCAGCGGGTGGCCCCGCCCCATTGCAATATAAGGCACAGCACACAGCGGAGAGGGCATTCATGAAGGAGATTGCGTCGTGTCAACATGGGAAGAAGAAGAAGAGAGGAAGAACAGAGGGAAGAGGACAGCGGAGAAGACCGGCAAAAGAGCAGAAGACGCCACAGAGAAGGAGAAGAAAGAAGATCCCTCAGAAGATAGAAGACCCCGCAAAAGAGCCAAAGAAAGAAAACACCGGAGAAGGAAGAAGACGCCGGAGCTGATTTAATAAAATATTTTAAAAACCTGTGTAGTGTGGTTTTTATTTTACACTTTTTTCCAGGTAAATGGGTAGGGGTACGATGTACCCCATACTCATTTACATAGGGTGGGGGGGCCGGCATCTGGGGGCCCCCAGATTCCGATAAGTCCCCGTCCGCTGACCCCGACAACCACCGGCAAGGGTTGTCAGGAAGAGGCCCTTGTCCTCATCAACATGGGGACAAGGTGCTTTGGGGTGGGGGGCACAGAGCCCCCCTGCCCCGAAGCACCCATACTCCCCATGTTGAGGGCACGCGGCCTGGTATGGTCCAGGGGGGGGGGCGCTCGCTCGTCCCCACCCCCTTTCCTGGCCTGCCAGGCTGCGTGCTCGGATAAGGGTCTGGTATGGATTTTTGGGGGACCCCATGCCGTTTTTTTCGGCGTGGGGGTTCCCCTTAAAAAGGGCCTGGTATGCTCTTGGGGGGGGAACTCCATGCCATTTTTTTTTTTTTTTAATTTGGCGTGGAGTTCCCATTCAAGATCCCTAGAGCACAAGGTGCCTGGCATTGTCGGAATCAAAGTCGGATCCCTGTTCACAGACAAACGGCCCGACTTTGACCCTATGTAGGACCATAAATCGCGCAGCAAAGTAGGATCAAAGTCGGACCGTTTTTTTGTCGGATAGTGTGAACCCAGCCTGAGGCTACTTTCACACTGAAGCATTTGAAAACGCGTGCAAAACTTCATTCTTCGTTATAATTAGCGCTAACGCCCATGCGTTTTTCAAGTGCTTTTGAGGCGCTTTTGAAGCGCTAGTATTAAATAAATAGCACATCCCCCTACATTACATCCTGTTTACTTCCTGGTATTTTGACCTTTCCACAATCTCTGGGCGTTTTGCTGGCGCTTTTAACGCGCTTTTAAAGCGCTTTACATTCATTTCAATGTATATGGGCGTTTTTAATGCGCTATTTTTAGCGCTCAGAATAAGCACAAAAAATCATGCTTGCAGGACTCTTTTAAACTCGGCGCCAGCGCGACGCCCCAGTGTGAATAGGTACATTGGAATTAATAGGCAGCGTTTTAGAAGCATTTTGGAAGCGCTATTTTTAGAACAAAAACGCTAGGAAAGTGCCTCAGTGTGAAAGGGGCCTAAGAATGCTCATTTCTTTGACATTTCAGCCAACATCACCAGTGGGCAATACTTAGGGGCTGCAATTTCGGAGCATAATTTAGAAACAAACAAATCTCTCTGGGTGAGATTTATGGCTAAAGTTGGGCACTTCTTGTCTTGGACAATCCTATTCCCACCTTATCACTGACAATACAAAGGATCTATTTAACCCCTGACCCAGCCAATGGTCTATTCACTAAATGCCTTAAAGCACGCATGGAAAATAAAAAGGACTAGATAATTTTCCTACACGTGATCTAGCTGGTTTTGGGGAAGTCAGGAAGAAAATTTTGGGGCATTCACTTTGAATAGTCATAGATGGACTATGTCTAGGGAGATACTGTATACATTTGTGCTCATACATTTACATACCTTGGCAGAATTTATGATTTCTTGGCCATTTTTCAGAGAATGTGAATGAGAACACAAAAACTTTTCTTTCACTCATAATTAGTGTTTGGCTGAAGCCATTTATTATCAATCAACTGTGTTTACTCTTTTTAAATCATAATGACAACAGAAACTACCCAAATGACCCTGATCAAAAGTTTACATACCCTGGTGATATTGGCCTGATGACATGCACACAAGTTGACACAAAGGGGTTTGAATGGCTATTAAAGGTAACCATCCTCACTTGTGATCTGTTTGCTTGTAATTAGTGTGTGTGTATAAAAGGTCAATGAGTTTCTGACAGACACTTGCAGACCCTTGACTCCTGACAGACCCTTGTATCTTTCATCCAGTGCTCCACTGACGTTTCTGGATTCTGAGTCATGGGAAAAGCAAAATAATTGTCAAAGGATCTGCGGGAAAAGATAGTTAAACTGTATAAAAGAGGAAAGGGGTATAAAAAGATTTCCAAGGAATTGAGAATGCCAATCAGCAGTGTTCAAACTCTAATCAAGAAGTGGAAAATGAGGGGTTCTGTTGAAACCAAACCACGGTCAGGTAGACCAACTCAAAATTTCAGCCACAACTGGGCTTTTTGTCAAGCGGAATGGGCAGCTTTACCTTCTGAGAAGATAAAGAGCCTCATCCACAAATACCACAAAATATTTCAAGCTGTTATTGATGTTAAAGGGGGTAATACACAATATTAAGTTCAATTTTGGTCTCATCACTCCAAATGACTTTGTGCCAGAAGGTTTGAGGCTTGTCTCTGTGTTGTTTGGCGTATTGTAAGTGGGATACTTTGTGGCATTTCCGTAGTAATGGCTTTCGACCATGCAGCCCACCTTTCTTCAAGTGCGTCCTTATTGTGCATCTTGAAACAGCCACACCACATGTTTTCAGAGAGTCCTGAAGTTATTTGTGGGTTTCTCTTTGCATCCCAAACAATTTTCCTGGCAGTTGTGGCTGAAATTCTAGTTGGTCTACCTGATCGTGGTTTGGTTTCAACAGAACCCCTCATTTTCCACTTATTGATTAGAGTTTGAACACTGCCAGTAGTATTTAACACAGAGGTCAGTAACGCAGAGTACAGGGATCAGGGTTACTCAACGCAGAGTTCATATGTCAGTAGATTGTTATTCAGAATACAGGAGTCAGAAGTAAATAATGCACACTTCAGATGTCAGTAGTATGCAGCAAAGAGTCCAGGGGTCAACAGTAAGTAACGCAGAGTTCAGCGGTCAGTAGTACTGTATGTGATGCAGAATATAGGAGTCAGGAATAAGTAATTCAGACTTCTTATGCATGTCAGTAGTATGTAGCACAGATTGTAGGGGTCAGGAGTAAGTAACACAGCATGCAGAGATCAGTAGTAAATACCACTAAGTTCAGAGATCAGGAGCAAGTAACACAGAGTTTAGAGGTCATTACATAGTAATTTGGGGTGGGTGGGTTGGGGTCAGGAGTCAATAAGACACAGTGCAGAGGTCAGAAGTAACTACTACATCTACTCCCTAAAAATAAAATAGCTCCCATTTCAGTGTAAACATATAACTGTTCCCTCTGTAAAATACATTCACTAAACTTTTTTTTTTAAATGCCTCAGGAACTGGCAGTAAGAGATCTCATCCCTGATCTCCCTTGGCTGTGCCATTTTACAGGTCAGAGTCAAAGAGGAGCCCAGGATTTCCCTTAGCTCTGCATTCACATTGTCCCTCTGATCTGAGTCCTGAGAGGTGACATGGTGGGGCTAGGAACTGGCAGCACAGTGGGATCAGTTGTAAAGCACCTGTCTCATCATGGCTGTGATCAATGGGTAGATGATCGTCAGGTTGACAACGTCTGGAGTTGGGGATAGTTAAAACCAGTGTTAGGTTTATATGTACTATCTGAGCCCCATTGAGGATATTTTTATTCACATCCTGCTCTGTAAACAAAACAGGAAGTGAAAGGGAACTTTCTCCAAGTGTGGGAAATCCCCTTTAGGTCAGCCTTGTGCCCATTGGGAGATTTCCCCTCCTGCTCTGGTAACAATTGTATCTTTTTTGGATTTCCCCATGATGAAGATCCTCACTAGGACACATAGAGAGGGTGAATCTCCCCAGCAAAGCACAGACAAATACAAATCTGACAGGGACTCTAACACTTCTACACTCTGTGCAAAACTAAAAGTAAAATCTTAGGCTTTAGATATAAATATGATTTCAGGGTAAAACAAATATGTCTCAGACAAAAGCCATTTTGCCAGTTTCCCTCTGATTTTGGTCACATGACCGAAACACCCCTTTGGTAAAGGCAGCTGGTCATGTGACCATCACAAGAGCAGTGGATGCATGATTGGCTTTCAAAAAACCCCAATACTGCCTGCATGTTTGCACAGGGGATGCATTTGCAGACATGGGGTACACAGGTCCACACTTAGATACATGGTGCACTTTGGGGCAGTTGGAGACATGGAATGCACCGGAGATGCACTTGGAGACATGGAGTGCACAGGGGATGCACTTGAAGACATGGCATCCACAGAAGATGCACTTGAAAACATGGAGTGCACAGTGGATGCATTTGGACACGTGTGGTGCACAGTGGATGCACTGGGAGACATGGGGAGCACAGAGCCACACTTAGAGACATGGGGTACTTAAGGGATGCACTTGAAGACATGGGATGCACAGAGGATGCACTTGGAGACATGGGGTGCACGGGGAATGCTTTTGCAGAAATGGAGCACAGAGGGGATGCATTTGGAAAGACAGAACACACGGGGAGGAACTTGGAGACACAGGGCACTCACTTGAAAATATGGGGCACACAGGGGACACACTGGGATGCACAGGGGACACACTGGGGAGGGACACATGGGGGCACAGGGGGTGATCTTGGAGAGACTAAGTAGACACAGGGAACACACTTGGAGACAGATGGTGCACAGGGCTAGGGTGCTAGGCATGGAGGACACAGGAGTCACTTGGGAATAGGATGAGACTGAAGACTTGTGGGAGGCTCAGCTTTATGTGTAGTGATGTGTTGCTTGAAGCCATAAGTCTCCTGGCCCTTCAAGTGATCATCACAACACTCACTGACATGAGTTTTGATGCATCTCCACCGATTTCAATAACACACATAAGATTAACAAATAAGTTAATCCATCTGAATGACATTCAGTTTGACCTGTGCTCTGTGTATCATAAAAAAAGATAAATAATAAGAAAAGAGCTTTTAAAAAATATAAAAATTAAGGAACACTATCATTGTTTAAATGTTACAAAGAATATTACAGAATATGAAAAAGGAATCAAGGATGCAAAAATTCAAAAAGAATGACAGAATGCAAAAGATAGTAGGAAAAACTCCCCAAAATTCTTCAAATATATTAATAGTAAAAAGGTCAGGTTTGAGCATGTAGGCCCTTTACAAAATAATCTAGAGTGCGTGATTGGGGACAAAGAGAAGGCAAACTTCTTGAATACTTTCTTCAGCTCTGTGTATAAAATGGAGCATAGGGGAACTCAAGTCTATAATGGGCATGGTATTGACACAGCCCCAAATGATCCACAATGGCTTAAACATGATATGTTCCAGAAATATTATATATATATATATATAGACAGAATAAATGTGGATAAAGCACCTGCACAGGATCGCATACACTCACGGATCCTAAAAGAATTGAGCTCTGTGAGTTCAAAGCCATTTTCCTAATTTTTAGGGACTCTTTAACCACTTACATAGAAACATAGAAACATAGAAAAGTGACGGCAGAAAAAGACTGAGTAGTTCATGGAGTCTGCCCCTTTTTATTTATTTATTTATTTATTTATTTATTTATTTTTTACATTAACCTTGTTGTCTGACTATAGATTTATGTTTATCCCAAGCATGTTTGAAGCCATTTACTGTTGACTGTCTCACAACCTCTGTTGGTAGTTTATTCCATTCATCAACCACACTTTCAGTAAAATAATACTTTCTAAGATTAGTTTTGAACTTCCCCCCAGTTAGTTTGAGGTCATGTCCCCATGTTCTTGATTTTGGTTTCATATTGAAAAGACTGCCCTCCGGAACCTTATTCACCCCCTTGAAAAGACTGCCCTTACCAACCGGAAGGTTTTCCAGCTTTAGGACCAGAGCACTTTTTGCGATTCGGCACTGCGTCGCTTTAACTGACAATTGCGCGGTCGTGCGACGTTGTACCCAAACAAAATTTGCTTCCTTTTTTTCCCACAAACAGAGCTTTCTTTTGGTGGTATTTGATCACCGCTATAAACAAAAGAAGAGCGACCATTTTGCAAAAAAACCCAAATTTCTTACTTTTTGCTAAAATTCAAATCCAAAAAAAAAATATAAAAAAACATTTTTTTCACCATTTTTGGCCGATTTATATAATTCCTCATATTTGTGATTAAAAAAAATTGCAATCTGCGTTTATTGATTGGTTTGCGCAAAAGTGGCCGCGTTTACGGATGGTGAGAATTCATTTCTGGGGTTTTTATTTATTTATTTTTTTTACTAGTAATGGCGGCGATCTGCGATTTTTAGTGGTAATGGGATATTTCAGCGGACATGTCGGACATTTTTGACATTTTTTTGGGACCAATGACATTTATTCAGCGATCAGAAATTTAAATGTCCACTGATTACTGTATAAATGTCATTGGCAGTGAAGGGGTTAACCTGGGGGGGGGGGAGAGCTAGGGGTTAACTGTGCTCCCTGGGTGTGTTCTTACTGTGGGGGGGTTGGGCTAACATGGGCATGAGAGATCTAACTGATCCCAGTGACAGGGATCAGTAGATCACCCATGGCCCTACTAACAGAGCGAGGAACCACCGTGTTTACATCGGCAGTTCCCCGTTCTTTCCCTGTGGCCACTCATCCCGAGGAGTGCGGCGGGTGCGCCCCTAGTGGCTGATTGCAGATCGCCGTCTTTTTACGGCGATTCGCGCTCAGCATCCTGACTGCCGCCGTGAAAACACGGCGCATGGTCGGGAACTGGTTAATGACTGGAATAGTACCACTGGATTGGTGTAGGGCCATTGTGGTGCCTATATCTAAAAAGGGACCAAAGTCTTTACCAAGTAACTATAGACCTGTTAGTTTAACTTCTATAGTTGGGAAGACATTTGAGAGATTAACAGATGAGTTCTTGCTGGAAAAAATATTTTAAGCAACAGAGAGGATGGATTTATGAAAGACAGAAGTTGTCAAACAAACCTGATTTCTTTTTTCTGATTTTGCAAAAGCGTTTGACACCGTTCCCCACACACGGCTAATGTGTAAGGTAAAGTCTACAGGCTTGGAAAGATCAGATTGTAAATGGATAGAAAACTGGCTAAAAGACCGAATTCAGAGAATAGTGGTTAATGATTCTTATTCTGAATGGTCTAAGGTTATCAGTGGTGTACCCCAAGGTTCAGTGTTTTCAATATATTTATAAATGATATAGGGTCTGGGATTAAAAGTACAATTTCAGTGTTTGCAGATGACACCAAGCTATGCAGTGGAATAACGTCCTTGCAGGATGTCTCCAACATGCAAGCCAACCTCAATGCACTGTTTAATTGGGCAATTATGTGGCAAATGAGGTTTAATGTTGATAAATGTAAAGTTATGCACTTGGTGGCTAATGATATGCATGCATCATACATATTAGGGGGAGTACAGCTGGGGGAATCCATAGTGGAGAAGGATCTGGGGGTTTTGGTAGATCATAAGCTTAATAATGGCATGCAATGCCAAGCTGCGGTTTCCAAAGCAAGCAAAATACTTTCTTGTATTAAGAGAGGTGTGGACTCCAGAGATAGAGACATTATTTTGCCCCCCTGTACAAATTATTAGTAAGACCTCATCTGGAATATGCAGTTCAGTTTTGGGCACCAGTTCAAAAAAGGATATCAGGGAACTGGAGAAAGTGCAGAAATGGATAACCAACTGATAAGAGACATGGAGGAGCTCGTCTACAGTGCCTTGAAAAAGTATTCATACCCCTTGAAATTTTTCACATTTTGTCATGTTACAACCAAAAACACAAAGTGGCACATAATTGTGAAGTATAAGGAAAATGATATATGGTTTTCAAATTTTTTTTACAAATGGAAGGTAAACCTCTGCCCCAGTCTCAAGTCTTTTGCAGACTCTGACAGGTTTTCTTCTAAGATTGCCCTGTATTTGGCTCTTCCATCTTCCCATCAACTCTGACCAAACCCCCTGTCCCAGCTGAAGAAAACCATCCCCACAACATGATGCTGCCACCACCATGTTTCACGGTGGGGATGGTGAGTTCAGGGTGATGTGCAGTGTTAGTTTTCTGCCACACATAGCATTTTGCTTTTTGGCCAAATACTTCAATTTTGGTCTCATCTGACCAGAGCATCTTTTTCCACATGTTTGCTTTGTCCCCCACATGGCTTCTCAAAAACTGCAAACAGGACTTCTTATGGCTTTCTTTCAACAATGGCTTTCTTCTTGCCACTCTTCCATAAAGGCCAGATTTGTAGAGTACACGACTAACAGTTGTCCTGTGGACAGATTCTCCCACCTGAGCTGTGGATCTCTGCAGCTTCTCCAGAGTTACCATAGGCCTCTTGGCTGCTTCTCTGATTAATGCTCTCCTTGCCCAGCCTGTCAGTTTAGGTGGACGGCCATGTCTTGGTAGGTTTGCAGTTGTGCCATACTCTTTCCATTTTCAGATGATGGATTGAACAGTGCTCTGTGAGATATTCAAGCTTGGGATATTTTTTTATAACCTAACCCTACTTCTCCACAACTTTATCCCTGACCTGTCTGGTGTGTTCCTTGGCCTTCATGATGCTGTTTATCCACTAAGGTTCTCTAACAAACCTCTGAGGGCTTCACAGAACAGTGGTATTTGTACTGAGATTAAATTACACACTTGGTTCCACTAGATTTTAGTTAAGGGTATCAGAGTAAAGGGACTGAATACAAATGCACACCACACTTTTCACATATTTATTTTTACAAAAAAAATGAAAACCATTTACCATTTTCCTTCCACTTCACAATTATGTGCCACTTTGTGTTGGTCTATCACTAGAGTTGAGCGAACCCGAACTGTAGAGATCAGGTTCGTACCGGACTTTAGGGTGTTTGTGTCCCGAACCTGAACCCGGACATTTGAAAAAAAGGCTGGGTTAGGGGTTCGGGTATTTTTTCGCGCCTCTTTTGCGCCTGTTGAATAGCTGCAGGGCAGCCAATCAACAAGTGTTTCACTTGTTTGCCCTTAGAATCCATCACAGCCATGCCTACTACTGGCATGGCTGTGATTGGCCAGTGCATCATGTGACCCAGCCTCGATATGAGCTGGAGTCATGTAGCGCTGCATGTCACATGCTCTCAGACTAGTGTAGGGAGAGGATGCTGCCACCACTGTGAGGGACAGATTACCATTATAAAATCATCTCATACTAGTATAGGGAGAGGTTCCTGCTGCTGGTGTGAGGGACAGATTACCGTTGTAAAATCATCTCATACTGGTATAGGGAGAGGTTCCTGCTGCTGGTGTGAGGGACAGATTACCGTTGTAAAATCATCTCATACTGGTATAGGGAGAGGTTCCTGCTGCTAGTGTGAGGGACAAATTACCATTATAAAATCAGCTCGTACTGGTATAGGGAGAGGTTCCTCCTGCTGGTGTGAGGGACAGATTACCGTTATAAAATCATCTCATACTGGTGTAGGGAGAGGTTCCTGCTGCTGGTGTGAGGGACAGATTAGCGTTATAAAGTAATCTCGTCCTTGGAGAGGGATGTGGTCATACTCTACTAAAATATTGCCATTAG
>BLSH010010211.1:419711-435062 GCA_018402905.1 Glandirana rugosa | reverse complement strand
TTGTCAATTTCGTCTCAAGGTAGGTAAATTTTCAATCGTCGATGTTTTCCACATCGACGACTGAAAATTATTTGTCTGTGAATGGACAGGGTACCAGGTCGCGTCCCGGCTAGGACCCGCCCACGTGCCCCACGTGGTGTGGGTCCGTGGCGTTCTACGACGTCTCTCCCCCGCGGCTTTTTCGACACTCTGACCGTAACAAACAGAAAGTGTGTGTGAGTGTGATTCACGGCTGATACGGCAATATGTATACTATGTATGTCAGGAGACAGGAGGGAAGAGAGGCGTGGCGTCGCGAGGAGGACAGTGACACTGACACGGACACGCGAGAGAAGACGTGACCAACGATTTTAGTATACGTGGAGCTACTTGTGCTAGGCGCGGAAGATGGTTCCTCCTCCGCTCCGCTCTGCATGCTGGGGCGGCGCTGCTGACGTCACTGGTTGCTAGACGCCGAGCGGCATATGATTTTAGCAACCAGTGCAGAAGAGAGCGCACAGGCACAGTCACAGTGACAGGAGGAGCGCTGCGGTGCGGAGAGAAGGGAGGACAGAGGACTGTATGTATCATATGTATAACGGCATAGTCGGCACTTAGTGTGAGTGTGTGTGAAAGACAAACAATGCCAGTCTCACAGCTTTTTCGGCGCCCCCTCTCTGCAGCATCTTGCGGTGCCTGGGTGTGGTGCACCCCGTGCACCCGCCCAGGATCGGCCCTGCGCTGGACCATGGGACAGGTAAGTGTCTGTTTATTAAAAGTCAGCAGCTACACCTTTTGTAGCTGCTAACTTTTAAATGGATGGAACTCTGCTTTAACTGTTTCCCAAAACAGTTACATTCAAGGCATGCTGTGATTGATAATTGTCACAGTTACCTGTGTTCTCAACCCACCTTTCAAATCAACAAATGGTTTGTGTCATAAATGATCACATGTGCCGCACCATGGCAACTGAAGATGAAACAGAGACTAAGATGGCAGCTTTTTTGGCTGTGAAGTGCAAATTTTGAACCAGCAGGATTCACCTCAAAACCATAGTAGGGCCAAACCCAAACCTCAGCCCTACTTAGTACACATTACCTTACACATGAGGAAAGGTTTCTGGATCCTCAAACTTAAAGAGGTTGTAAACGTTCCTTTATATTCCTTCTTAGAATAAGGCTTACCTATAGGTACTGTAAATATCTCCTAAACATGTGCAAAGATGGATGCGGCCTGCAGCGGGGATGACGCGGGATTCATTTGCAGGTGTCACAGAATGTGCTAATATGTGATGCATACTAGCACACTGTGCCTTTACTTTGCAGGGAGAAAAAATAAATATGTTTAGTAGGAGAATGGAATCATGCTTGTTGATACTCTGATTTGTAGAGTTCTGGGTGGTAAAAAGCATGTAAGTGATCATTCTGTTCTCAAATGTTTAGCATAAAACTTTCCAAAAATGGGGGCTCCCCTAGTAAAGTTGAGGGTGTCAGGTACTAATATTTGACAATGTGGTCAATGAAAAGTTGGAATCATTTTATGACTGAGAATAAGCAACCTATTTATTAAAATAATCAATTATTACCCTTATTACCAATTGTTTGAGGAAGGCAGTTCCCCTATAACACCTATAGACAAAGAAGTTCAGAAATAGGAAGAGGATTGAGAAAGCAAGGGAGAAAGGCATGATTATTAAATTATTGAAATATGGATATCAAAAGCCTTTTTTTGCAAGCCTTGGTGTCCAATGGAGACCACATATACAAAAGATCGAGACAGCTGTTAAGGTTGTTAGGTTGTTTCTCTGTTCTCCTCAATAATCTTAAATACAGGAATCAGGGAACTGTCTGATGAAATAAACAGAGTAACTGTAACAAACTAGAGACTACTGACTTTCTACAGCCCACTGATAACTTTTTCTTCTCTTGGTGGTGTATGCAGTGATGGGATGTTAAAGCAACTTTCAAACAGCGAACAACATCTTCCAAAGCATATTTATTAGTCAATAATTTTCATTTCCAATGTTAGTTTTGTTTAGAGGAAGATAATATCTGAGAAAAAAAGCAAAGGGAAGCAGTTTTTCAAGTACCAAAATACTAATATAGGATTGTAGTTACACCAGGTTTGGAGGCACCCATCTTATTAAAGAAAACTGGATGCACAACAACAGGATCAGTGCTGAAGACCTTAACTGCTTCTGGGAATAAAAAGCAACAGAAAAAGAGAACATTTGGTGAATGTACTATGAATGTTTGCAAAGAAAACACCATGGAAATGTCAAATCATATGTTTGTAAAATTTTAAAGCAAAACTCTGATGGGGTTGGGTATGTTTTATTTTGTTTTCTGGTGTATATTCTTTAAAACCTTTTTTTTATATTATGTTTTACCAATTATAGAAAATATTAGTTTGTTTCAAAATAACCATTTAAAGTAGAGTACACTCATGTACCCTAAAAGACCCCTGCTGCCTCACAATAAAGCTAATGGAATGCAGATCACCTTCTATTATCTATTATTTGGAGACAGTGACACCAGGACCCATATATGAAGTTTTACACATTGCTTCCGGGTCAGTAACAGGAAGGGGAGATCAGCGAATGCACATTTGCTGATCTTTCTCCCCTCTATCCAGAGATACCCATGGCGGCATGTGCAGGGGGGATTCGCAGTAACAGGGGTGTGTGGTGCAGCCGCAAGATAGCTTCCATCTGACAATAGGCTTGTCAGATTTGCGCACGCTCCCAACAGTGTATAACCCCCCCCCCCCCCAAAGCCACTGATGTAATTTCTATGTTCTATGATTCTATGTTCTACATTTTTTAAATGTAAGCATTAAAAAAAAAATCACTGCTACTGATTGCGTGCCTTCATGCCAATAGACTGGATCACTCACCAGAGAAAATTGACCCTACAGTCAAGAAAGGTCAAATTGCACTCAAAAATTAATCCTCTTTAGGCTCTTTCAGGACACTCAGAGAAATCCCATCCATTCAAAGGCATGCAAGCACTTTTCATGGATGCACTATTTGGAACTTTACTAGACACTGTGATACTGATTTGAGCACTTTTGGTTCCTGTAAGAAGACACTGAGAACTGTTTGTAGTTGCACTTTCATGTGGTATTTGTGCTGTCACTGTTTATTGGGGATATTTAATGCTTGAGCACTTTATTTATAAGCACCATTATTTTTGTAACCCTTTCTTGTATTCACGTATTGTAGTTTGTTGTTTAGCATTATTATTACTGATTTTTGTATGTATTTATAGAGCACTGCCATTTTTTCAGGTATATATGCACTAATTAAATGTCATAGGGAGGCACTTTCTGGTAGCTGCTAGGGGAAATAAGTGGTTGTAATCCCTCTGAAGCTAGAGAGCGCGGGTGTTCTCCTCTTGTTACATATGAATAGAGTGTGTAACTGGGGCCAGGAAAACCAGAAGGAAGGTAGAAAAGAAAATATGTTTTTTTTTCTAGTATAAGTACATTAGCTATTTATTAAAAAGTTTTTTCAAGGTCTTAAATACATTCACACAAAGCCTTAAAGATCAGACAGTATGGAGCTCCCAGTATTGGAAATTCAAACAACCTACAAAAATACCTGAAATTCACGCTCAACAGGCCCCCCTAAAAACCAGATCAATATATATTAAAAATGCACTACATTCTAGGTAAGTGCAAATGACAGATACAAGCATTAGATAACACGTCTTGGTATCTGCCAAGACATGTGTCATCTAACACTTACTTGGTTGTGTCATATTACAGTATGCTGTCACAACCCACCGGGGTATGTAAAATGCTTCCTTCACTTCCACCAGTAAAAATACAATTCAATTGTGCTCAATGAATACCCAGTACAGCCATAAATCTCAGCAGCATGTCTAGCAACATAAACTTGCTGCAAAATGCTGAAAAAACAAACAAACGTATTTTGGGGTAAAGTACATCAAATAAATTCCAATGTCCAAGGAGTGGAATTATATTGTTCATGCAAATGTCCTCAAATCACCAGGGCATAATTGCAATCAGATTGTATGAATGTACAAAATGGCTACCGCCATGTACATCCCAATACTAGTCTACTTTTCACCATAGGCTCTTCATGACCCGTTACTCCCCCTCTGGGCTAAATATTGGATGGTACCCTTTTCAGCATAGAAGATTCCTATTGGCCTATTGCAGTCCATGATGGAATGTTTAATACCGTAGTCTTCGCAGACTGTGGAGTCTGCATATTATGCAGTTTTAAATGCATCACTGAGTTTAGCAATTAGATTTACCCACAGTTTTCTTTGGGGAAGCTTTGTGTTCGAACCACAATCTATAGCATTTTTCTTACATTTGTATAAGTTAACCTGGTGGGTCACCCGAGTTGAGAAACTACTATGATTTGTTTCCATCCCGTCTTTGGTGCGTATTCATAACACATATTGCTGGTGATCTACCTTGCTTATGGTGCTATAACATACTGTTGCATTTGTTGTACAGAGCCTTTTTTTTCCCCATTGTGTACTTGGCTCCCATACTCACCGGGGAGACTGCTGCATGGTGCTCCTTTTGTGACTGGGTCTGGTTGAATTCTTGGGTGAGTTCCATTTCCCTATACTGGCCATACGTTTCCTCTGCATAGCGCACAGAATTCTTTGATGTGAAATAATAAACCACTTTTGTACATACTTTGTATATATGAACTTTTTTCTATATGTATATTATGCAATCTGTTTTATTTCCTGCAGATTATTACTCTTTAAAATACTCATGAAATAGAGGACAACTTCCTTCGCAGACCCCGTGGTATTTTGGGGTGCTATGTAACATTGTTGAGTAATAAACATTCCGTTTTGAAAGAGTAATTTTTTCTTTGCCATTCTAGATTTGATTTCTGTTTAGCCACTTCAGCCCCGGAAGGATTTGCCCCCTTAATGACCAGGCCATTTTTTGCGATACGGCACTGTGTCACTTTAACTGACAATTGCTTGTTCGTACAATGCTGTACCCAAACAAAATTGATGTCCTTTTTTTCCCACAAATAGAGCTTTCTTTTGGTGGTATTTGATCACCTTTGTGACCTCCATTAACCACTTCCCGACCGCCGTATGCAGAATGATGGCCGGGAAGTGGTTCAATTATCCGGACTGGACATCATATGACGTCCTCAGGATAACATGCCGCCGCGCGCACGTGGGGGGCGCGCATCGCGGCGATCGGTGGTGTGGGAGGTCAGCCTGACCCCCTGCATTACCGATCTCGGTAAAGCGCTTCAATCTGAAGCACTTTACCATGTGACTAGCCGTGACCAATCACGGCTGGTCACAGTGTAACACAGGAAAGCCGTTTATCGGCTTTCCTGTACTCGGGTCTGCAGACCTGAGTAGAGGAGAGCGGATCGGCTGCTCTCTGTGTCACCTAAATCAGTACTGCCACATCAGTGCCCGTTAGTGTAGCCTCATCAGTGCCCACCAGTGATGGAGAAAAATTTACTTATTTACAAAGTTTTGTGACAAAAATAGAGAATTTTTTTTTCAAAATTTTCGGTCTTTATTTATTTGTAGCGCAATAAATAAAAACTGCAGGGGTGATCAAATACCACCAAAAGAAAGCTCTATTTGTGGGAACAAAATGATAAAAAATCTATTTAGGTGCAGCGTCGCACGACCGCGCAATTGTCATTCAAAGCGCAACAGCACTGAAAACTGAAAATTGGTCTGGTAGGAAAGTGTTCTAAGTGCATAGTATTGAAGTGGTTAAGGGACACGATGGAGACACCCTGATGCAGAATCATGCTGGGGGACACCTGATGGAAGAGGCATGCTGCTGGGGGACACCTGATGGAAGAGGCAGGCTGCTGGGGGCACCAGATGGAATTGGCAGGCTGCTGGGGGACACCTGATGGAAGAGACACACTGCTGGGGGACACCTGATGTAAGAGGCACACTGCTGGGGGACACCTGATGGAAGAGGCATGCTGCTGGGGGACACCTGATGGAATAGGCACACTGCTTGGGGGACAACTGATGTAAAAGGCACACTGCTGGGAGACACCTGATGTAAGAGGCTTGCTGCTGGAGGACACGTGGTGGAAGAGGCACGCTGCTGGGGGACACCTGATGGAAGAGGTATGCTGCTGGGAGACACCTGATGGAAGAGGCATGCTGCTAGAGGACATCTGATGGAAGAGGCACGCTGCTGGGGGACACCTGATATAAGAGGCATGCTGCTGGGGGACACCTGATGTAAGAGGCACGCTGCTGGGGGACACCTGAGGGAAGAGGCATGCTGCTGGGGGACTCCTGATGGAAGAGGCACGCTGCTGGAGGACACCTGATGGAAGGAGGCACTCCACTGGGGACACCCTGATGGCATCTGGTGACAGGCGACGTGGCAGGTGACACGCCCAGGGCTCCCACTGATTCTACATTATGATGAGTTGAATGATTTAATTTTATATTACAATGTAATAATAGAAATAATGCGCTTCAAACAACCTGACACCATAACAACCATGGTGCCAGGATGATTTTAAGCGATAACACCAGGTGTTTGGAGTATCTTTATCTGATGATTGTTAAACTTTCTAGATTACACATATTGCTATTGTGGTGTAGGATCTAGGCCTGCGGTCCCCTCCATCCCTCTTTCCTTCCTTCTCTTCTCTCTCCTTCCCTCCCTATTTCTTTTCTTTCTTTCTTTCTTCCTTCCTCCATCCCTCGTTCATCTCAGACTCAAACCATGCTCCCTTTGAGCCACGCCCCTTTAAGACATGCCCACTGTTTAGTTTAAACCACGCCAATGTTTTCGCTGCCACATTTCTTTGTGCTAAAGTTCCTTTTTCCCACTTAGTAAGGCCCCTGGCAGGGACATGACAAAGATCGCTATTCCCGATAACTGGGAACAATAGATCTCTGTCATGTCCCCTGTCAGAATGGGGATCTGCCTTGACCCGCGGGCACGCTCACTCCTCCCACAACCGCACCTGCACGAGCCGCCGTACAGCTAAGGCGATTCGTGCAGGAGGGGCAACCTACCGCCATATAACAAAGGCTACTGGTCGGCAAGTGGTTAATATGATGATGATTTTATAGAATTTGTAATAAAATATGATGATTGTCATGTTCATGGCGGTACCATTAAAGTCCTTAGTGCCTTTACATTTTATAGTCCTTTATATATAGCATTTTGGGACGTAGGTACTGTGGTCTAAAGGTATTGTAGCATACTTTACCACTTGTAAATACATAATAAACACCAAATACTCACAGTGCAAAAATAAAAAAAACCTTTTAGATATTATTGCTTATCAAAACAAGGGATGTATAAGGTTTCATACCAAACTCAAATATACAGTATCTACAGTATGTATCTAAGGATCTAAGGCAACCTCACACGGCCAGCCCCTTGCAAATATAAGACAAAATACTGTGAAAGTGTCTTCAATTCCAATATTTCATTCTGTGTCATTACTTGCCAGTCCTATATATATTGTTCTTCTTTAGTCATTTATTTACAAAAAAAAAACAGAAAAAAAGGACAGAAACTAAAACTAGCATTCAGTTCTGTGGGTTTTGTTGCTGCTAAAATCCTCACATTGTATAAAGGCTATTCCAGGAATATCATATATATGATTAGCACGACTGCTATACCTCTATTTCTATCCTTATGCTTTATGTAAGGAATTTGAACTCATCACATCACTTGTAAAGTGATGAATTCAAATTCCCTACATAAAGCATAAGGATAGAAATAGAGTTATAGCAGTCATGTTAATGATATTCCCGGAATAGCCTTTATACAGTGTGGAGAATAGTGAGCTCTGACTGTCACCTAGAAGGTTACCTAAAATCAGTAAAAAAGTGTGAAAATTAAACTCTACACATTTTTTAAAGAAACGTTATAAAGGTTTAAGACTGGTATTAACTTTAATACATTGATCCCCAGGTACAGAAAGAGATAAAATTTCATGGAAAAGCTCTCCATTAGAAGTAAATCTCAAATCTATTTGGTTTCTTTCTGCAAGACCAAAAGGTCAAAATTATTTTTGTTTGGGTTGTGATAAAATCGTTCCACCACTCAACAAAAATTATTTTTTTATTTTCAAATTGATTTGTATTGAGACAATTATTCATGGTACAACAGTAGCATATACATGTAGAAGAATATTGAAGCGGGGAGGTCCGCTCCACTCATATGTAAGTTAATATTAACAACAAAAATGTTGCATAGAAATGCAATAACATTTTTCAAACTTAGGTCCCACCCAGTGTAAAAGGGTCATCTGTTAAATGTATTATCTCCTTAAAGGAAGGGTAAAATGAGAAAGATTAGGTGGAAGGGAAAGGAAGAGCCAGGAAAATAGCGAGAAAGGGCATCAGGGAGGCATATAAATGGTTTGGTGATATCACCTTATACTCTATGATATACAGTAGGTCCACCACTCAACAATTCTATTCTCCCACTGTACTCAAAGACATGACGTCTGGCCACCAGAGATCAAAGATTGTATGTAGCAATGTCATTAACATGGTCACACAATTTTTTTCTAATGATTCAAATTGTTTTGCCCACATGGAAAGCTCTACAGGAGCAGGACAGCATATAAACCACCCCCTCCTGCACCTGGGAACCCTCTCTGTCAACAAAGGATTTGTTCCTCTATCTTAAAAGGATAAAAGTCCCAACCTCCACATCTGAACACTCCATCCTATCCTTACAAATGGCTGTGTTTTCCCCAAAGAAAAGTTGTTTTGTGGTAGTAAATAACCCAATGAGCATTATGGAAAACAAGCTAAGGTAGCGTGGTATACATTTTTTTAACAAGATCACCACTTATTTAGGTGCCAATGTTTGGCATCCATTTCCCTGATCTTAAAAGAAAGATTCATACATATCAAGCTAAGTCTCTTGGTCTCATTAGGTTAGGGGTCCCTACATTTATACAGAAGCTCTTCACTATCATTTTCTTTACCCCTTTGGTATGTTTCCCTGAGACATTTTTGTCTCCAACCCTGTTTCAGAAATCGTATCCTTGGGATTCCTGCCCCCCTTTCAAAATCCTGCATTTGAGAGCACCTGATATGCCTTTTAGGGGGATGCATTACAACATGAGACACTGCATTTATATATTTGTGGATTGAAACTTTAATTCTCAAGGTTGCATGTGATATCACATTGATTTATATATGGAGAACAACCCTTTATTTTCCTAGGTAGACTTCTGAGTCTGTACATTTTGAGTACTGTGTTCATTCTTGTTGCAGGGACTACTTGGTTAAAATCCATGAGAATAGGTCAATATGAGATTTTTAAAATTCAACTATGGTTTTTATCATTTGCAATAAATATTTGCTCTGGTATTTAGAATGGACCGTTGGGGCTAAATTTTAGGCTTTTTTTGGTGGTTAGTACCCGTATCAGTAGATCCTATTTTCGTTAATACTTATTGATACAAAAGCGTCACAACAACTAATTATTAAAAGCCAAGATGTTTAAAGGTGAATTCCAGGAATTCAGTGGCTTTGTAAAAATTGCAGGCATACCATGAGTTAAATCTAAAGAGGTGCCTCCTGCCTCACAGATGGTATCTCTATTATTCCCATCTGACAGGTTTATTATGCCTCAGGAAGATAACTTCTGGAGCTCCAAGGTTGCTCACTGCGGTGTCAGTTCCCTCAAGAGCAGAGTCACTGGAACTGCTATGCCCACCCCTTCCCTCCTTCTGCCCATTCACAGAAGCCTTTTATGAATTAATTCACAAAATACAAAGGCTTCTGTGAATGGGCAGCAGAGGGAAGGGGCAGGCATAGCTGCTGTGTGTGCTTTTCTCCTCTCACAGCCTGGAGTGTGTCCTTCAGGGGTGCAATACAGTATAAGTAATAGAGATAAGTCCTGGAGGTGACATGCACCTAACTGGACTTAACTCACAGCGTGCCTGCACTCTTTGTGCAAAAGTTGCTGAATTCCTGTAATTCAGCTTCAAAAAGAAAAGTGTTGTGTAGTCTTTTGTCCAGACAGCAGGTGAAGCTCCATATACATATTATGTAGTCTTTTACCCATCCAGGAGGCGATGCTCTTATCGCTTTTTCAAATTTCTTTTTACTGCTATTGTAAATATCCTTGTTGTATAAGGAGATCAAATAATATAAAATATATATTCAGTGCAAATCCCTGTAAAAATTTAATATATTTCAAGCTGAACACTCCAAGGTCAACACACAACACCTCATTAAAATATAAATCATAACTGTGCAGCACAGAAATTAGAATATATAATAAATTAAAAAATCAATTCACCAAGAAATACATAGGTATAATTGGTTAAAAAGTAAATTTATCATTCATAGCTCCCAAAGTCAACGCATTATGGGGAAGTGTATCCAAATACAGGCATGCAGGTGTCAAAGTGAATCCAATCCCTCCACCAGAGACACAGGCAGCTGCTCACCTCCTTAATGTGACCAATATGGTCTCAATGCGCCTTCCACATGTAGAAATAAAATAAAGCATTATCTAGTGCTCTCTGCTAAAGCATTTGAATTTATTAAAAATAAGTATTTATTAAAAATATGTACCTGAAATAAATAAAAAGGTAAGACTTAAGTCAAGCACTTATACCAAGTGCATGTAATGTGCGCTCAGATTACAAGAGGATCAACCAAAAAGATGGCCCCCGGGTGACGTCATACATAGCTCCTCCCTCTATGCATTACGTCCTCGAAGTGACTCCGTCAGCAGGAATGGAGCCACATAGTCTACCCGCTCTTAAATACAAACTTCTATGCGCCTTGGTAACCAGACACACCTACTTATTCCTCAATTAAGCAGCAGTCAGCCACTCTTTTCTTTTGAAAGAGTCACAGTAGGTGTTAACCCACTGTATGCTGCAGCTTCTTAAATAAACATAGAAGTGAATCAACCACTACCAAGCGCTGCTGATAGCAATATATAAAATTAAATGTTTAAAACAGGATTAAGGCTAGGTTCACACTAATTCCCCACATCCAATTTCCAATAGCAGGAGATTATGACCGGCTCTCTATGGAGCTAGTTCACTCATCTCCTCAGCGGCTGAGGAGCAAATTTGCACAGGAGCCCTGTGCGTCTTTTGGTCAGTTTCAGGTCCAAATTCAGCCCAAAATTCAGGCTGAAATTGTACCTGAATTGGTGAATGAAGATGCACTGGACTACTGCTGGGAACCGCTGTGTGCTGAGATGTGAACCCAGCATAAAGGTGAGTTAAAGTCCCACTTTAATGCTGTTTTAAACATTGCTATCAGCAGTGCCATCTGACTGGCCGAGCCGTGATGACGTCACTCCCGCACATGTGTGGTATGCCGTTCCTTCAGAACACATATGCCGGTGACGTCAACGGCTGCTGCTCGCTAAAATATCTCCTAAACGGTGCAGGTTTAGTAGATATTAATTTTACCTACAGGTAAACTTTATTATAAGCTCACCTGTAGGTAAAAATAAAAACAGAAAGTTCAATACCACTTTAAGGCCTGAGATGCCATCATATGTTCTATAAGGGTAATTTGGCTTTGTTGAATTGATCTGAATTATCACAAAGGAGGTCCTGAATGTAAAAGAATACCTACTGTTTTTTAGGTGTCCCTATGTCTTTCCTATTGCCCCTGCAATAGGCTTTTCCCATGCACTGTGAAGATGATTTTAGAACACTAATATGGCTCTATGCGGCTGAAACAGGCTTTTCCCACACACTGTGAAGATGATTTTAGAACACTAATATGGCTCTATGCGGCTGAAACAGGCTTTTTCCACACACTGTGAAGATGATTTTAGAACAGTAATATGGCTCTATGCCCCTGCAATAGGCTTTTCCCACACACTTTGAAGATGATTTTAGAACAATAATCTTTCCCTTAAAGCAACAGCTGGAGGCTTTCCCTGTACAACTTGGAGATGATTTTAGAATCTAAAATCATCTCCTAGTTCTATAAGGAGAGGTTCCTACTGTTGCTTAAAGGGACAGATTATTGTTTCTTGCACAAAATTAAAATGTGCATCTACATTGCTGGTTTAAAAAAAAACAAAAAAATTCCAAAAATAAAAAAAACAGTGTTGGCTCCTCCTCCTCCACCGCCACTTTCACCGCCTCCTCAACCTCCAACTCCACATCCACCTCCATTTTTGATTTTTTTTTAATGTGATTTTAGTTTAAAATGATTTTAAGTTATTTCCCTATCCCCATTTCTTTGTAGGGCACTTGTCCGACCCTTACCCCATTTTCCTTCCTTTTGCAGACCTCTAGGACTTTCCAGGACTTTGTTACAGCCATTTTTGTGCCTAAAAGTTTGGGTCACCATTGATTTCAATGGGGTGCGGGGGCTGGGTCAAAGTTCGGGTCAAGTCCGGACCCGAAACCGGACTTTGTCCCGAAGTTTGGCAGAACCTGCAGAACCTGAACTTCCAGAGGTTCGATCAACTCTACTGCAAAGCCAAAAACTTTTCAAATTATGTAACCATACCCAACTTTAAACTGCCTCAATGTTAGACTGATGTAGAGATGATATACACCAGAAAAGGAAGCTACTGTATTTAAAGAAAAAAAAATAATTTTAACCAGAGTTACTGATATTGTTGCTATTAGTCATAAACTGATTATGGCATGTAAGCCTGGTGTGTGAATTTTGTTTTGAAATTTGGTAAATTTTTATGTACATTTTGGTTGGGTCTGGATGTGCGCTTATTATGATGTCATGTGATTTAGGATGTGCCTTGAAATATTCTGTTGCTCCTTTGTATGTACATCACAGACTATTATTCTTCCAGTATTTAAGGCTCCGAATTTTATTATGGATGAATTATACTGTTAGCATAAGATCATTCTTTCATACTAAGCATAAATATCTTTACATATTGGCTGGTCGTACTATACAACTGGTGTATTATATATATGGTATTATTCTATATATGAACTGTGTGTTCAGCACCACTTTATGGCACTGTACTTGTACTTTTTACTTCTGTCACTATATTTTAAAAACTATTAAAAAAATAAAAACATGAAAAAACAACACACTCAACAAAACCCGTGCAAGATGTTTAACCAGCTTCCAGCACACTTTACCAGGTAGCATTAAGTGCTTTAACTTGGGAAAATGAATGTTATCATGTAGACGTGCTTCCTCAGAGTCAGGAAGGAGCTGAGTTTGTTGGTTTCTTAGTGTGAAAATTGGCCAGGTGATTTTGCAGACCACAGTAAAGACAAGTTCTTCTATTTCTGTTCATTTAGGTGACAGTCCACTATTATGGATAATAGCATGGTAAATATTTGTTTATTTTACAAAAATAATATTGGGTTTTCAAAAATGGAGTATATGACAGTAGAGTTGAATCAAACAGACATTTTGGTTCAAGATAGAAATTGTATGGGATATCAATAATACAAGGTGGGCCATTTATGTGGATACACCTTAATAAAATGGGAATGGTTGGTGATATTAACTTCCTGTTTGTGGCACATTAGTATATGTGAGGGGGGAAACTTTTCAAGATGGGTGGTGACCATGGCGGCCATTTTGAAGTTGGCCATTTTGAATCCAACTTTTATTTTTTCAATAGGAAGAGGGTCATGTGACACATCAAACTCATTGGGAATTTCCCAAGAAAAACAATGGTGTGCTTGGTTTTAACGTAACTTTATTCTTTCATTAGTTATTTACAAGTTTCTGACCACTTATAAAATGTGTTCAGTGTGCTGCCCATTGTGTTGGATTGTCAATGCAACCCTCTTCTCCCACTCTTCACACACTGATAGCAACACCGCAGGAGAAATGCTAGCACAGGCTTCCAGTATCTGTAGTTTCAGGTCCTGCACATCTCGTATCTTCACAACATAGACAATTGTCTTCAGATGACCCCATTTTATTAAGGTGTATCCATATAAATGGCCCACCCTGTATATTGAATATAGAAACATAAGATGGCAAATATGATTTAAAGGGGGTGGGGATTAAAGGAAACAGTGGATAGTGTAAGGGTGAGGGGAAGGAGAGGTTACATGAAAATGTGTGCAAGCTTGCAATTTTTGTGAGAGTGTACATTGTATGGAATGGGGAGGTATGCAGGGGAGGGCTGGCAGCCTTAGGCCTGGGGGGGCAAGTCCAGTCAAGTGGCCCATTGAACCACCGAATCAGCTCACCATCCATGCCCACCTGGTTTTAGAACGGATATTGATGTTATGAAGCAAGACAAATATGATACAATGTGCTAACATAATTTAATGTTAATAGCAACAAAGGAGGTTTAACAAAAATAATGCATCAATGCAGATCATCAGTACCCACCAATGCAGCCTCATCAGTGCCCATCAGCTTAGCCTCACCAGCGCTTATCAATGCAGCCTCACCAGTACGCATCAGCTAAGCCTGATCAGTGCCCATCAATGCAGTTTGATCAGTGCCCATGAATGCAGCCTCACCAGTGCCCATCCAATGCAGCCTGCAATGCAGAGAGAGGAGAGCCGCCGGATTACAAAGAGCGGGGATCTCCTGCTTACCTGGTGTGGATGCTGTCATACGAAGTCCCGCCTCCTGGACCGGCTTCTATAATAGACATCATCCATGGTAAGGCTGGCCCTGCCCCCCCCATGCTTGCAGTTAGTTGGCGGCCGCGCCCCTGGCCCCTACTTCTGCCGCAACAATAAAATATTGTCAGTGGGCAATGGCTGCCGGCCTTTTCGAATGTAAGTTGGGGTGGCCTGGGGGGCAATTGCCACCCTGCCCCCTGGCCTAGCCCTCCCCTGGAGGTATGCATTTGTTAAAAATGCAAAAGTTAGGAAGCAATAGGCTATAATGGTTTAACTAGAACATATGAGAGAAAAGAACCTAGATAGAGAATGATGATGAGCTGAACATACCTGGGTATACATTTTAACCCTTTCGCTGCCTGGCTCTGTGCTCCACTTTTCTAACTCATGTGGCCAGACCATTTTTGCAATTTCTCCATTCCTTTTTTATTTTTCCCTTACAGCATTCAGAGTTTGTGAAAGACTCCCCAAACCATACATTTTCTGAAAACATAGGACCTGTAGAATGAAAGGAAGGCACTGATGATTTTTTAGGCCCTGTGATATTTTATCAAAAGAACATTTTTGCTTAAAAATACACTAAAATCATTATTAGTGGATACATACATGGCAAGATTCTGCTAAATTCCTACTAAATACAAAAGCTAAAACTGAATTGAGTTAATAAATAACAAACATTGTACATTTAAAATTTTGCCTTTTTGGGAAGTTGTGAAGGTGTGCAAAACTGAAGGACTGAAGGTGTGCAAAACTGTAAATAAAAACAATTTACTCTAAAAAAAAAAGAGAAAAAAATGGGTAGGGGGGGGGGGGGGGCTTTAAAT
>BLSH010010211.1:386928-409926 GCA_018402905.1 Glandirana rugosa | reverse complement strand
ATAAGGGTAGTAGCCACATTCATACCATACACACACACAAAAATAAAAAAATCATCTACTATTTACGAACAAGTTAAAGAGTATGTAACGTTTGACAGGTATGTCTGAAATATCGACAAGGTAAAAAGTAGAAGGTTTCTTCTCCGTGTAAAATTTAACGTTCCACGTTAGACCATAGAGAAAGGGAAAAGTTTTTAATCGTCGGGTATACTCTTTGAAGGTAAAAAGTCCGTAGTTTGAATCTTTTATCAGGATTTACAATAAAAAAAAAAAAAAAACGTTCATTAGACGGTCGAGTGAGGGAGACCTTATGTTTTTCTCAGACCATATACTTAAACAATTGTAAATATGCCAATCCTTCTTGGAGCCCTTCTCTATCTCTGTATTCCAGAGGGAGTGAGCTGGCAGATTACTTGCAAAAAAAAAAAAAAAATAACATTTAGGACTATTTTCTAAGTTTGATGCCTGAAAAATGGAAGTTTCTCATATGGGCTGCTAATTTTTGAAAAGGGAAAGAGATACCAGATTGCACCTTGCAATTTAAAATGTGCCTCTTCTTTGGAAGATGAAAAATGGAACAGCTATAAAGTCTGTATGGACAGTTTGCAATGTATGAGAAATTGAACAAGCATTTATCATCTACTAAAAAAATAAAAACACACACACATACCATACTTACACCGATGATGGGAATAGATGAAAAAATGGAACACTTTTACTGCACAGCTATAAAGCCTGTATGGGCAGTTTGCAATGTATGAGAAATTGAACAGGCATTTATCATCTATTAAAAAAAAAACACACACACATACCATACTCACACGGATGATGGGAATAGCATACAGCTTTGCATGACAGCTAGAATGGCTGTTTGAACAGACCGCAATTTTGGAGAGATTGAGCAGGTATTTACCATTCCTAAAAAAATAAATATTATTGTCTTTTTTTGGACACTGATGATGGAACTAGCATAGTGGTTTTCACTACAGCTAGAAAGCCCTTTGAGCAAGCTGCAATTTCTGAGAGATTTATCAGGCATCTAGCATCTGAAAAACAATAGTGTCTTTTTTGGATAGCAGTGATAGAAATAGCATACAGGTTTGCACCAAGCCAGAAATCCTTTTGAACAGACCTCAGTTTCAGACAGATTAATCAGGTATTTATCCTCAGAAAAAAAATGTGTCTTTTTTGAACACTGATGATCAAAATAGCATGCGGGTTTGCTTAAAAGCTTGTTTGGACAGTCCGCAATTTCTGAAAGCTTGGGTGGGTATTTAGCATCACAAAAGAAAAAGTGTCTTTTTTAAACATTGATGATGGAAATAGCATATAGCAAATAACATACATGTTTGCACCACAGCTTACAAGCCTGTTTGAACAGGCTGCAATTTCTTAAAATGTGAACAGGCATTTAGTATTGGGGAAAAAAATGTGTCTTGTTTTAACACAGTCAGTGCAAATAGCATACAGGTTTGCACCACAGCTAGATATCCTGTTTGAACAGGCTGAAATTTCAGAAAGAATGAGCAGGGGATTAACATTAGAAAATAATCAATTAAACTCAGTATGGAAAAAGCATACAGCTTAGCAACACAACCAACAAATATGTGAAGAATTTGCAGTTTTGGAGGTACAGAGCAGGCAGGCATTTTACACCAAGAAATTGTAAATCAGTCCCTTTGCTTTGAACACTGAAAATTGAAACAGCATACATCTTTGCAACACATCTTTGAAATCTTCATTGTGCCATTTATGAGGGCGAGAGTAACCAGATTAGAATTTGCCCCTCAAAAATGGGCTTCCTTTTTCATAGCGTGAAGAAGGACACCTATTTAAAACTGTTCAGAACATCTACTGTTTGGGTGAGCAGGGAAATTCATTTATCTTTTTTCCACACAACAGATGGAAAAATTTAAGTACTTTAAATAATTAAATTAGACTGTAATTTTGGGAGATATGATATAAATATTGTAATGATTTCAGACAGACAAACCGGGTCTTATTAATGGAAGGCCGGCTCTTTTTTTTCGGACACAAAATCTAGAAATCATACCGATGTTGTGCACATACATAAGTAGAGCTCATAAGAGGCAATTTGAGAGGGAGAAAGCAGGTAGGCTCCATCTGTAAATGCAAACAAAGCATTTTATTCTCCCAGAGACAAAGGAGAAACATGTTTTCAGGAATTATCTGCACATATGTCAAAGCATGTTTCATTGGCCATAATTAAGTGAGGTATGAGACAAGAGCTTTGTAAGGTATTACTGTTAGGCCACCCTGCTTTAAAAGAGTGTGTACTCCAAATTTCACAGCTGGGGAGCAGCATGCAGAAAGATAATGTGCTATGCAGTTTTAATGATGAAGCACTGCAATTTTACCCAAAAAATAATGGCCAGCTTAAGATTTACCTATGGCCAACAATTCAACAATTTCTACCTCCATAAAGGAAGGTTTTTTTAAATTAGATTTTGAATATTTCACATAGAGACACAGAACCATGATTCAATATGAATATTCTTGCAGAGAAGTGTATTGACCTTAGCCAAACATTGCATGTTTTGTGCTACCATCACATGGTGGCAAAAATATTGGTTTATAGGTTGTCAGAGCATCTGTGAATTAAATATATGACATAGGATTTCTGAATTTAATTCTGATTGGTCTGAAACCAGCAGCCTGTGAGGAGTGCCCCTTTATCTTTGGCTGGATCAACTACTGTTCCTGACCTGCTGTTCTGCCAGCCTGCCAGGGTCTGCAACTGCTGATGCAAGCACTCCTATCAACACCGTCTGGCACTCGTGTTTCTCCTGTCACTCAGTACCCTCTGTTCCACCTTCAGTGAGACTTGGGCTGGAGATACAAGAGAGGCCAACCTCATCATTTGAGTCTCCGATCAGGTACTTGACACTAACCATTGTCTGAGCTTTGAGAAAGACAAACACAGGATGAGAGCCTCTCACAGAAGGAACTGTTTCTGTAACAATTTCACTAGCTCAAAGCATTGATATAATATAAGAAATTTCACAAACTCTATACTGCAAGTCATCAGGAAGCCTTTATGACTCTGTGTGATATATTTTTATATATATATATATATATATGTATACCTATTTTATTTCTTCTATGTGTATAACTAGTATATATATATTTTTTTTTTGTTTCAATGCTTTTATTGGGTTTTCATGAGAAAGAGTATAAAGATTATGATCAATATTAAAAGAAGAAGGTTTGTCTTGTCATTTGCCCATACATCAAGATACTGGGTATAAATATTTATGACATCGTGTAACTGTGCATAAATGTCAAAACTTGTCAAAAGTAGTCCACTCACCACCAGTGTGAGCAGGTAATATCCATTTAGTATTAAGAACAAGGGAAAAAGAGAAGAAGTAGGAAAGAAGAAAGGAAGGAATGAAGTGACCCTTAGTAGATAATAGGACCGCCAGCCCCGTCCGTTGCCATCTTAAGTTGTCTCTAATCCAATATAGTTCTGGGATCTCCAGACAAATATCCGACTCATGGGTCCCAAATCTTTTCAAATTGTTTAATTTTATCTTGGAAAATCACGGTCACACGCTCGCTTAGAATTAACCAAAAAAGTTTGTGTTTGAATTGTTCAAATGGTAGGCTAGCAGATTTTCAAGATTTAGCAATAATGATTTTTGCTGATGTGAATATGAAGGCTATGAGGCGCCTCTGAGCATTAGATTCGCTCTCCACCTTGCCGCCTAGCAGAGCCTGTTTTGGAGACTTAGCCAGGTTTACCTGGGTAAGTGAGTATATTAAATTATACACTCTGATCCAGAAGCTCTCCATCTTTTGGCATAGCCACCAGATGTGGTACATTGTTCCTTCCTGTCCACAACCCCAGAAGCATAAAGGGGATGCTCCAGGTACATAGGCTGTGGTTCTCGCTGGAACCATGTACCATCTCAGAAATACCTTATATGTAGTTTGCTTCTATTATTGAGGTATTGATAAGAGATCTTGAAGCCACCTGAGCCATGCTGTACCGTTCGTCCAGTTCTATAGTTTCTTGGAGACCAGACTCACATTTTTCCATGTACCCTTGTTTAGTTGAGGCATCTCTCAAGATTGTGTAGATTTCTGAAATATGTCCCCTGACTTTTTCGTACTTCTGGCACAAGTATTTCATGCTAGACATTGTTACAATATCCGAGTTACGTGACAGGGTATGTAAAAAGTGTGCTATCTGAGTATATCTAAAATATTCCGATGCTGGCATTTGATACTTCTCTACCATAATATGTCAAGTTAAGATACCTTTATGATCACATAGGTCTGCTATGCTATGCGCAGTAGGTCTGTATTAGTCCACCATTCGAACATTCTGGGAGTGAGGTCCGGGGTGAATTTCCCATTTCCGAGGATGGGAGCCAATGGAGTATGCGGGGATTGGAATTTATGGTGTTTCGACATTCTATCCCAAATATCCAAGGACAGAGAGGCCGGGCATAAGATTGGGGGTCGGTCTTTTGAAGGTAGCCAAAGCACATGACTAAGGGACCAGTCAGGACACGCGCATGCCTCTATCTGCATCCAAATAGGATGCGATTGCTTGGAAAGAAATTTGACTAGCTGTGCCAGCTGCATTGCATAGTAATATTGCAGTAGATCGGGAGTCCCCAATCCTCCCCTTCCCCGTGGAATGAACAGGGTGCTCTTATTCACCCTAGGCCTCTTATCTCCCCAAATGAAAGAGAGGATTTTTTTCTGAAAAGCTAAAATCTCCAAATGTTTCAGTGCAACAGGTAGTGTCCGAAAGAGATACAAAATCTTCGGGAGTATATTCATTTTTACTGAGTCTAGTCTGCCAAACCACGACGGGGGATGAAGTAACCACCTAGCCATGTCTGCTAATAATCTTTTAAACAATTCCGGGTAGTTTCTGGAGTACAGGGTGTGTATTGAAGGGGTGATATTAATTCCCAAGTATGGGAGAGCGTAGCTTTGTCTAGCGTGACTATTCATTGCCTGTGATTTATCATGATTCACTCTGAGGCCTGAAATTGTTAAAAATGGTTGTAAGGTTGCATATAGGTTTGGGAGAGTGGTGATTGGAGATGTAATAGTTAACAGGATGTCATTTGCGAATAAGATGTTTTTATGTTCCTCATTACCACAGATCACCCCTTTAATGTCGTTAGAAGCTGGAATTTTGCATGCCAGTGGTTCCAAGGCTAGGACAAAAAAGTAATGGGGATAACGGACAACCCTGACGAGTACTCCGTTGGATGGAAATGGGACCCGAGGAATACCCTTTTATCATTAATGAAGCTGTCGGGGAGTTATATAGACCTCTAAGTATTGTCAAGAATCTTGGCCCGAACCCAAATTTAGTCAGGGCGTAGAATAAATAGTCCCAGGATAGGGCATCAAAAGCCTTGTCTATGTCCAAAGACAGCAGCATTCCTTTTCTACCCCCCCTACCATCCCAGTCAGATTGCATTGCAGATATAATGTCTATCACTCTGCTCGTCTGACCTGATGTTTGGCGATCGGGGATAAACCGGCCTGATCTGGGTGTATGTACTGTGCTATAAAAGAGTTAAGTCTGGCCACCAACACTTTAGTCATGATTTTCAGATCAACATTGATCAGAGAGATTGGGCGATAGTTTGCGCAAGTTCCAATATCCTTCCTGGTTTGGGGAGCACATATATATAAGCCTCCTTTTCTGAGGGGTTGTCCAAGATGGCCACCGGAGTGGTCACATAAGCAGAGATCTCCGGCTTCATCTCCGCAAATTTGCCTGTATCCCTGCAGAAACACAGCTGCCTGCGGTCCGGAACGGGAGAGGGGAATGAGAAAGGGATTGTGCCCCTCAGGCTCCCGCAGGTCCCAGCAGAGGGCACGGAAAGTTTCAAAGGCCATTGGCGCCAAGGCATCCCTTAGCTAAGCCAGTCAACATGGCATCGCAAACCGACCGTGCGGATCCAGGCCTGGATGCTCAAGACAGATTTGACACACTAATGAACACCATTACCACCTGCCAGTCAACTCTTACAGGTAAAATAGAATCCATGCAGATGGACATCTCTAGGTTGAGGGGGGAAGCACACCAAAGTTTGGGGGGGTAGTGTGGGGTGGGGGGATCTGGGTTACGTAAGGCTTACCTTCTCCTCGTTACAATGGAGAGAAGAACTAGGGCTGTACCTTAGACTAAGTTTTTTTAATTTGGTTTTGTTTTGGTCAGATATTTGTGGTTGCTGGAGCTCCCCACTAGGAGGAGACAAGATGTTGATTAAATGGTATGTGAATAGCTACAGTATCTCACAAAAGTAAGTACACCCCTCACATTTTTTTAAATATTTTATTATATCTTTTCATGTGACAACACTGAAGAAATTACACTTTACTGCAATGTAAAGTAGTGAGTGTACAGCTTGTATAACAGTGTACATTTGCTGTCCCCTCAAAATAACTCAACACACAGCCATTAATGTCTAAACCACTGACAACAAAAGTGAGTACACCCCTAAGTGGAAATGTCCAAATTGGGCCCAAAGTGTCAATATTTTGTGTGGCCACCATTATTTTCCAGCACTGCCTTAACCCTCTTGGGCATGGAGTTCACCAGAGCTTCACAGGTTGCCACTGGAGTCCTTTTCCACTCCTCCATGATGACATCACTGAGCTGGTGGATGTTAGAGACCTTGCGCTCCTCCACCTTCCGTTTGAGGATGCCCCACAGATGCTCAATAGGGTTTAGGACTGGAGACAGGCTTGGCCAGTCCACCACCTTTACCCTCAGCTTCTTTAGCAAAGCAGTGGTAATCTTGGAGGTGTGTTTGGGGTCGTTATCATGTTGAAATACTGCCCTGCGGCCCAGTCTCCGAAGGGAGGGGACCATGCACTGCTTCAATGTGTCACAGTACATGTTGGCATTCATGGTTCCCTCAATGAACAGTAGCTCCCAATGACGGCAGCACCCATGCAGCCCCAGACCATGACAATCCCACCACCATGCTTGACTATAGGCAAAACAAACTTGTCTTTGTACTCCTCACCTGGTTGCCGCCACATACGATCGACACCATCTGAACCAAATAAGTTTATCTTGGTCTCATCAGACCACAGGACATGGTTTCAGTAATCCATGTCCTTAGTCTGCTTGTCTTCAGCAAACTGTTTGCTGGCTTTCTTGTGCATCATCTTTAGAAGAGGCTTCCATCTGTCACAACAGCCATGGAGACCAATTTGATGGCAGTGTGGTCTGAGCACTGACAGGCTGACACCACACCTCTTCAACCTCTGTAGCAATGCTGGCAACACTCATACGTCTATTTCCCAAAGTCAACCTCTGGATATGACGCTGTTAAACCGCTGTATGGTCTTGGCCACCATGCTGCAGCTCAGTTTCGTGGTCTTGGCAATCTTCTTATAGCCTATGCCATCTTTATGTAGGGCAACAATTCTTTTATTCAGATCCTCAGAGTTATTTGCAATGAGGTGCCATGTTGAACTTCCAGTGACCAGTATGAGAGAGTGTGAGCGATAACACCAAATTTAACACACCTGCTCCCCATTCACACCTGAGACCTTGTAACACTAACGAGTCACAAGACACACCGGGGAGGGAAAATGGCTAATTGGGCCCAATTTGGACATTTTCACTTAGGGGTGTACTCACTTTTGTTGCCAGCGGTTTAGACATTAATGGCTGTGTGTTGAGTTATTTTGAGGGGACAGCAAATTTACACTTTTATACAAGTTGTACATTCACTACTTTACTTTGTAGCAAAGTGTCATTTCTTCAGTGTTGTCACATGAAAAGATATAATACAATATTTACAAAAATGTGAGGGGTGTACTCACTTTTGTGAGATACTGGATATACCTAGATACAATTGCACCTCTTTGCAGCATAAATTTAAACTAGAGGAATATATCCGGGTTATTTGCTCTCCCCTGACATTCCTATGATGGCGCTTATTAAAATACTATCCTGGAACGTTAGGGGACTGAACTCTAAATTCAAAAGATCTCTTGTATTTAATTACTTGAAAAAATATGTACCTCATATATGCATTCTACAAGAAACCCACTTAATGGGCAGCAGAATGATGGCCCTTAAGAAACCATGGGTTGGATCCTATCACCATGCTGCTTTCTCTGCTTACTCCAGGAGGGTGAGTGTCCTGATACAAAAATCGCTGAACTTTACCCTCCTGGACTTACATTTAGACCCAGAAGGGAAATATGTGGTTTTACACGCATTTTGTGACAGAATTGAAATGACTATAGTGGGCTTATACATTCCCCCTCCAGCGACCCCCCCTGATTCTACATAAGAAACTGGCCCTAATCTCCCAATACCCAGCTGCTGAAGTACTGATTGCAAGGGACTTTAACATGACTCCCAATCCTAGCCTTAAATTCAACGCAGGTTTGGACTCTCCGCAGGACTCCCCTCTATCATGCTGGGCAGATTTGCATGGCCTGGAAGATGTCTGGAGATGGAGGCATCCCAGAGAGAAACAATACACATGTCACTTTTCTACCTATGCCTCCTTCTACAGAATAGATTTGATATATGTAAGTGACCCCCTGCTGTCCCAGGTAAATGAGATAAAAATACTTCCCTGAGGCATCTCGGACCACGCTCCAGTGCTGTTGGAAATTCAGATTCACCTGCCAGCGCTGGTTTGTGGAGGTTGTCCATTTTTTGGATATATGATGAACGAGTGGCCCAGTTGATTGAGGGGAATCTATTGGAGAGAAAATGGGGGGACGGCCTCCCCACAGGGTAGATGGGATGCTTTTAAGGCCTTTTTGAGGAGCCAATACCAACTACTAATTGGGAAAGCCCGGACACGGCTGGCTTTTACAGAAGCAGAGCGTAAAGCTCAGCAACTTGAGTCGGACTATGTGTCTACTAAAAATGAGACCACATATCACAACATGATCACACTTCACAGGGAAATCTCTCTACTTAGAGCTACCTCGTGTAGGAAAATGTTACTGTCACAGTCCCAGAGACTTTTTGAACAGGGAGAGAAAACAGGTAGATTACTGGCATGGTTGGCTAGAGAACGCTCCACCACTTCCCATATTGCTGGAATACTAGATGACAGTGGTGCCCTACAGATAGACCCCCGATTGATAAATGCCCAATTTGCCAGGTTCTATGAGAAACTATATACCTCCAGGGTGGACTACCCAGAGGAGAGCTTACATGCTTATCTGGACATGGTGGACTACCGGCGGAATTTTATAAGGCTAACATCGAACTGATTGCCCCGCAAGTTTCATGCTCTTATACTTGCAATGTTGGAGGAGGGCTCTCTACCACCGTCTATGTCTGAGGCAATAATAGTTGTAGTGCCCAAGCCTGGAAAGAATCCTGAACATTGTGCTTCCTATAGACCAATTTCACTTCTCAATGTCGATGCAAAAATCCTTACAAAAGTATTGGCAAACCGACTCAACTCGGCCATACTGTCCTGGGACCAAACCGGCTTTATTCCTGGCAAAGGCACAGACATAAACCTAAGGAGACTCTATACCAGTGGTTCTCAACTCCGGTCCTCGGGACCCACCAACAGGCCAGATTTTAAGTATTACCTTGGGGAGATGCAGACTAGAATACTGCAATCACTGAGCAGCAAATGACATCACCTGTGATGTATTTCAGTTATCCTGCAAATCTGGCCTGTTGGGGGGTCCCGAGGACCAGAGTTGAGAATCACTGCTCTATACTAACATTGCTAGAGCATCGGATACTGAACAGGAGTGGGTCTTCCTCTGACGGATCCTGAAGAAATTTGGATTCAGTCCTAAATTTATATCCTGGATTATGCAGTTATACCATGCCCCAATGGCCAGAGTCCGAACCCAAGGGCTTTCTATTCCCTGTTGTTACATAGAGGCAGGGCTGCTTACTCTCCCCTGGGTTGTTTGCCTTAGCTATAGAACCCCTGGCCACCCTTATTAGAGACTCTCCTTCTGTCACTGGGATAACGCTGAGAGAAAAAATCTCTCTATATGCGGATAATGCTCTTATTTACCTACCGAATGCGTCTGCCGCAATAGGAGAGGTGCTAGAGATTATTAACAAATACGGATCATATTCTGGTGTTAGAATAAACTGGGATAAGTCGATCCTATTCCCCCTAACACAGGTGTCTATCCCAGTCCCAGTACATATCCCGCTATGTTTAGTGGAGAAATTTAAATACCTAGGAATAATAGTATGTAGAGATCCCAAGTGTTATCTGTCAGACAATGTATACCCAGTTATGCAGCAACTCATTGCCAAGTGGCAGGTATGGAAATCCCTTCCCCTTACTCTAGTAGGGAGAATTAATTTAATTAAGATGATGTTTTTACCAAAGCTCCTCTATGTGTTTTGGAACACCCCTGTCCCTATTTTGGAGTCCTACTCAGCCCTAAGCAATATATTATTTAGAGGACCAAAAGCATATACAGGCATGACCATCCCGATGCAGACGACAGTAAAGGTCTGGGGGCAAATAACCAAAAAGATACAGGAACCTAATATGAGATTGCCGTACACTCAATTGAGGGGTAACCCTAGCCTTCCCCGCCTCTAGTTGGTCCCAGACCCTGCCTTGTGGGCCGGGTACGGGATAAAGACTCTGAAACATGTTATTCAGGAGGGCTCCCTACTGGACTTTGACCAACTGAGAGCTACCTTCCAATTGCCAACATTTATGTTCTTTAGATACTTGTAATTATGTCACGCAATACATGCGCAATTCCCTGAAGGAATTGGCTTACAATCTCATGTGGTGGAGCGTTTTCTTATATCTAAAAATATAGACAGAACTTTGTCGTCCCTCTACCTCAGAATAATGGCTCTGGACAAGGGACAGGGTATAAAATTGTATGATAAATGGAGAGCTGATTTTCCTGCCCTAGCCACTGATAACTGGGTGGAGGGGTTACAACAGCATATACCGCTGATGATTTCTTCTAGGGATCGTTATATCCAATTAACGTTTTTCCATAGGGCATATTACACCCCCCAAAGGTTGTCTAGGATATACCCCTCTCGGACCGATAGATGCCCAAAGTGTACAAGCAAATTAGGTACGTTCATACATGTAGTATGGGAGTGTCCGCTGATCCAACATTTTTGGTGGGAGGTGGGGGGAGAAATAGCGGCGCTAGGTGCAATGCAGCTGAGTATGGATCCTACAGTCCTTCTCCTTGGGATCTGTGATACGGTCACGCAAAATACTCACAAACAACTATTTCTGTTCCATACGACATTTTATGCTAGGAAATCCATTCTGATCAAATGGAAGGACCCCGATCCTCCCACAATAGGCCAGTGGAGATCATTGGTAAACACAGTCCTCCCCTTATACAAACTCACATATATGAGTCGCAAATGCCCAAAAAAAGTCATAAAATTTGGGGTCCCTGGGTGAAAGAATAATTACTCAAGATGGATAAAGTCTGCATAGGTTGGGAACCACCCAGGTTGTAACAATAGGTGTCTATACTAGGTACAAAATGCTGCACACTCGAGGCCACTGATCCCAGTCTCATAATGCAATGTTATTCATACTGTTACAGTTAGCTGCTACGGGAATTATTGGATGTTCACAGAATTACCAACATCATAACTATGAGATAATACTGTTGAACTTGATCTACTGCACCCATTACAATAACATGTAAACTGAGTTTTGGAAATGTCTGTACTATTCCCTGTCCTGGGATGTTAGTGCTCTGCTTGATAGAGTTGAAGAATAAGCATAGGTGAGAAGTCTCTTGGAATTTCCTATAATAGCATCCAGAAAACCCATATGGTCCTGGTGCTTTGGAAGGGTTCAAGGTTTTAATGGCCTGTCTAATCTCTAGCTCTGTAAATTCCTTTTCCATAAGTTCAGCGTTATCCTGCTTCAAATTGGGTAGCGAGATGTCTCCAAAGAAGTCATCTGCTAAACTTTGGGGGCACTTTTCTGGTTTGCCATATAAGATAGAATAAAACTTCTTGAATTAATTTACAACCAGTTCTGGGTTCTAAGTCGAATGACCATTATTCAGTTTAAGTTTCAGTAGAACTGATGCATAGGGGCGAAGTGTCCCTTTCCTAGCCAAAAGAGTGGTAGGCTTGTCTCCCATGGTGTAATATTTATGTTTTGACCATCTTATCAGCTTTTCGGCTTGAGTGGTAAGACTCAAATTTAGAGCTAATCTGGCTGCATCAATTTGTCTAATATCTATCTGGGGTGACGTTTTTTTGTTCAGAAAGTAGATTGTTCAATTCCTTCTCCTGTTGACCTATTGTGCTGTTGTGAGAACGTTTAGACCTTGCCGCTAATTGGGTTAGTTTCCCGTCGATAGTGACCTTATGGGCTGCCCAATTTTATCACCGGGGAGGTGTCTGAGGGAGAATATTCCCTGAAGAAATCTTTTAAAGCTGTCTCCACCTCTGTGAATATTACCGGGTCGTTTAGCAGGGGAGCGTTGAGTCGCCACGGGGAAGGAAACATTTTTTTCCATAGGTCAGATAGGGATACCCTGACCGGAGAGTGGTCCGACCATGAGCAAATTAATATTTTGGCAAATTTTATGTATGGCACTAGTGAAGTGTTTAGGAGTATATGATCTATCCGCGAGTATGTACCGCGGACATGTGAGTAATGTGTAATAGTCCCTGGTGGAGGGGTTATCTTCACGCCATACATCTATTAAGTCACAGCTGTATATCAGCCTCGCTAATCTGCAGCTGTTTTTAGGTACATGTTTGAGGATAGGTTTGTTTGGGGATGATTTATCTAACATATGATCCAAGTGTAGGTTACTGTCCACACCTAGTATCACCTGTCCCTGTGATTTCGGGAGTAGTATAGCAAACATGTTTTCAAAGAAGGCTATCTGGCCCGAGTTGGGGGTATAATAGGATATAAGCTATACCATTTGGTCATTAATTCTACCTACTGCCATTATATATCTGCCTTATTTGTCTTTAACAATAGTAACTGGTGTAAATAGCACCTTGAGCGAGAAGCATATTGCAACTCCACGTTTCTTTTCATTACCCAAGGACAAGAAAAACTGTGGGTATCGTGCACTAAGATATTTTGCAGCTGAGGATTTAGTAAAGTGCGTCTCCTGCAACATTAAAACATCTGCCCCCTGTTTGTAGTAGCATAGAAAGGCTTTCGCTCTCTTGGAGGGGGAATTAAATCCCTACACATTGTGTGTTACAATTGAGTATTCAGTAGAAAATGTAGCAGACATTGTGGTTCAGCAGAACACACTCACCTGGCATCTCACGGCATGGCAGCAGGCTCCATTTGGTGGTATGGCTATGTGGATTGAGGCCCTAGTGTAGATCGGCAGGGTCGGGACTTGGGATCAGAGTCAAGAGAAGAGGTAAGAAAGCAAAGAGAAAATTAGTGGACATGAGATAAGATATAACTTAAGGTCTATTGTATATAGTAAAACTATAAACATGTAACATATACAACAAAGGGCCGAAGCCCTCCCCAGGCCTTGGTCCTGGAGTAGAACATGTGAAGTGGCCCCCATCAAGGGACAGAAGCAAGGTCACGAGGGTGGCTGCGGGTTCACCACGGCATAACCTAAGATATTAGTGAGCAACTAGGAGGTTAGGCTAAGTAGATCAATTTTTCCCCACGATATTCTTGCCATAGTATTCCAAGGCACACCCTAGGTTGCAATTGAGCTAAATCCCCAGTTGTCAATATGAAATGTATATCTACAAAAAACTGCTCCAGGACAACTGTCCGGAGTTAACAGTCCAGAATACTGTCCATAGCGGTCCTAAAAGATGAGGGTAACATAAGACCGGTGCACAAGAAAAAAAAAAATGAAGAACACCAACAGGAATAAATCGAACATTAAGGGAGTGCTACTGGTGTAGGCTTTCCCTCACCAATCCCTCTGAACTGAGATCAGGGTAGTCTGCCCTCATTAATCTGTGGGGCAGATTGCCGGCCATTGAGGCCTAAACAAAGTCTGCTCTGAGGTAGGTAGAAGCCTGGCAAGTTAGACAATCACCCCTCTAGTCAAAGGGGGAGCTTGTCCCAAGTCAGGTATGTGGCGGGGTCTTCCTCACCTGCTGGTGGCAGTGTTTGGAAAACCAAATGGTGTAGTTCTGGTGGCCACCAGCGGGTGTCTCCCAGGAGATTGATCATACAGGTAGTTAAGATGCACCTGATGGGTCTGCTGGGATTATATAAGCCCGCCTTGCCCCAGTCCTAATGCTTCAGTATTTTCCCTGCAAGCCGTGTCCATGCCTGAATCTGACCTGCTCTGATCCCCGATCTGTGATCCAGACCCAGAGACCTGATCCCTGAACCTGCCTGAATCTGACCTGCTCTGATCCCCAATCTGTGATCCAGACCCAGAGACGTGATCCCTGAACCTGCTTCCTGCTCCCTGCTCCCTTGCTCTCCTTCTGCTCCAAGTAACCTGGCTCCCAGTTCCCCATATCTGATAAAACCCCCGTTTTGCTTATTGTATATGTGTGTTTTTTCACTTGTATTTACTTAGTCAGATAGTTAGGTGTTTATTTTGGGTTTATGTTGTGTTTTCATCTTTACTTGCTTGTTTATGTTTGCTGGTGATTGGTGTTGGAAGTGTGTTCATTTTCCTAAAAAATATCTGAATATTTTCACTTTACATCTGGTCCTGATTCCTTTAAGTGCAGCCAACCGATCTGACCATCCCTGCTGGATGCCTGCATATGGTATCCCTGACACCAAGTCTGCAAAAAGCTGAATTGGGGTCTCATGCAATGTCAGGTCCTGATGATTCCTAGAGGCCATCATTCATTTGTCCTTGATGCAATAGTAATGCGGCTTTACAATTATATCACATGGAAGGCCGTCTGATCTAGGCGCTGTCAGGGCCCTGTGAATATGATCCACTTCCATCTGATGGGGTAAGATGTCTGGTAGTAAGTCCTTCATGAGATCTTGCATGGACCTCTCGAGGTCTGTGTGAGTTTCCGGTAGGCCCCTGATCCGCATATTGTAACAGCGGGACCTATTTTCGCCCTCTATTTTGGCGTTAGCTTCCTCCTATCTTTCCTGAATACGATTACGAATCTGTTTGTTTGGTTAACTTTGGCAACCGTTACATTCACTTTGGTCTCAACCGAAGCTTTGTATGTCATGCTTAATGTCATTTGTAATGATGGTGTATGCTTTAGAGAGTTCCTGCTGGAGCATGGTGGAGAAGCAGGCCAATAAGGCTGTCTCACCCGCATATGGAACCGCTTGCTGCTGGGGCCCCCTGGCGCAGAGCTGGGCTGGCTGAACAGGGATTCAACGAGTTCCACCATGTTTCTATCAATGGATGACTCAGGGGAGCTTGCAGCTGCTGGCATATGTAGAGGTGTTCTAGGAGATGGCGGCAGGGATAGTGAGTCGCCCTGGGGATCCTCATCCCTTTCTCCTGAGGATTGTGAGGAGAAAGGGTCTCTCATTTTTGCCCTGGGAGAGGAATCTGTTGCCTGTAGTGAGGTGTACTGTGAGTTTTGTTGGTTGCCTCGTGCATTTCTCTTACCTGTCACCATCTTGGGAGAGGGAGTCTGTCCTGGGGGGGAGGGGGAGCTGCTCTTTGCTTATTGTCCTTCTTATATTGCCTTTTTCTGATTCTCCCCGCAGTCCGGTATGGCATGACCGTCTCCCGGTGTCCCTGGACTGGGCTAGGTTTGCCGGCGGTGTGCGGAGCACGGTCACTGCATGTCTGATCCCGTGGCCGCACGCATGCACATTTTACAACTAATACTTTTATTTTATAAGTTTCTTTTATAATAGTCATGCCTTATCTGAGAGAGACAGCCAGTGGCCAAAGGAGGTAGTGCATAAGCAAATACAGATTTGATGATTAAACAAATTCACCAATCAGAAGAACGTCCCACCTACTGGGCTAGGCTTGGTAAAATTTTTATGGGCGTATTGTTCGCAGCCAATTATCTGACAAGTCAGGTAGATAGAGAGAGGACACACATCATCTGAACATCAGAAAAGGATCATCTGAGACATCTCATCATCTGACACCTCAGTGGCGCCAGGACACAGCTATAGCATAGCTAGATGCCATTTTGGGAAGGAAACTACAACCTGTAATTGGCAGCCATCTTAGAGTCTGGCAGCAATCATTTTAAGCCAATGGCCATTTTAAAAAGGGTAATTATAGTATTCCTTCTGTTGATTTGCTTGTTTAGATTGATAAGCCTATTGCTATATTTCTTTTGGTAACTTAATCGCTCTCCCCACAATAACATAAGCATTCAAATTAATCATTTTTATTTATTTGTTTTTTAATCACCTTTCTGTTTTTGGGCTATAGTGGTGCACCATTTTGTGTAGTTTGACGATTATTCCTTCTGTAGGGGAATAACAGTTGAATTCCGTAAAACGCAGAATATTGTCTGATAATTCATCAGCATCGGTTATTTTGTCTATGGGAATGTAATCATTGTATTTAATTCATTCTATCTATATATCATCTATTGTTACAGACAATTTTGGTACTTGTATGCAATTATCTTAGTGTCTACACACATCACAATCAGGCTATTATTTATGATGTTTTCTTTCTTATTGTAATAAATGTTAATTTATTCATAATCTCCAGTCCATACTCACATTGATCTGTTGTGTTATTTCAAAGAATTTTACATTGGCTAAAAGTTAACTTAAATAAATTAATTGTTCAGCATTACACACACAGCATAACAGGGTGTTGTTGGTGCCCAAACACCACAAATACAAATAAGGAGCACCTGTTGGTTTCAAAAGAATCAAGCTGCTGTTGCTGACCCTGTAAAAAAGAAATAAATTAATAAAAGACCCTATCAAAATAAAATATAAATAAAATAAAGCTCAAACACAAAGAGCATAAAAAGTCACCCAAAAACACTACAAGTAAAATAAATACTATTATTAATAATGCACTACATAGCACTGATACTGTAAGCACAAAATACTTGTAGCACAGTACACTACATTATCCAACTCTCTCTCCCTAAAAGCAATGTCAGCTGTTCCTCACTCCCACACTGGGAGAGCAACCTTTTATAGTGTGTGGGCTGCAACTTAGCTCCAAACCACTGGCCAAAGTTTTGGACCTGCTCAGGAACACATCCTTCTCCCTGTGTTCCCAGCATCACAGTGATGCAAGAGCTCCTCATGTCTATCTGCCTATGTTTCTAACTGCCCTGTACTGCAACATACACTTTCACTGTGGCATTATTGTGAACCCAGTACTCCCAGAGACTTTTTCACTCTTGTCTTTCATGTGTTCGGCAACCTAGTACTTTAGTACCTACTACTGAGAAATCGACTTCCTCCTTGACTTCATGTATTTCTGTATCTGGTCAATTTTAACCTGCACAGATATGTTTGGAGGCCACAACCAGTGAGCTGCAAAATCAATCCCCACATGGGTGGAACTTGAGGATCCACAGGGGTCGCAATGGCAATCCCACCCATGCTCCAGGGTGCCCATGCAGCTTCTGTGTCACATTCGATTTTAGGGCTAGTTCACACCAGCCACTGCGCTGGGATATAACAGAAATAAACGCACTAATGAAGTGCTGAGCTCGGCAGATCACAGTGTTTCCTTTTTTTTAAACAAACTTAATAAAACACACCAACATCTCATAAAGTTCAATTGTCGGCTGCGCGGTGTGAAGTAGTGGATTGCCTTGCACTGCGATGCGCTGATAAAAAGCATTTGGCCTTCTCCTTGTTGTAGGACTGCCCTGCAATATCCACCCAATGCTGGGGAAAAGCGCTTGCCACATCACCATGAATAATTGTAGCCATGCCCAGTAAGCCCAGAGGACCCAAGCCAGCTAGTCAGGGGCCTGCCCAGCCTCGTCCAGGGCCCTTTGATTTTCTGGTTTCACCTACAAAGGGTGACAAGGCAAGCCCTTTCCCCAGCAGTGCACTCTCTGCTCAACCCCCCCAGCCCAATTCACCCCCTCCCTCCCTGCAGCAATGCTCAACCCTGCTCAACCGTCGCACAAGGTAGGGGTAGGCAGACCACACTCTAAGCTGCTGGTTGAAAGCAGTGGGCAAGTATGTGAATCTGAAAGTCAGAGAGCTTGCCCACCCCAGCCTAGGCTGGACCCTTTTAGTTTCCTCTATTACATACAAGCCTACCACTTCGCCCGGCAGCCTACCTGCCCCCATCTTGTGGGTGGAAGTGGCAGGCCCCCAGGTCAACTTTTGCTTTGGGGCCCACAGGCTTCAAGCTACACCTCGGCATCTCCACCATCAGGAGCTCTGGTAAAGAAAGGGTGCTTCTTAGACTCTGCACCCTCATCACTCCACTGTCAAGCATGCAAGCTGCACAATAGGTTTGTGAGCCCCAGCCACATGTGACATAAATAACATTGGGAGATTAAGTTTGTGAGAGTGGGGACTTGTAAATAACAGCCTTCAAAAGTTGTGTGGGTTATATGAGTGGCAGTGCAAGCTTATAAGGAAAGAAACATAAGGTTTAACTTGGTAGTAGTGGAACATTTCTGATGGTGTAATTTGGCATTTGCATTTGTTGAAGGGTGCCCAGCTGCAAAGTAATATTCATGGCTTTGGACTCTACTTCATTAGTGTGCAAGCTTGAGATGTCCACTAAGCCTGTAAAGGTGTGATTTAAATTTAGCAAGGAAAAATAGGGGGAAGAGATATTCAGCAAAAATAGGGGGAAGAGATATTCAGCAGGATATTGCCTGCAAATAACATGAGTATTGGCTTTTGCTGCCACCAGGATTTCTATAACCAAAATAAAAAGGATAGGGAAAAGAAGGAAGCTTTGCTTCCCATAAGTGCAATTGCAGTGTCAGTAGTTAGATGTTGAAGCTTGTTAATTATTTCTGAAAGGTAGAGAATCACCAAATGTCCATGCAGAGGTGACATTTAGGTTTTCAGATTAAAGAGTAGTACAAGATTATGGTGGGCATATTAGGAATGCTAGCATTCATTATTTTGGATAGGAAAGTTTGTTGTATCCAAATATAATCAATTCTAGAGTAGCAATTGTTCCAAATAATCAAATAATTTAGATATCTGTCAAACAAAAACAAAGATTCATTGTGGCCCCTCCATACGGCAAAAATGTAATTGATAAATTGATACCAACATAAACAATAATTTTGAAAAAATACATTAAAAAATATGTACGATTTTCCACCATATCCATAAACAATTTTAGATATGGAGGAACCACATGTGACGGCATGTGAACCCATAGAAGCACCTTGTAACTGCAAGTAATGCTGATCCTTGAAAATAAAATATGGCGGACACATTGAACATCTGTCATTGGACGCCATAACGTCCCCTCTGTGCCCAGTCATTTTGGGTCTGCCATGGCTCCGGGCACACTGTCCTACCATTGACTGGGGAGAGGTCCAGCTTCTCCCCTCATACTGTCAGCAACACTGTTTGCCACCAGCTCCGGAATTCCCCTCTTCAGTGCTCTGTCTGGACTCTGATTCTGATAATGAAACCTGTCTCGCAGTTCCATCTGCCTACCATGAGTTTCTGGATGTGTTCAGCAAGAAAGGGGCAGATGTTCTCCCACCTCACAGGTCGTGCGATTGCCCGATAGAGCTGCTACCGGGGGCAGAAGTACCCTTTGGCTGAATTTACCCGCTCTCTGAGTTGGAACTGAAAGCCCTCAAGGTTTATCTGGATGATAACCTTCAGAAAGGGTTCATCCGACCCTCCACTTCCCCTGCAGGAGCTGGAATATTCTTCGTGGAGTAGAAAGACCACACTCTCAGACCCTGCATAGACTATCGGGACCTTAACAAGATTACCATTAAGAACCGGTACCCCTTGCCACTGGTCCCTGAGTTATTTCAAAGACTAGGAACCACTGCTGTGTTTACCAAACTTGATCTTCGGGGAGCCTGCAACCTGATCCGCATCCGGGAGGGCGATGAGTGGAAGACTGCCTTTCCGGTCGCGCTTCGGCCACTTTGAGTACTTAGTGATGCCCTTCGGGCTCTGCAATGCGCCAGCCACTTTCCAGCACCTAGTAAATGATGTGTTTCATGACTACTTGGATCATTTCGTCATCATTTACCTGGATGACATCCTCATCTTTTCAACTTCCCTGGAGGATCATCGCAGGCATGTCAGGTGCGTCCTACAACGTCTACGGCAGCATGGACTCTTTGCTAAGGCTGAAAAGTGTGCCTTTGAGTGTTCCCGAATCTCATTCCTGAGCTTCGAAATCTCAGTCACTGGGGTAACCATGGATCCCCAGAAAGTCGCTGCAATTGTGGATTGGCCAGCTCCCGTGGACAGGAAAGGGGTCCAACGGTTCATCGGGTTTACCAACTTCTATTGGAAGTTTATTAGAGGATTCTCTGCGGTGATCGCACCCATCACCCAACTCACTAAACAGGGCTCCAGTTTCCACTGGTCCCCTGAGGCCAAAATGGCCTTCCAGAAACTCAAGGAACTGTTTACCATGGCCCCTGTTCTCAAACACCCAGATTCGGCTCTGCCTTATACTCTGGAGGTGGATGCTTCTGAGACAGCAGTGGGAGCAGTCCTGTCCCAAGGCCTCGCTTCACCCCATTGCTTTCTTCTCCCACAAGCTCACAGTGCCAGAAAAGAATTATGATGTGGGAGACCGGGAACTTCTGGCAATCAAATCCGCCCTGGAGGAATGGCGGTATTTGCTGGAAGGAGCCTTACACCCTGTCATGGTATTCACTGACCATAAGAACCTAGAGTACCTGCGCACTGCTAAAAGGCTGAGACCACACCAGGCACGATGGGCTCTATTTTCTCTCGTTTTAACCTGCATATCACTTACAGGCCTGGGTCGAAGAACATGAAGCCGGACGCTCTGTCCAGGATGTTTCAGTGAGCCTGGCGACTCCACGCCACCTGATACCATCCTCCCGTCCCGGAGCTTCTTGCTACTGCAGGAGGATTTGCTAGCTCGAGTTAAGCGGTCCCTGGCGGGATCAACCATGTCTCCTGATTCCAGACTGACACTGAAAGATGGACTGTGGTGGTTCCGGGATAAACTCTTCATTCCAGAACAGTAGCGTTTAACAGTGCTGGAACTCTGTCACGACCACCAATTGGCCGGACACTTTGGCGGTCGTAAAACTGTGGAACTGTTGTCACGCTCCTTTTGGTGGCCTTCTGCTGACAAGGACTGCCAGAAATATGTCAGCGCTTGTCAGGTCTGTGCCCAACACAATTCCAGCCGGGCAAAAGCATGGGGTCTGTTAAACCCGCTGCCCATTCCTGAACGGCCATGGTCACACATATCGATGGATTTTATTGTGGAACTACCCTTATCTGAAGGATTCAATTCCATTTTTGTCATTGGGGATTGCCTCACCAAAATGGCCCACTTCATTCCAATGAAGGGCACTCCCACGGCAACTGAAACGGCAGGGACATTTATTAAGGAAGTGGTCCGACTGCATGGACTCCCTATCAACATTGTCTCTGATCGTGGGGTGCAGTTCACTTCCCGGGTCTGGAAAGCCCTGTGTTCCGCATTAAACATTGAACTAGCATACTCCTTTGCATATCACCCCCAGTCATATGGCCAGACAGAGAGGACTAACCAGACCCTAGAGCAGTACATCCGCTGCTACTCGTCTTTTGCTCAGGATGACTGGGTCTCGCTGTTACCTATGGCGGAGTTTGCGTACAATAACACCGAGCACTCAGCCACAAAGCAGTCCCCATTCTGGGCGAACCTGGGGTACCACCCTACCTTTATACCAAACTTGGTTCAAGAAGGCGAGGTACCTGCTGTACAAAAGACGGTGGAATTCCTGACAAGGAACAACAAAGTGCTACAAGAAACCCTTGCCCAGACACAGGAATGCAACAAGAGGGCAGATGCGGGGAATTGGACTTGCAACCAGGTGACCGTGTATGGTTAGCAACCAAGAACCTGAGGTTGGCATGCCCTTCCAGGAAATTGGGCCCAAGGTTCATCGGAAAAGGAAAATCAACAGGGTGGCATATGAGCTGGACCTTCCGCCTTCCCTGTGAGTGCACCCGGTATTCCACGTCACCTTGTTGAAGCCCGTAACCCAGGATTTTTTCCGGGTCGGAAGTCGGCCCCACCTGAGCCCATCCTTGTGGATGGTGAGGAGGAATTTGAAGTGGAAGCTATCCTCGACTGCAGGAAGAGGGGTGGATCTAACCAGTTCTTGATTAACTGGAAGGGCTACGGGCCCGAAGAAAGCTCATGGGAACCCGAAAATCACATCCACGCTAAAGAGCTTGTCAGGTCCTTTTGGAGAAGACATCCAGAGTTAAAAGCCCGGTTGGGCATCCGAAGGCTGCCCCTTGGGGGGGCAATGTTAGAAAAAGATTGTGCTGAGGACTTGTTTGCACTTTATTGTTGTTTCTTCACGCTCCCGGAGGAGGCGTCGCCGGGCAGCTCTATTTGAACTTCCTGCTCCTGTCAGCAAGTGCTGTCCGTTCTACAGCGTTACTGTGTTCCTGAGCGACCCGTTCTGAGCTACCTGTTACCTGTGACCCGGCCTGAACCCGCATCTGCTTGAACTCTGCCTGCACCGACCCCGAGCTTGCCTACGACCACTCTTCTGTCTGATCCCTGTGTACTTCAATCTGCCTGCCTGTTAACGACCCTGCCTGCACCTGACCACCCGACTGCCTGCTCCTCCTGTACTGCTCAGCCCGCATGTTATCGACCCGGCCTGTCTCACTACTCTTCCATCTTGCACGACCTTCTGGATGACATCTTATCATCACAAGTGTCCTATCCAGCCCTCATGCTCCCCTGTGCTCCAGCGCTCCCTGTCTGCTCTATCAGGGGTTCTGGAACCAGGGCCGTAAGAGAGGTTGCCTACTGCATCCTCCTCGTCCGTCAGCCCACCAGTCCACGTCCGTCCCAGCAATTGTCCGTCCGTCTAACTTCATGTGTCCCTAGTCTGTCTTCTCACCAGCATCCGTTCGAGCCCCAGCCACGTCCGTCTCAAGTTCGTCTACGCCCAAG
>BLSH010010211.1:358685-368961 GCA_018402905.1 Glandirana rugosa | reverse complement strand
CGGAAGGACATTTACTTAGAGCCAAAAGACCCATCCTCAAATCTATCTTGAAACCCTCGTGGCACACCTCAGTGGATACAACATATGACAGTGCAGGTGCAGGATTATGGTCTGACAAAGTTCGGTAGAGATCGTGATATAACCTATGACTGTAATATAATTTATAAGTAATTGTTTCTGAAAAACCGAATACTACTTGTCTACTTTATAGATGTTAAATTTAACTAATTAATAGAGAGCGTCTGCGGAAAAATAACGATCGAACAACAGAGTGTCCTAAAACCAGAGTAGCAAAAATTTTAACGTCTTATACGCAACAATCAAAATCCAAATGTGAATAAAGAAAAAAGAAACTTTGTAGTGGTGAAGTTGAGACAACAAGCTAGCAATAAAAAGGCGTCTGCGAGAGATAATTAATCAATTTAAATTGTAGATATTTCATCTGTTCATCATAAGCCAAAAAGTCTTTGTTAATGAATATTTAATATAATGTCAGTATCCAATATAGTGCTAGAGATGGCTTGAAACAGTCTGGTATTAGGACGTGGACGTGACAGTATACAACATAGGTGACTCCACACGGTGCTCCCAAAGTTCTATCTAAACTCCTACCCAGAAAACCGAGATTCATTTACAGGAAGGCCCCAAACCTGCGGAACCGTTTGGTACACAACGTAATAAATCCACCGACGGAAATTAAGTTGATGGCAAACCTAAAAGGGTTCTATAAATGCCAAAAATGTTTGCCATGCAGAGTCAGTAAAGCTCAGCCGAGGAAGAGAACCAGCTTTAGAGCAACAACATCTAACAGAGAATTTCAAATCAAGGAGTTGATCACGTGTAGCAGCACCCACGTCACTTATGTTATTGAGTGCCCGTGCCATCTTCAATATGTGGGTAGAACCACCAGACCCTTGTCCGTAAGGATTAGGGAACACATTAACAATATTAAAAAGGGTTTCCCCAAACACAACCTGTCCCGCCATTTTAAAGAGTTTCATCAAAAGGATCCTTCATGCCTAATTTTCTACGGGATAGATAGAATTAAAAATAATTGGAGAGGAGGGAGCAAAAGGATAGAGGTCTCCCAGAACGAAACGCAGTGGATATACCGCCTGGGCACACTTGTGCCAGGAGGCCTGAACGTAGACATAGACCTTAACTGTTTCCTCTCCAATTTTTAAAAGATGGTTTTATGAGTATTATGCTACACATGGTTTTATATGAACCTGTTATATACATCCCTATACCTCCATTTATTCTTTTTAGTTCTTTAAGTGTGTTGTATAAAGTCTTATCCACCCATATTCCCTAATCTGTATACCTCATGTCATTCCTGTCTATACCATCCATGCATATATATTTTTTATATATTTTTTACATATTTTTCTATATATATATTTTTTCCATATATATGTTTTTTATATTTTTTATACATACTTTGTAGCGTTGCCTCTAAAAACTTTCTATTGGTTTATGTACTCAAGATAATCTAACACTCTCCATAGCAACTACTTATTAAAACTTTGCTCAAAAGCTTTTACATTTAGAAATCATAAAATATTATATTACTTTTATTAAACCAAAATTTTACCTCCCCTGACCAAAGTGTTTTACCTCCCACGGATCTTTTTTGGCTATTTTCTTTTCTTATCTTAATTTTATGTTCATATATATATTTTTTACTTTTATGTTCATATATATATATTCTTTATAGTATATCCCTCACAGGAACACAATTTTTATAATAAATTATAGGCATACACAAGGCTGACATTGGGTAATGTACAATTATATTGTGTATTTTTTGTTATAATATGAAATTGTGAGGGGGTACGTTCCTTTCCTCTCAAATCGATCTCCTTCTGCACTCCCCGATAACTAACAATAGTGTATACACTGTTCGCACTCAATAAGCACTTTCGTTTTTATCCTATATTTTCTTCATCACTTCTGTACAATGTCTCTGTATTTCACCTTTAATTTTGAAAGGCAAATAATAGCGAATGCTATACGCGCTTTTTTTCTGCCCTTTTCATTATATATAAAAAATTTTTTCTGTCCTCTTCAATATACAATTTTCTTTTTTGCCCGTTTGGCCACTAGCACACTCACAATATCCCGCACCACTCTTTGATCTTCTAAATAACACTAATTCTCCTTCCCGCTATAAACAGCATATTTGATTCTTTTTATCCTACCATAAAAATGGCGGCGGTCACCTATAAGGAAGCAAGGAATATAAGACCGCCCCCTCACAGTGGGTATATAAGGTTGACGGAGCACCAAGATGGCCACCGCTTCCGACGACGTCCTATGACGAAACGCGTTAGGCGGGGCCAGCACGCACGTCCGTCACGTTTTTCTGACATCACTTCCGGGTTCAGTGGTTCAGCGCTCTGCACCGCAAACCACATTGAGAGGAAGGGAGACGTCCCTTTCTCAAACAGCAGCTGCGCTGCTGGTTTGTCTATGAACCCTGTTCTTTCAGTTTTTACTCAGTCATACTCAGCTTTTATTCATCTTAAAATTGTGCAAATCGTCTTTTACTATATTTTTGATTGCTGAAATAAAATTTATATTTTTTACTGAGTTACACTATTTTGGACTTTTTTACTCCTCTTTACACGCAAACGTGGAAGCCCCACTCTTGCTCCTTTTGTGACCAGAGGACTCCTCCCAGGACATCACAAGGACCCGATTGATCCAGGACCACCAGGAAAGGGAACCATTATTGGTACGACCACCGTGGAGCCATCTTCTTACCCCCATCCAGGGCAGAGGTCCCTACACGCGCGTTACCCCTGCAGGGGTGCAGGCTTCTGGTAAGTAGGGACTCAGGAGGGGAGCACCGTGTGGAGTCACCTATATTGTATACTGTCACGTCCACGTCCTAATACCAGACTGTTTCAAGCCATCTCTAACACTATATTGGATACTGACATTATATTAGATATTCATTAACAAAGACTTTTTGGCTTATGATGAACAGATGAAATATCCACAATTTAAATTGATTAATTATCTCTCGCAGACGCCTTTTTATTGCTAGCTTGTTGTCTCACAGGATTTTGGTCTCATCGTTTTTAAAATTGCAGAATATGTTAGTTTTAGGTTTACACTTATTTCTTTTTTCTTTGAAACATCACCACTTCAACCACATATATAACCTGCAGAAGTCCATACAATTTTTGATACGACATTTTACTTTTTTTACGCAGGTAGCACGGTCACTTTTATTATATTAATATTAAATAGTTTTATTCCACTTGATATATACACATATTTATTTGTTATTTCACTTACACATTACCCGTTATTGTTAAAAGTATCCAGGTTAGCGCCATCTGCTGTCTATATTATATTTTCCTTTTCCCCCCAAAGGGATCCATGCAGGGCAGCTTCCTGTTTATATTATAGTTCTTTATATATACATAACTAACTATATCCTTGGCGCGGAACTTGTTTTCCTTATAAGTTTTTTGAAGTGCCATCTGATGCCTCTGACTGGCTGGACACCCTGGACTGAGTGTTATCTGGCTTCTCTCCCCTGGCAAAGTAAGTTTCCATGCTGACAAGACTGCTGGTATGACTCCTACTATCCCATTTAAACTTTGTACCTCCTGAGGCTGGAGTATGGAGTCCTTCCTACCTGACACCTACGTTTATCCAGCGCCATTCGTTGCAACCATGGAAGATATTGCTGTCAATGATCTGCACGGGAGGGGTCATCCTCTCTCCTGCAAAGAAGATGTGGATCCCCCTCTTTGCAGTTTGACTTGGTTTGTTACCCAATTGTTTCCCAGTTTGCCACTTTATGAGACCTTGATCAGTGACTGTCTCGAATCGAGGACCGGGCCCCCCCCCCTCTTTTTTGTTTTTACTTGCTTTGGTTTTTTTCTTTTGATTTTTTCAGAACTTGTTGGTGCTGTTTTTGCACCTCCTTATTTTGGACTCGAAGAACTATTTGCTCCTGATTTTGGAGCATTGGTGTGCCTGCCGCTGCAGCGCACCTTGCGGTTCTTAAAGTTTACGGGGAAAAGTCTGCTCACCAAGTTGGGCTATGTTGTATGTGCCTAGGTGTGTGAGACAGGGATGTTGGGAGTTTGGATGGGGACTGTTGTTTGTTGTTTGTTTCTAGCAGGATCCCGGGGCACTCCAGGGTGTTCTTTCGGGTGGCGCCGGTGGTTTTCCGCGGCTAGCCTGGCGGGCGCCGGGGCCGGGGGCCCACTGAGTCACTCATTATTTGTGATCTGTGCTCTCACGGGTGTCACTGGCTCTCCTCCATGGTTGGTATGGCTCTGTGTAACCCCCTATCTGGTATTCAAACCTGGCCCTTCCCCCTGTGGTCATTTCTTGGTTTTGCAGTTATGGCTATAAATATACGGTTAACCTCTTGGAACGTCAGGGGCCTAAATTCTAAATTTAAACGTGCACTGGTTCTGAAATATCTGCAGGCTCGGCACCCCCATGTCATATTTCTTCAAGAGACGCACCTGGTTGGCAGCAAGATTTTGGCCTTAAAGCGCACATGGATACACAGAGCCATACACGCCACATATTCCTCATATGCCAGGGGGGTGGCGATTTTGTTTCACAGGTCATTGCCCTGCACGGTGGAAAAGGTGATCTCTTTGATTTAGGTGTACTCCCTCAGGGTGGCATTGGTCAATGTCTACATACCCCCGCCATTTTCCAATGCTATCCTGTATGGGTTGCTGGACAAGGTGGCACCCCTTGCCCCATGCAAATTGGTGGTCGCAGGGGATTTCAACAATATTCTTGATTACGCGCTGGACACCTCTAATCCACGCAGGGCTCCAAATTTGGAGCTGTTGCGCTGGGCTGAGGCGGCTGGCTTCACGGAGATATGGAGGTAGAAGCACCCGGGTCTGAAGTGCTACTCCCATTTGTCGATGTCCGCTGCTTCCTCCTCCAGAATTGACCTGGCCTTTGTCAGTGCACTCCCCCTGTTGGTTGGTGCTGATTACTTGCCCGGGGGACTGTCGGACCATTGCCCTTTACAGGTGGATCTTAGGGTGGGGTCCAGTGTGGCGCCTGGCTCCTGGATTGATAGAGGAACCCACGGTTGAGGAGGTTATCCTTCCGCATATCTCCTCATACTGGGCGCTAAATGCAGGTACTGCCACCCCTCAGGTGGAGTGGGATACTTTTAAGGCAACAACACGGGGAACGTACATCTCGGCTATTAAGGCCCTGCATAGGGAGCGGAGTAGCAGGGGCATCGCACTTCAGGACAGGGAACAGGACTTGCAGAGGCACCCTCGCCTGAGACACTGGCTGAGTTGCAGGTTGTTAGGAGAGAGGTTTATCTTTATTATCAGGAGCTGGCAAATGGCCAGCTCTCCCAGAGCGCGGCACACATATTTGAAAAGGGGGACAAGAACAGCAAGTTGTTGGCTCTCCTGACTGCAGTTGACAAACCCATGACGGTGATTTCCTGTGTATCCCCCCGACTGGTTATCCTCCTGACGAGTAGAGAGGAAATTCTGCAGACCTTTATGGACTTCTACGGGGCTCTGTATTCCCCTCGCTGTACGAGGAGGATGAGTTGAGGACGACATTGTCGGCTCTCGACCTGCCCACCCTTCCGGATGACGCTAGAGAGGGTCTCGAGGGTGCCATCAGGGAGGAGGAGGTGGCAGCGGCTGTCGCCTCCTTTCCTGCCGGTAAGACCCCGTGGGCCAGACGGGTTGCCAGACGGGTTGCCGGTAGCAGCTGTTCATGACCTGCTTTAAGGACGTTTTTTTGCCCCTTCATTTTATGAGGCCCATATAGTTTTAATAGCCAAACCAGACAAAGACCCCCTTCTATGCTCCTCCTACAGACCAATATCCCTGCTCAATACAGATTTCAAAGTCCTAACCAAAGTATTGGCCACTAGACTGAAGTCAATTCTTGACAACATTATCTCTTCAGACCAGATGGGGTTTATGATTAAAAAAGCCACTGACATTAATCTACGAAGAGTTTTCACTCATACACAGCTGGGGCCTGAGGTCTCAAGTGGGGGATATTGGTCTTTCTGGATTTAGAAAAGGCCTTCGACTCTGTCGATTGGCGATACATGAGCATTGTGCTAGAGACGTTTGGCTTTGACCCTAGGTTCAGGAAGTGGAAAGACCTCCTTTACCAGTCCCCGACGGCAGCTATTAAGTTAAATGGCATGCTTTCTGATGTATTCCCGGTTAGGAGGGGCACCCACCAGGGGTGTCCGATGTCACCTGGCCTGTTTGCCGTGATGATCGAGGCGCTGGCGGCTGCCTTGCGGGGTTCTGCAGACGTCAGGGGGATAACTGTGGGCAGTCTAACAGAGAAGACGGCACTTTACGCAGACGACATGGTCCTGTTTCTGCGGAACTCTGCTGGCTCCCTTGAGGCTGCACTGAACACCCTTAACACCTTTGCCTCCTTCTCTGGGCTGAAGGTTAATTGGAGTAAGTCGCAGGTGCTCCCCCTTTGAACGCCGGGCCCCGCATGTAGGGTTCCAGCGGGTTGCCCCCTGCAGCAGGTCGACAGAGTGGGATACCTGGGGGTGCAGATCACTAACACTATCTCAGACTTTATTGCCCTTAACGTTACCCTGATACTGACTACTCTCCGGAGCAGACTACAGGCCTGGAAGGATCTGCCCTTGTCCCTTATAGGTAGGGTGAATCTACTCAAAATGAAATTCCTACCCCTGTTACTGTATATTTTTCGGAATTCGCCAGTCTGGATCCCGAGGCATATATTTAGGAGCATAGACCAGCAGGTAACGTCTTTTCTGTGGCAGGGCCGTAGGCCAAGGATCAAACTCCGGGTGTTGCAGCTCCCATGGAAGCGTGGGGGACTGGCGGTCCCAGACTTCCATAGGTATTTCTTGGCCGGGCAGTTGGTCTTTGCTCATAGGTGGGTCAGCGGGCCGGAAGGGGACGCAGCCACCACACTGGAGGCGGCAATTGTCGGGTCATATGAGGCCTTGTCACACTTAGTGTTGAGGGGGCCCAAAGCCCCTTATAGCCCCTTATAGCACTACGCTGTCCATGAGAGCCGTTGGGAGGGCTTGGATCGCGGGTAATAAGAAAACAGAGACACACTTTGCAGGGATCCCGGACCCAGTTGTCTGGACTAAATATGGGATAAAAACAATAGGTCAGATAGTGGCAGGGGGAAAGCTTTTGGCGTTCAATGACTCAAAGTAAAATACCACCTCCCGAATTCTCATTTATTTAGGTACCTACAACTTAGGCATGCTTACGCTTCTCAATTTGGTTCTGAGGTCATGGACCTCACGGTCAATGATATAGAGTCTCTCCTTAGGGAGAAAGATCTAGATAAAGTCCTGTCCAACATATATGGTCAACTTGCCTCAGGGGAGGGGGACCTTCTCATGAGGTGTAGGTCGGGATGGGATAAGGTGTTCCCGCAGATGGACGGAGATGACTGGGAAGACATTTGGGAAACAAACTTTACCAGGCTGATATCGGCCAGGGACCACCTCATCCAATATAAATTCCTGCATAGAATTTACCACACACCTGCCAAATTGGCAATGATGTTCCCTGGTCGATCTCCTTCCTGCTGGTGCTGCCCCTCTCAGGAGGCAGAGTTTTTTTATATTTTTTGGCATTGTGCGGCCATACAAATGTTCTGGAATGGGGTCGCTAAAGCCATCGAGGAGGTTTTGGAAGTGACCGTGCCTGTAACGGCTGAGGTTTGCCTCCTGGGGCTGGTGGATGCACTGGCACACAAGAATGTAAGGCGCACTCTCTTGACTATCCTCATATACTACGCTAGGAAGACAATAGTCCTGCATTGGAAAGGATCCACCCTGCCCACGGTACAGGCATGGAAGGCCATTGTAAACAAAGCAGTTCTTTTATACAAGGCCACCTATGCCAGCAGGGGCATACCCCTTAAATTTGATAAAGTGTGGGGATGTTGGCTGTCAAGTTTGTCCACGGTGTCGGAGTAGGGTGGGTCCATTGCCTTGTGTGACCTTGTGCTAGCTGTATTCTCTTGTAAGAGGATGGGGGTCTCGGGGAGGTAAGGAGTGGGGCCCCCCTGTGGAGGTCTATGCCCTGCCGGGCTAGGGGCAGGAGCAAAGGTGAACTAAGGGCCCAAGAACGAATCATCTAACCACATATTATGCATGTATACCAGTCATAATATACAGTATATGTGGGTGGGGCCGGGTGGGGGGGGGAGCGGGGCGGTGTCGGCCGTGGAGACCTGGCTTGAGAGCAGAAAGAGAGCAAGAGAGCGGCCTGTTAGGCCTCGGGTTTGAGCCCGCGAAGCGGGGCTACTGCTGGAACAAGTTGTCTTTTATTTTTGCTTTTTACTTTCTTTACTCTTTGTATGAGTATGTTCAACTGTTTTGTGATACTTTTACTCTAATTTTTCTTTTGTGTGTGGTTGCTTTTGGATAGTCTACTGACGTGTATATGTGTATATGTGTATATGTCTTTAAAATGAATAAAAATAATTTTCAAAAAAAAAAAGTCCTGGAAAGTGCTAGAGGGCTGCAAAATGATTTTAGAACAATAATCTGTCCCTTACAGCAACAGCAGGAACCTGACCCTATAGAACTAGAAGATGATTTTAGAACAATAATCTGTCCCTCTAAGCCGTAGATTCTACCTAGTCCAGTCAAATCGTTCTGTAATGCAGGATGAGATCTGCAATCTGTCCCTAAAAGCAGTAGTAGTAGTAATCTCTACCTATCTATCTATCTGCAATCTGTCCCTCACAGCACCGGCAGCATCCTCTCCCTACACTACCCAGAGAGCATGTGACATGCAGCACTAAGTGACTCCAGCTTATAAAGAGGCTGGGTCACATGATGCACTGGCCAATCACAGCCATGCCATTAGGAGGCATGGCTGTGATAGCTTCTAAGGGCAAACCAGTGAAACGCTTGTTGATTGGCTGCCCTGCAGCTATTCAACATGCGTGATCAAATACCAGAACCCAGAACTCGAACCCAAACTTTTTTTCAAATGTCCGGGTTCGGGTCCGGGTCACAGACACCCCAAAGTTTGGTACGATCCCGAACTTTACAGTTTGGGTTCGCTCAACTCTAATCAGAACATATTGATCTTTCTTCTTTGTCCTCCCCCGAGGTAAAAAGAACTGAAACTCTCAGGCCAGAGGCCCCTGAGTTCGTACCCCAAGGACAACCTTTGGACATTCTGGAAGACTCCTTACCTGAGCTGTTCACAATAGATCCTGAAGACCATCATCCCCCTGCATTAGAGGAGGAGTTCCCTTCAGTAGAAAAAAACTCCAGTAGGAGAAACTCCAGTGGATGAGGTGTCAGTGAATAAAGAAACCTTGGCAGAGGAAGAAATTCAAGAACAAGTTGAACGAGAAGAGGAGAGAATGCCCATGGCCCCTGAAGCTAAAGAGCAAAGAGAGAAGAGAGCTATTCGCCCACCCAAGAGACTAACATATGACAACCTGGGTGAATGCTCTGAAGAGATAATCCTTGCTTCTCAAAGGGCTTTTGTAGAGCCTGGTCCTTCCACTATAGATTTTGTGGAGGACAACCCTAACCCACCCCCTGGCACATTTGGAGAAGACACATCTGCTGAAGTAGCTAGTAATCAGGGCAACCCTCCTCTTTGTGAAAACTGGTGGGAGGTTCCTCTGTCAGACTTGTGTCAGGAGATGAGTTGTTTAAGTTTGGGTATTACCAGTAGGGAAAAGGTTGTGTGATGATATGGATATTATGCTCTCTGTATTTAACCTTTTTTCCCTCCCTCAAGGTATAAACAGCTTGTACTCTAGTCGTTGCCTCCCTGCCTTTGGAGGACCAAAGGTTCTCAAGTGGGGGGTGAATGTAGCAGAGAGCTAAAATCCTGCATTAGTGACACAGTCTGCTGCAACCAAAGAGGGATGTGCCCCCCTCCCTCAGGAATTTACCAGCTCACGCACACTTGCTAGTACAGCCTGACTTGCTCTGGTTTCTGTCTGTTGATTGGAGCATGAAGTCAGCCAGCCTAGGGGGAGCCTCAACAGGCAGAACTGTATTCTGGGAAATGGAGTTTGAAATGCGGGGATTCCTATCAGACTGATTGAAATCCGGACTACAAATCCCTGTGTGCTCTCTGAAGGCAAAGTTTAACAGGAAGGAGAGACCTGGAAGCAGTTGGGGGAGAGCAGCCTCGTGTGTGGAGAGGAAGGGAAGGCTCCAGGGAGCTGTGTGTGAGTGAGTATCTCACAGACTGCCAGGAGATCGACCCACCCATGCATCAATCTACGTCCTAAAATC
>BLSH010010211.1:346505-358675 GCA_018402905.1 Glandirana rugosa | reverse complement strand
TGAACAAGAACTTAAAGAAGGAGACGGTTCCAAAGAAATAAGTGACTGTGGAGTAGGTGACCTCAAAGAGGATGACCTCAAAAAAAGATGACTTCCCTTGAGGAGGAGATTACGTCCCCCTACTACCAGAAGTCCTAGATAACACTTGTCGAGTCCATTCCTCAGAAGGTCTTACAGGTTTCCAACAGGAACCCCATGCTTGAGTCCCCGGAGACCGGACTCTCAAAGTCAAGAAAAATGGAGCCCCCTCCTGTTTCTTCTTTCTAGTTATACAAGACTAATCTCAACTCGCTTCTAAGGGCAAACCAGTGAAACGCTTGTTGATTGGCTGCCCTGCAGCTATTCAACATGCGTGATCAAATACCAGAACCCAGAACTCGAACCCAAACTTTTTTCAAATGTCCGGGTTCGGGTCCGGGTCACAGACACCCCAAAGTTTGGTACGATCCCGAACTTTACAGTTCGGGTTCGCTCAACTCTAATCAGAACATATTGATCTTTCTTCTTTGTCCTCCCCCGAGGTAAAAAGAACTGAAACTCTCAGGCCAGAGGCCCCTGAGTTCGTACCCCAAGGACAACCTTTGGACATTCTGGAAGACTCCTTACCTGAGCTGTTCACAATAGATCCTGAAGACCATCATCCCCCTGCATTAGAGGAGGAGTTCCCTTCAGTAGAAAAAAACTCCAGTAGGAGAAACTCCAGTGGATGAGGTGTCAGTGAATAAAGAAACCTTGGCAGAGGAAGAAATTCAAGAACAAGTTGAATGAGAAGAGGAGAGAATGCCCATGGCCCCTGAAGCTAAAGAGCAAAGAGAGAAGAGAGCTATTCGCCCACCCAAGAGACTAACATAAGACAACCTGGGTGAATGCTCTGAAGAGATAATCCTTGCTTCTCAAAGGGCTTTTGTAGAGCCTGGTCCTTCCACTATAGATTTTGTGGAGGACAACCCTAACCCACCCCCTGGCACATTTGGAGAAGACACATCTGCTGAAGTAGCTAGTAATCAGGGCAACCCTCCTCTTTGTGAAAACTGGTGGGAGGTTCCTCTGTCAGACTTGTGTCAGGAGATGAGTTGTTTAAGTTTGGGTATTACCAGTAGGGAAAAGGTTGTGTGATGATATGGATTTTATGCTCTCTGTATTTAACCTTTTTTCCCTCCCTCAAGGTATAAACAGCTTGTACTCTAGTCGTTGCCTCCCTGCCTTTGGAGGACAAAAGGTTCTCAAGTGGGGGGTGAATGTAGCAGAGAGCTAAAATCCTGCATTAGTGACACAGTCTGCTGCAACCAAAGAGGGATGTGCCCCCCTCCCTCAGGAATTTACCAGCTCACGCACACTTGCTAGTACAGCCTGACTTGCTCTGGTTTCTGTCTGTTGATTGGAGCATGAAGTCAGCCAGCCTAGGGGGAGCCTCAACAGGCAGAACTGTATTCTGGGAAATGGAGTTTGAAATGCGGGGATTCCTATCAGACTGATTGAAATCCGGACTACAAATCCCTGTGTGCTCTCTGAAGGCAAAGTTTAACAGGAAGGAGAGACCTGGAAGCAGTTGGGGGAGAGCAGCCTCGTGTGTGGAGAGGAAGGGAAGGCTCCAGGGAGCTGTGTGTGAGTGAGTATCTCACAGACTGCCAGGAGATCGACCCACCCATGCATCAATCGTGGTGGTGATCATCGCGATCAAAGCCTGAAGAGTTGCTGAAGTAGCGGATTCCACAGAGACTGATTGTCCTGGAGTGTCAGTCGGACGCTCGCCCTGTTGTAGCATTATCAGCGTGGTTGCAGCCTAGAGAGCCCAGGATTAGTGAGTGAGAGAGACCACTGACTAAATCAGTGACTGTTATACCTGTGTGTTGACTTGAGTATATCTGAAGGCAGAGTGCTGAAGGAGTGCATCAGCTCTTGATATTACTTCACAGTAACGAATCCTATATTATCTGTTCTATTCATCTCTGCCTCTGGATTACAAATAAGTTGATCAACATTATATGCTTTCAGGGTCCCTCCTAAGAGAAGACTCATAAGTGCACCAACTAAAGACTAAGTGCAGAGCTCTGCTAGGGACTGAGAGACTATTGTTTTAAGCTTGGGATATATTGTAGTATTTAAATGTGGTTCTTTAAAGTACATTCCTGTCATTGCGAGACAATCTAACTCTCTGTTCAGGGAGTCCCCCATTGGCAGGGAAGGTGGTGACATCACATTGGATCACCTGTTTTATTGAGACAGTTAAATGTATGCATATCTGTGTCAACCCTTTAATTGTTGAATGTTGAGCTTCATTGAATATGTTATTACACTGTTTCTTGCAGTTTATACAGTAAACACTGATTTGAATAATTGCATCTTAGACTCAGTGTTAATTGTTACAGTATCACTCCATAGTGGAATCCGGTGTGCCAGAGAGGTCGGGTTTGCTTAAAGGGTTGTACTGTCAGAGTAAATTATATCATCAAATCCAGCCGCTCCTATGGGGGTAAGCGCTACAATGGTATAAAATACAATGTATCATAATACAATTCAGAACAGTGCTTTGATTGATATTGCTGTCACATTGTTCTGCAATATTGCATAATCTTAGAGAACCCCACCCTAAAATATTCGCAACAGTTCTTTGGCGAGCCAGCCAGGAGTGCAGCAGAGTCAACGGAAGACTGAACCTGAACAGGATATCTGGAATGCGGACACGCAATGACCCTGCTAAGTAAGCTGCCCTTAAGCTTGCTTCTTTTTTCTGACTTTCCTTTCCATCCTATTTGACCATATTATTAAGTTTATTTTGTAAAGAAGTGCAATAACCTTAAATAAAATGAGGAAAGTGATAAAATCAGCATGTTTACTATAGTGATAAAAAAAAAATACTGTGTTTTATGCCGCGCTATTTCCTTAAAGCGGAGTTCCACCCTAAAGTGGAACTTCCGCTGGTTGGATTCCCCCCCCCTCAGGTGTCACATTTGGCACCTTTCGGGGGGGAGGGGGAAGAGGACACCTGTCAGCACCTGACCTCAGCAGCCCGGCTCCCTCCTCCCTGCTCGCTCTGCTTCTGGCCGCCTGGCCAGTGCAGAGCGCGGCAGAGCCTCGGGCATGCGCAGTAAGGTGCCCGGCGTGAAGCTGTACTGCTTACACATCCGGGTTCCCTTACCCGCGATGGAGGCGGCTGCACCCGTCCCCCGATCCGAAGATCGGCGGCGGGTGCCGACATCGCTGGACTCCAGGACAGGTAAGTGTCTTAATGTTAAAAGTCAGCAGCTACTGTATGTGTAGCTGCTGACTTTTAATTTTTTTTTTAGCCCTCGGACCTCCACTTTAAATAAACAAACTGGGAATATGTGATGGCTGCAAACCACAATATTGTGTTCCCATGACTGAAAAGATACAAAGAAATACTAAGTGTTGGTTGCGCTTAAAGTTTATGATGAAAATTCATTAAATACGGTGCTCCTTAACCACTTCAGCCCCGGAAGGATTTCCCACTTTAGGACCAGAGCACTTTTTGCGATTCAGCACTGCATCGCTTTAACTGACAATTGCGCGGTCATGCCACAAACAGAGCTTTCTTTTGGTGGTATTTGATCGCCTCTGCGTCATTTCTGATCACCGCTATAAAGAAAAGAAGAGCGACAATTTTGAAAAAAAAACTGTTTTTCTTAGTTTTTGCTAATGTACAAATCCAAAAAAAATATAAAAAAACATTGTTTTTCATCCGTTTTGGCCAATTTATATTCCTCATATTTTTGTTAAAAAGAAATCTTAATCAGCGTTTATTGATTGGTTTGCGCAAAAGTGGCCGCGTTTACGGATGATGAGAATTAATTTCTGGGGTTTTTATTTTTTTTTTATTTTTTACTAGTAATGGCGGCGATCTGCGATTTTTAGCGGTACTGCGATATTGAGGCCGACATGTCAAACCATTTTGACACTTTTTGGGGACCAATGACATTTATACAGTGATCAGAAATTTAAATGTCCACTGATTACTGTATAAATGTCACTGGCAGTGAGGGGGTTAACCTGCAGGGGGAGATCTAGGGGTTAACTGTATTCCCTAGGCATGTTCTAACTGTGGGGGGGCTGGGCTACCTTGGGCATAAGAGATCTAACTGATCCCAGTGACAGGGATCAGTAGATCTCCTATGCCCCCACTAACAGAGCGGGGAACCGCCGTGTTTACATCGGCGGTTCCCCGTTCTTTAGCTGTGGCCGCTCATCGCGGCTCGCCAGCGGACATCGGGTCTGCCCGAGCCGTGGGCACACTCCTTAGGAGCATGGCGGGCGCGCACGCCCCCTAGCGGCCACCCACACAGGGGAGGGCTGGCCCAGGGGGTAGGGTGGCATTTGCCCCCCAGGCCACCCTAACTTACATTTAAAATGGCCGATGGCTGCTGCCCGCTCACACTTTTTTTTTCTTGTGGAGGAAGGAAATAGGGCCCAGGGGCGCAGCCACCAACTAACTTCAGGCAAAGGCGGGGCACCCAGGGCCGGCCCTACCATGGATCCCGCTAGGCCCATTGGGTGGGCATGGATGGTGAGCTGATTTGGTGGTTCAATGGGCCACTTGACTGGACTTGCCCCCCAGGCCTACGGCTGCCAGCCCTCCCCTGCACCCACAGATCGCCGCTTTTTTACGGCAATTCGCGGGAAGCGTTCACACCACCGCAGTAAATATACTGCGCGCGGTGGGGAACTAGTTAAGATGATCCTCTGCAGACTTCACCCTACGTGGGTTCTGAGGAAGTCCTGTGGTAGTGATGATACATGTAGGGCAGAGTTGGGTGACAGAGTGCATCGGCAGTACCACATGGGAGCCACAGTCCTGCTGAGAACAGGGAATGAATGCAGCATTTTTATCTTCAAGGTAAGTGGATGTTTTGAATAAATGTTATGTGGTTTACATAGTACACTATGGGAGTTTACTTTCTTTGATTGAGGGGAATGGAAGAAAAAGCAGATTTCCTCGTATAAGTTTACCCAGTATATCTTGGAGAGGGGAAAGGAGGAGGACATCAATCAGCTGTCTTATTAAATTGGAGTACACCCCAGTTGGGGAAGGTGAGATTGGACCTGTATAGATCAAATTTTGAGGTGAGTGCAGTGGTGAACGGGTACCTGGGATTGACGCACATGCATGCATTGTTTAACCCACCTAGGGTAAAGGCTGTAGAGGATCAATTTAAGGAGCACCATGTTAAATGAATTTTCATCATGAACTTTATTTATTTGTTGCACCTTTGAATTATATTGCACTGAACTTTTTCATTTAGGATTTGCTACTTTTTTAATAAGGGCAACCAACACTTATCCTACCCAAATAAGTGACCCCATATTCTGTGTTGAAACTAGTGTCAGTTACATTTATGGATCCTATGTATAATAAGTCTAAATGATTGTGTATTATATTACCATATCTATTATCATATCTATAATGGCTTATATGTGACTGACAACTAAGCAGCTTGAAAGATCAGCTAATAGATTTCTGCCTGTCACTCAGCATTTGACATTAAATGAGTTACTGCCTCAAATGAAATATCTATATCTGCAAAATCTAAATCATTTTTAACATTATAGGTAAAACATTCTTCACCAGTCATCTTTTCATGGAACTAAATAGTCATTTCCTTTAATACCCAGTGGCGTGTAGCTAAGTGTATCATGTAGATATGTTAAAACAATTGAAAGATGATGTTCTTCCTTCAGTTTGAAAATGTCATTATTCTAAGCCTGAGAAGCAGCATAGGACATATCTGAATAAAATCTCAGGTTGCTTAAAGGTAAAATGTAAGGAAATTATAACATTTCTGACATAATTTCCAGTTCCCAAGACACGCAAAATTGAACTTCTACAGTATATAAGTTTAAAACATATTAAGAGAAGTAGCAGTCTAAAGAGATAAAATATAGCATAGTAAATGGCAATATTGTAATGGCAAACTAATTTTGCAGCATGTGTTAAAATATGTACTACAAATCAATCAGTGATCTGCTAATATTAGTCTACAGCTGTGCTAATGTCAAAGTCCATTCAGTTTTTTTCTGGTCTATGGCAATGACCCCTAAAAAAAACTGGTGGATTTTATGGGCCCTCTCAGGCTTTAATCTTGTTGCTGCCATCAGATACTCACTGGCCCACCAAAGGTGACAGACTTCCACTCTGTCAGGCTGGGTTCACACTACTGCAAATTGGATGCGGGTTTCAGTCAGATACATTTTTGATGCAGGTATTTTCAGGCTCATGTGTATTGCTTTGATGTACTTTCCTCTACTCTACTCCTCTCCTCCTTCCTCTGTTCTTCCAGGTAGTGTTAGAGAAAAGGCTTTGTATTCCTCACATGCAAAAGGATAGCAAGGGGAAATCTCTATACCGTAATCCACACAGCAGACACCGTAATCGACAATCTGTGAAAGTAAACCGACTAGATAAATGTGGCCAATCGGCTGCTGTTTTTCCAGCATGCCAATTTGACAGATGCTGGACATTCAGCTGGCTTCTGTTGGACAGGCTGCTGTGCACATGGGCTGAATGCTATATATTTGGCCCTTGTGTACCAGGCTTAAGGAGGGGCACATGTCATCCATTTAAATTGGAAATTCCTCTGAACAGTGAGGAGAGTCTTCGTATCCAAAGAAATATTTACTACTTGGGATTTTGATTGCTTCCCTCTAAAGTCTGAGCTTATGGACAACTGTTGTAGAATACTAAATAAATCTGGGAAGATAACAATAGGAGAAGAGATTATAGATATTATCAGTAAAAAGCGTACATTTGGTCTCCTGTCCCCCTCACGCAATGCCTCTAATGTCCACATGATTTCTGATCTTCATTGCCAAGAGTTCCAATGCTAAACTAATAATAATTGGGGATTGTGGGCATCCCTAGTGAGAGCCTCGAAATGCATGGAAAAGCTGTGATATATACCCCTTATTTTTTAGGGATGCCATTGGCTTGCAGTATAACATGTACTAAATGGATAGAAAATGAGGTCCAAAATCATATTTCTCCAGGACATAAAACAAATATTTCCAGGTTAAGGGATCAAACGCTTTTTGTAGGTGAAGTGAGAGGAGCATATCTTCTCTATTACCTCCCTGATCCCAGTTAGCGTTGATCGCTGATATAATATCTATCGTTTGGTCAGAGGCTTGCCTAAAGGGAACAAACCCCACTTGATCAGAATGAATATATTGTGAGAGTAAGGAATTTATCTTTGTCATAATTTTGAGTTTTGAGATCAACATTTTTAATCAGATTGGGCTATAATTCCCACAATCCCCGTTATCTTTTATCGTTTTCAGGATGAAATGGATAAATTCTGTGTTTTCATGTAGAGGTAGGTTAAGACTCATCCGGATGCCAATAAAGAATTTACATACAGTAAGAGTGGAGCCAAAATTTCCTTATCTTTTTGATAATAATGTCCTGAGAATCCATCTTGACTTGGTGCTTTTGAAGGATTAATCTGTTTAATGGTCATCTGGATTTCCTCCTCAGAAAAATATACTTGCAAGTGTTCCCTATGTGCCCTTTTAAGTTTCAGCAAAAGAAGAATTGATCTGCTCTGTTTGTTGGAAAGGGATCATGTGATGCATACAGTTTGCTGTAAAAATTACACATTTTTTTAGTGATGAGCTGGGGATTTTGTATGGCTGCCCCTGTACGTAGATGCAATTTGGGTAGAGCCGAGAAATAGGGTTTGGGTGACAATTTTCCTTTCTAACACGGTGCAAGGTTTATCACCTAATATGTAAAACCTATGTCTTGTCCATCTTTGTGTCATTTCACATATAGTAAGTAGTAAGACCTAAATTCAAGGCTGCACCATTTCTTTCTCCGTTCAAAGATCCTTATAGGGATTTATTGTCTGTTCCCTATGAAGCTGTGCCAACTCCTTTGCTTCTGGGAGATTTCAATGTTACGCATAAATGACAAGGCAATCTGATGAAGTGTAAAACTTTATTGTAATGTGACTGTGATCTTTATATCAATCTGCCTTGCTCATAGCTACTGTTTCCACAAACATTTTCTGCTTTATTTGTATTTTTGTTTTTTGTTAAAAAAAAAACATATTATTTTGAAAAAAAAGCGGGTCATCAGACAAAAGCTTTAATATTGTATGGAAGAGATTAGAGCAAACACACAGAAGTAATCAAATTTGCCTTATTTAATAGATTACATAACTTTACTAGATTGTTCAACAGAGAGAACCACATGTTCCAAGACCCACATCTGTCAGGTCTTAATTACTTAGACACTGTTCATGGTGTTAAACCAATTAAAGCAATATTTCAGCATCCAAGAAAAATGGGCAATAGTGGGTTCAAGGTATAAGGTGGAATATCAAGTCTCCTTTCCACCTTTTTCCTGCTTTGCAAAGTTCATTAAAGATTTAGCCAGAGCTAAGAATGATCCAAACTTCTCAATTATCAACGTGGACAGTTCTGGCTGCCAACTACAAAAAAACACCATTACTAAATACAAAGACTCCAGAAATGTTGCCTCTATTAAAAAGAAACTGGGATTGTGCCTACTACCAGTTGTAACAATGAAGAAATGTAAAAGGAAGCTACTGTCTCATTCATTACAAACCACATTATCCTAGGAAATGTCTTACATTCAAGAAAAATCCCTGCAAAGAAAGCAAGGAGTTCCTAGTAAGGAGCCATGACATTTGCTTTAGATGTTGTGCAACTACAGAACACTTCCCCCAGAGACTATAGTCTATAAGTGCTATAAATATGATAGTGATAGGCAGATATCAATCTTATAATGAGACCCCTTTAAACAGCATTCTACATCTACTAAAGGTCTTACATCCATATCAGATGATGGCAGCGAGAATCATTCACAGTCACCTCTAACAATCACATTGAAATGCAGAGAGTTATTTCATAATAGACTTATGAAGAAAATCAGTGCCAAAATATGTTTGGTCAAGGTGTTTCCTTGAGGTCAACCTAAGAAAGCAGTGAAGATGTATGCAGTGTTAAATGGCCAAAGCAGACATTCAGTTGCAACCTCAGAGTTCTTTGACATGTTTGAGGTAAACCTAAATGTACTTTCCTACAACCTACATACACGTGCTGGCACAGTAGAAATTAAAATACGAATTGCCCCTGCTAAAGAATGTATTATTGTTTGACAAAAAAAACAGAAGGAATTCATCTTCCTGAGCTCATTGTGTGTAAATAGATACACAATGATAGAGAGGATGAACGTTTGTTTGATTTTCTAGTCATCAGTGTGGTCAAATCAACATTTGATTTCAACCACAGCAAGGAGAAAGTTTGAAAAAAATAATTTAATTTTCTTCTTGAATAATGTAATGTAATAGTGAATGTGGTTTTCCTTAAAGACAGTCCATTAACTCCAAAACCAAATGTTAAAAGGAAATATTTTTGAAGTACTTTTGAATGACATTCATCAAGTCATTACATATACTGGTAAAATTTGAATACGAATGTTCATATGAATATTTGAATGTATATTTGTTTGAAATGCTACTAGTGTATGGGCCGCTTTATTCTTCTACCTCTAATGTCCTGACTCTATGTGCGCATGTTTGTATATATGCATGTGTGCATCTTTATGTGTCTGTATGCATGCATGTGGGGACAGGGATCTCTTCAATTTGTTTGTATTAATTATTTTTTTTATTATTATTATTTTTATTTTTAAATTTTCAACTATCACAAGGTAGCTGATAAGCAGTGTTGATTTTGTCGACTAAAACTGAATAAAACATTTTAGTCGACCAACTTAATACCATTTTAGTCGACTAAAATATGACTAAAACTAAAACAATTGAGATGAATAAAATACGACTAAAACTAAAATGCCATATTAGTCAAAAGACTAAGACTAAAACTAAATTGGAATTTGACGTCAAAATGAACACTGGTCTGTAGTGCATGTTCATACCTCAATACCATAAATAATAACATATTCGATTTTTCACTCCAGCAGTATATAATGAGTTTGGAAATTGTAGAGAGATGCCTAAATAATGCATTTCATTTTAACTACACCCATTCGATTTTAGACGACTAAAATGAGTTTAAGTCGACTAAAATGATTTTAGTTTACTAAAATGTACTGGAAATTTTAGTTGACTAAAATGTAAGACATTTTAGTCTACTAAAATGTCCTGGAGGTTTAGTCAACTTAATACGACTAAAACTAAAACAATTGCAGAAGACTGAAATAGGACTAGAACTAAAATGCCATTTTAGTACTAAGACTAAAACTAAATCGAAATGTGCGCCCAAAATTAACACTGCTGAAAAGCCCCTTAGGTAATAGAAATGGCAGATCCTTTTAATGGAGACATTAGGAGTCTATTAGACCCTTGATGTCCATTGCATCTGTAGCTACATATAATGACCACAACCCATTACAGCTTTCCTTTAGTATTTTCATATGCAGGAAACAATGGGTGAAAACAATGGGTGAGGAAACATCTACTCTTCCTTAAAGCTGAGTTCCACCCTATTCAAGGTCAGCAGCTACAAAAAGTGTAGCTGCTGACTTTTAATAATCGGACACTCACCTGTCCCAGGCTCCAGCGATGCAGCCACCTGCAGCATCACTCTTCTCCCCCTCCTCCATATGGCGCCGACATCACAAGTGTGGGCTCCTGGCTTTAGCTTCAAAGCCGGGTGCGCACTGCGCATGTGCGAGTCGCGCTGTGAATGGCCGGCGTATCTTCTGGGACCTGTGATGTGTCCCAGAAGATCACCGAGAGGGGGGGAGGTGAACATACTTCCGGCTCCGCGTCGCCAGGAGGGGAAGTGGACCTGGGACCCTGTTTAAATAGGGTCCCCCCCAAATAAAATGACATTCCATTTGTGGCATGTCAGGAGGTCACCTTCCCATAAAGCGGAAGTTCCACTTTTGGGTGGAACTCCGCTTTAATCATGGTGGGGCCTAGTTCTGATTTTCTTGTGAGGCACCTGATGGGAGGAAGCAATACATATGTCAGGAGAACCTGTTATTGTCCTCTAGGTTCCCCGCTTAGTGGCCTGATCCTTGCCCAGACCATCACTTTGGATAGTCTGGCTAGAATTATTTATGGTAGTGTATTTAATGTATGGTTATGGTTTCCTTTGCATACTCTAGTATAAATAATATATCTAGCAATAAAGATGGAACTATGATCATTTAGAATTTTTATAGCACGGGCAACATTAGACATATCTTTAAGCACTGCAGAAAGCTGAACCTATCTGTCATATGTCAGTTAAAATGACTTGTGGTTAGCAGGAAATTAACCTAAGTTGTTGTAACACAAAGAATTTGTATTCCACAGAGAAATCTCCTGGCATTCTCATATTTCTTTGTTAGTATATATAAAATGACATTGAGTTCTGTCAAGGGAAGCTAAAAGAATCACTCTGAATATTTTTTTTATATAAAACCATCAATGTGCTTTATGCCAACAGCATAGTGAAGTTTGAATTGTGAGGTCCAATGACAAAGAGGGCAGCAGACCTTTAAGTAGACACCATCTTCCGGGAATATGTAAGTTTGATTTTTCTTTTTAAATAACAACATAGTAAAACTAATGCAACATAATGATTATTTTAAAATCTAAAAATCAACACTTTTTAAAATGTACTGATACATTATACTCTAGTTTATATGCATGTATGTAGGTTGAACTGTGTTTAGTTTTAGTGAGTTAGCAGCTGGCCCAGGCAAGGATTCGGGGTTACCCTGTAGAAGTTCTTTTCCCAAGCTTTTTAGTAGTGTTGAGCGAACCCGGACTGTAACGTTCGGGTCCGTACCGAACTTTCGGGTGTCTGTGGCACGGACCCGGACCCGGACATTTCAAAAATCGTTCGGGTTCGGTCCGGGGTTCTGCTATTTTACTCCACGTGTTGAGAAGCTGCAGGGCAGCCAATCAACAAGTGTTTCACTGGTTTGCCCTTAGAAGCCATCACAGCCATGCCTACTAATGGCATTGCTGTGATTGGCCAGTGCATCATGTGACCCAGCCTCTTTATAAGCTGGAGTCACAGTGCTGCAGTCACATGCTCCTTGGGTTAGTGTAGGGAAAGGTAGCTGACTGCGTGAGGGACAGATTTGAGACATTTTAAGACCTGATCCTGCATCCTGAGATAGATTACTTTACTACTGCTGTCTGCGCTGTTGCTCTGAGGACAGATAGCAGAAATTA
>BLSH010010211.1:316371-346333 GCA_018402905.1 Glandirana rugosa | reverse complement strand
TCACTAACAAGTGATATGTCTATCTTGTTAAACGAAAGATACCACATTCGAAGTGTACGACGCAAGTTTTATCAACACACGAAACGATCGGTGTCGTTGTGTAGACAACGGGGGACTGACCATCCGGATAAACATTTTGTCTCCCTTCCAGGACGTTTTTTCACTCTGGAAAACCACGTTCTTTACGTGACGAGTGGGGTTGTCGACCTTCGAGAGGGAAATCTTGATCCTCTACTAAAAACTTGTTATTACACAGTGAATGTCGTTGTCGACCGGGATATCCTCATCCGTTACCAAAACCTTGTTCTTAGTAGGGCCAGCTGTTGCTGTAAGTGACACATTATTGTTCAAAAATCATCTCCTAGTTCTAAAGGGAGAGCTTCCAGCTGTTGGGGTGAGCAGTGCATTTCTTGCACCAAAAGGTCTCACTTTTTTGCAGGACCTTCCCTCTGTTTTACAAATAGGCCTACCAGTCAGGGGGCAACAGATGTGTTGCTGTGGCTAGCAAAGCACACAACTATTTTGAACGCAGCATGTGAAGCTTACACCATAGAAAGCAAATTGTTCTATCTGTATAGTGAACAATCACTATTTTGGCCAAGTAATCACTAGCAATTTTAGGAGCATGGTTGAACTAAATTGACTTTCTTGATGGTGACAACGGTGGATCATATTTGTAAAATGTATGGCAGCATGTAGACAGGTGCAACCAGCCTCTACCTAGGGGGACCCCAGCCCCAGGCTCTGCCTAGAAGCAAGGTAGCTTGCAGTCTGTGACAGGATAACAATATAAGAGCACAATTGGGAGAAGGTTGTGGGGGGGGGGGGGTGTACCCCCCCCCCCCCCCCCATAATAGGAAATGCCTGAACAAGGAATTCATGCAGAATCACTAGGCATTATTTTAAAGTGTAACTGAAGGCAAAAACTTTCTTATTTAATTTTAGGTAGAGTAAGGGAGGGTTATAACCCCTGTCAGTTTTTTTGCCATCTGTGTCCAATAGGGGAGATTTCCCTTCACTTCCTGTTCTATATCCAAAACAGGAAGTGAATGGAAATCTCTCCAAATTGAGGGAATAATGGATTGTCACCAGGGTCACCAGAACTAGTATTCCCATTGGAAGTTTTCCCTTCTATTACTGTCAACCCAAAACAAGCAATAAAATCAGACATGGGTTCTAATTCCTCTCCACTCTATCCACTAAAAAAAGTTTTGCCTTTAGTTACATTTTAACCTCTTGGCGCTGATGGCAAGCAAATATGTGGCCTCTCGGTGTATGGGCCTCGGCGCCGAGCAGCCACATATTTGCACACCAGATTGCAAACACAGCTGTGCCAAGAACGCATGCCCTGTAAGCTATTGGCACAGTTATGAGTGGCTAACGGAAAGCTCCCAGTCTCTACTTGCAATTGTAAGCTTGCCGATCATGCGACTGCCGTGACAATCAATCATGGCAGTCACATGTTCATAAACCTCTTAAAGGACCAGGAGGCGTCGGTGCCAAGGGGTTAAGGACAGCTGCAGATCTAAAAATACATTACCATGTTAAATATTTATATGATATTTTAGTGCTAGGATTTGTATAAAAGGAATACATGTTCCTGCTGATGTCTCTGAACCTAATCGGAATTCTGTAATTGTTTCCTCAGTAATTAAAAGCATTGGTGTATTTATTTGAATTTACTGTATTAATGTTATTTTTTTCTCAACTGGCATATTTATTTTTTAATTTACCTTTATTGACTAAGAAATTAAATATTTAAAAATTACTTATGTAGGGATGAGTTTGATAGCAGCCTTGCTGTGTATTGTTTTACTTTAATTTTTGCCAGTTTTCTTCCAGAGCATTGTACCCAAGGATGGCTGCCAGTCACTCAGTGAAGAGGCTCCAGAGTCCTGGATACAGAACATTGTGTCTGCTTTCTCACCTGCCCAACACTTGGTGAGCTTGTAACCAGTGGGCTGAACTTTTACAAATTATGGATGCCATATTCTTTTTGTCAGCCCTCCATCCTGGAAGAGAAAGTCCTATTTTAGCCCTCCTTTTTCTGTGGGGAGAGGACCCTAGTTAAAGTGATTGTAAAGTCTAGCTTTTTAAAAAAAAAATAACAAACATGTTATACTCACCTCCTCTGTGCAGTTGGTTTTGCACAGAGCAGCTTGGATCCTCCTCTTATCGGGTCCCTCTTTGCTGCTCCTGGCCCCTCTCTCCTATGGCTGCAAGGTACACCTATAGGCATTTACAACAGTACTTTGTTTTTAATGTAAACTTTAACGGTGTAAACTTATAATAATTGCCATTGATAGGTTACTTGACTTGTTAAAGAATGTCTTAAGGCCTACTGATATAAACAGATAAATGAACCAGTCCTACTTACATATAGTCGACTGGAATTGTAGTCATGATAGACGAATGCTTTGGCAGAACTACATATTACAGAAGATATGGGATTTTTTTTAATACCGACTGCCATTTTTTAACCTAAAGTTATTCCAGTTAAGCTGAATAATAACCTGTTTATAAAGCATGCAGACTAATCCACCAATTGATCAGGAAGAGTTCAACATTCCTAATGTTGCTTATTGCTTTGTATGGATACAAAGAATTAATCCATTTCATGTGGCCTCTAACATTGTATGAAATCTCCACCAACAAAATGAAAAAGCTAGAAAGACTGTTCACACATACAGTATATGAAGCAATGGCTCGGATTTCTGTGATGCTTACCCATCCTAAAATGTAGTGGCTTTTTTTCTTATTTTTTACTTGGTGATTGGGGATATATTTCCTGTCTTTCGGTGGCTTCACTCTGTGGATAAGAAGCACAGATTCCTTTGGGCATTGCAGCATGGGCAGCACCATTTTTGCTTTTGGCTTTAGATATACTTTAAGATTTGTTAGACTGTATAGGAACCAGTGGCGGCCTGTCCATTAGGAGTGCACGGATGCCGCCCCCCCATCCATGTGTCCGGCCCCCTAATCTACATGCAGGACCCCGAATGCATGGATTCCAATGGGGGGGGGGTTAAGCACGGGATTAGAGCCAGAGGCTCCAATAGGTTTCCGAAAATGGCGGGTCCAGCAGAGCACTGCACTCCAAACCCACCCAGTTGTCTGATAATAGCAAATTAATATTTGCTATTGTCACACTGATCCTCGACCAGTCACTCGATTGGCTGAAAGGACAGGTGATCCTATTGGACGCCTAGGAGGAGGAGGGTGGAGACACAGGGCGGAAGCCACCGTGATGCCGAGGTGGAGAAGATGTGATAGAAGCCGCAGCACATCGTCCGTAGGAGCCTGTAGAACCTAGATGGGGTAAGTGCGGGGCTGGATGACCGACCAACCACGAGACCCCCTAGGGGGCGGGGGGTGGGGTTGTGCCACCGGCTGACCGGGGGGGTGGTCGTTTGCTGCCCCCCCCAAAAAAAACACCAGCCGTCACTGATACGAACAGCAAATTGAAGTTAGCAGTTTTGATCTTGTGGAACAATTCAAATGCATAAATGCAAGGTTGGTCATGACTCTCATTGAGTCTGAAGCTTCTGTTATTTGGACAGACCCCGGGTATAGCAATGGAGAGGAAGTGAACTCCATCTGAACCTGCAGTCCTAAGTCTGCTACTTACATAAGGGAAATGGTTGGCCAAGTTACACATGGAAGTGCTGGTCTCAGGCTCATCCCCAAAATCTTCTTAGTGGCACAAGGCAGCATCAGTGCAGAACAAAATGGCATGTGAAGTAGATGAGAAGACAGGAGGAAGCAGAGCAACATGTTAGGCCATCTACTTGGCAAAGCAGGCCAAAAGACTTATTGAGAGAACCTTGAAAAGAGGAAACTCAGCTGGCATGACATCTGGGAGATGAAAGGACTTCAGCTAAGTTTTGTCATAAGAGCCACTTCTCCTACCCACATCCTAGAACCTGAAGCAACATTTTTCTTGATCTCACTGTCAAGCACCAGCGCTACTAAGGCACCTTTTAACTGGATGCTCTGCAAGCCTTAACCAATGATACATGGTGTGCATAACCAGGTTCTCAGACAACTGTCATTAATCTTAGAACAAAGGCAAACAACCATAAATGCTTTCCCACAAAAAATCATCAGGGAATGTCCATATCACATGATTTGTACCAGCTGGTCAACTTGTGTTTCCCCCAGACATTGTGCCAGCTGTGGCCCTGTGGTTTACAACAATCAAACTGGCATATGTCGGGGAATAGATAGTACCATGAGAAGATAGTTTTTAAGAAACTTATGAGACAAAAAGGACCAAGTACACATAATTGACAACTGAAACTGCTTAGAATTGCTGGAAGATCAAGATTTCCCTGTTATAGTGGAATATAAGAGTTTGGTTGCTACATCTACAATCAGCCATGAGGGGTCCCTTCTACAACAAACAGTCAAGTCCTTGCCAATGCAGCCGAAAAAAAACAGCAATTGAATTTGGATTTAAAGGAAAGAGAGCAACTGGTCTGTATGATGAGACAGAAGTATATGGAATTGTGGGGTGTGTAGCTGGGACACCAGGTATCACCATTGAGCCCTCTGGAGATGTAGTGGGCTTAGCAAAATGTCAACAAAGAGTGCCCACTTACCTAACCTCCCTCTTTTCACCACAACAATCGTAACATCTTGAGTGCTGACTTAGTATAGAGATTGAAACATCAAGTCTGATTAGCTTTACCACAATTTCCAGTTGTTCCAACTGAATTTAACCAAATGGTAAAGGCATTTTAACAACATTTAATCAGTTGTTTTAATTTTTAGTTAAATAAAAAATGTATTTAGATTAAAACGCATGAGCAGTAAAAAAAGTGCCAAATTCAATAAGATCACTACTTAATTTAAACAAATATGAATGCATTTGTGGCTAGTGTAAGGATCCACTCACACCTTTTTACTGTGATAATGCATGACAACACACGTTACATGCATTGGTGCACTCTTCATTGTGAACAGCACTCCAATGTAGCTCCAAAACATGCAATGTCAGGTGCATTTTGCTGCAAAAAATGCAACCTGTACCATTTTCCCATTCATTGTGGTGCTTTTCTGCCTATAGACACACACACACACACACATTATTAGCAAAATCTGATTAGGTACTTAGGGTCACACGCAGTGTAACTCTTTACTTTGTGTTGAAGCATATCAAAACCAGTCGCTAAAATCTCATGTGAGCTTTAAAGCTGAACTCTGTTTCTCCAATACTTCCCTTCCCCTTCCTTAACATTTTACATAACCTGCCAATCTATTTAGGCAGGCGGGGCAGGCCAGAAGTCTCCTGGTTGTCGGTTTCTACAGTTTTTGTATTATGGAAACCATGCGCATGTCCTCCTCATGAACAGCTAACTGAGTGGTGGTGAAACCCATATACTCCTTAACTCATTCCCCCAGTCATAGGATGGTACCCAAGACCTACCAGAGCATTTTAGACAAGGAATCCTCCTTAGGATACCACCTGTAACCTGTAGAGTAAGCACACCACATAACAAAGAACGCTTTAGCAGTAATGTTGTATTAGGGACATATTGTACATACAATTGTACAATAAGTACAATTATTCAAGTATGTCATATCACATCAAGCATTATGCAGCATAGGTATTCATTCCACTGTTAATTCCAGCGAACAAAAATACATGCATGTATATAGGTACAGTGAGCACCACTTAAGTCATATAGCAGCTGATGTTTAGAAATACATACAGGAATTCAGTATCCAGAATAGAATAATGAGAAGAATAGTTGAGCCAGACCCTTGTGAAAAGAGACAGGGTGAGGAAAAAGCACACCGTTTCGGGTATGTAAGAACCCCCTTTCTCAAGAACCTCCTGCCTATGTAGTGAATTCCTGTATATATTTCTGAATATACAGGGTGGGCCATTTATATGGATACACCTTAATAAAATGGGAATGGTTGGTGATATTAACTTCCTGTTTGTGGCACATTAGTATATGTGAGGGGGGAAACTTTTCAAGATGGGTGGTGACCATGGCGGCCATTTTGAAGTCGGCCATTTTGAATCCAACTTTTGTTTGGACCGGGCCCTCTCCAATGTTATGTTGTATTATACATAAACACCAAGGTAGTCTTGGTTCCATTGCCTCCACTGTTCCCATTTTCTTTTTGTGGCACCAATATTATTTAAGTTGCTAGCCACCCATCTTGAAAAGTTTCCCCCCTCAAATATACTAATGTGCCACAAACAGGAAGTTAATATCACCAACCATTCCCATTTTATTAAGGTGTATACATATAAATGGCCCACCCTGTAGTCTTAGAGTCTTTGATCCTCCCCGAGGGCATTAGTCACTAAAATTTCATAATATTTTTTTTTTTTCCAAATTATGTTTATTGAAAATTTTCAAGTTACAAAACATGTAAATGCAATATATTCAACTTGTATGCAATATATTTCAACGTGCCAGTGGAAGAGATTTGGCTATATCGTTTAGATAAATTCAAACATTCACAAGATCAAAATATGCAAAGATTGACTTTACTGTATGATAACAATGAACCAATGCAATTGAGTGTTTTCTGGTTACCCTTCAAATATCTTGGCTTAGAACCTAGTAGTTATTGTTTCCCTGCCTCCCGGGGAGCCAGACCACTCCGCCACCCCAAATGGGAACACTGTCGGCAGAGTGGGGGTGCTGGGACAGCCGCCCAGGGGACCGGGCCCTCTCCAATGTTATGTTGTATTATACATAAACACCAAGGTAGTCTTGGTCCATTGCCTCCACTGTTCCCATTTTCTTTTTTGTGGCACCAATATTATTTAAGTTGCTAGCCATTAGTGCTTCATATACGCAATGGAGGTTTAATGTCTCTATGGCTTCTGAGACTGTAGGGGGTAGGGTAGACTTCCAGTTACGCATAATGATTAGTTTAGCAATGAGGAGCACGTTTGTTAGTATTGGGCGTAAGTGTGTAGGGTATGCCTCAATTCCTAGATGTAGTATTGTGAGTTGAGGTGACGGTGGGATTCCCAGGTGTAAGACTTGAGATGTTAGTGAGAATATTTCTTTCCAGTAAGGTTGAAGGCTTGGGCAACCCCAAACCATATGGAGGAGGTCGCCCTTTTGTCCACATTGTCGCCAACATTGGTAAGTGTAGACTGGGTCGAATTTGGAAATTTGAACAGGGGTTAAGTACCATCTTTGGAACATTTTGATTGCTAGCTCCCACAATTTGGAGCTGCGACTGGCTGAATAGGTGTGTTTGATTGCTGCTAGCCATTGCTGGTTGGTGAATGTTGACCCTAGGTCTGATTCCCACTCTAGGAAATGTCTGCTTTTATGTATCAAGTTTTTTTGTTGTAATGGATTGTAGAATAGGGTTATGCCCTTGTGTTTGCAGTTCTCTGAGTTTAGATATGACCAGATTGGGTGTGGTAGTTTGGGTTGAGTATTCCGACATGTCTTAAGGCTATGTTTGATTCTGAGGTGGTTATAGAATTCTGAGTTAGGTAGTGCAAAGGTTTTCTGAATTACCTCGAAGGGTTTAAGGTTGCTACCTTCGTATATGTCCGCTATGTTATGGATCCACGTTTTTGTCCATTGAGTTAGTGAGATAGAGGGGGTGATATATTGGAGAGCTTGAATCGGTGTGTCAATATGAATTCCTTCATGAATAGTGAGGGATTGATTAATCAGTGTTTTCCATGCATTTGCTGTAGCTACCATGGTTGGGGGAATAGATCTTGGAAGTTTAGCACCTAGAGAGGTGCTGTGGATCCATGTTGGTAGAGATTGGTCAATTAAATAGGACGCTTCTATCTTTCCCCATGCTGTTTTAGGGGATGGTTGGAACCAGTCCCTTAGATTGGCTAGAATAGACGCCAGATAATAATCTTTAATGTCTACAAGTCCTGTTCCCCCTACCATTTTGTTTTTTATCAGTGTGGTGTGATTTCTACTGGGTTTTTTGCCCCTCCATATGTATTTGGAAAGTATGGTCTGTATGGATCTAAAGTAACTTTGGGGTATAGGAATCTGCAGTGTCCTGAAGTAATACAATAGCTCAGGGAGGTATAGCATTTTGAAGGTTGCTAACCTGCCTACCCAGGAGAGTTTGTGTTTCGACATGGCAGTAAGGTCTAATTGTAGTTGATGTTTGAGAGGGATGTAGTTTGCTTTGAATATCGATTTGGTTGAGTTAGTCAGGTATATTCCTAAGTAAGGATTTTTTTCATCTGCCCATTCGTAGGGGCATTTTTGCTGAAGATAAAGGCGGGTTGTGGCGTCTATATTTAAAGCTAGTATGGAAGATTTGGCTTCATTTACTTTGTAAAATGAAACCTTGCTGAACCAATTTAGGATTTTTTGGACCTTTGGTAGTGATGAATTTGGGTTGCTCAGGATGAGAATTACATCGTCAGCGAAAAGGCTGATTTTGTGTTCCTGGGATGCCAAGGATAGCCCTAACATGTTAGTGTTAGATCTGATGTGTTCAGCTAGCGGTTCCATTACTAGATTAAATATAAGGGGCGAGAGGGGGCAGCCCTGCCTGGTGCCGTTAGATATTTGAAAGAGGATTAATAAGGCATCTGAGGTATACACTCTCGCCGAAGGCGATGAGTATAATGCTAGAATAGCCCTAAGAATATGGCCCTTGAAGCCAAACTTCTCTAGGACTAAGGACAAGAATGTCCAATTCACCCTGTCAAACGCCTTCTCTGCGTCTAAGGATAGGAGCAGAGAAGGCGTTCTTGTGGAGTCGGTGTGGTGAATTAGGTCTATCATTCTTCTGGAAGCGTCTGATGATTGGCGACCTCTAGTAAAACCCAATTGGTCTAGGTGGATTAGTTGGGGTAAGTATTTAGCAATTATATTTGCCAATAGTTTTGCATAAATTTTTGTGTCGATGTTGAGAAGTGAGATTGGTCTAAAATTTTTTGCTAGGTTGGGCTCTTTACCAGGTTTTGGGAAGGTTATTATAGTTGCTTCCAGCATTTCTGGAGGGAATGATGAACGGGAGGCAATGGCGTTGAGTGTATTACTTAGGTGTGGGGCGAGTATGTCACAAAAACGTTTGTAATATTCTCCCGTGAAACCATCAGGCCCGGTGATTTCGAGTTGGGGAGATGAGAAATCAGATCGGTTATTTCGTGTATGGTGAAAGGTTCATTTAGTGCTTCAAGTTGGTCACTGTCTAATGAAGGTAGCTTAATTTGGTTCAAAAATTCTAATATCTCATTTTAGTATGGTTGGTGTGTGATAGTGTCTGATTTTAGGTTGTATAAATCTCTGTAAAATTGGCTGAATGCGTCTGCAATGTCTTGGGGTTTTAGCAGTTTTTCCTTTGTAGCGTGGTGAAATAGTTGTGTAATTTTAGATTTAATCCTTTTCCCTTTGATATATGAGGCCTATGTTTTACCTGCTTTATTACCCGTGGCGTACGGTGTGGCTTTAAATTTCCTCTGCGCCTTGAAGTATCCCTCCATAAACATGGACCGGAGCTCAAGGCGCAGTGAAAAGATTTGGTTTAATAGTCGCTCTGATGGGTGTGTCTTGTTTTTGAATTCTACGTTTTTCAGCTCTTTAGATATGGTTTCTATGCGGTTGAGCCTTTTCTTTTTCTCTCTAGAGCCTATCTGAATTAGTATTCCCCTTATAACTGCTTTATGTGCATTCCATACCACCACCTGATCGGATGTCGAGCCCAAGTTGTCTCGGAAGTATTCCGATAGTTGTGTTCTCAGTAAATCATTATAAGTTTCATTTTGGATGATGTTGTTATTTGTATGCCAGATGTGCGGTTTTGAGGTAGTGTTTTTGTCTGCTAGTGTCAGAGAAACTGGGGCGTGGTCCGACCAGGTGGCGGTTAGGATTTCTACTGCTAATACATTGTGTAGAATCCATTTATCCAAGACAAATAGGTCGATCCTAGAGTAGGTATTATGCCTAGGTGACAAAAAGGTATAGTCCCTTTCGCTTGCGTGGTAGCAACGCCAAATGTCATATAGGTCGTTGGAATTTAAAGAGTTACCCAAAGGAGAGTCATATCTCTTGGGCTTTCCTGATGTGTCCAAGTGGTTGTCAGGGATCAAGTTGAAATCTCCGCAGATTAATGTGTTGCCTTGTTGAATGGCCTTAATCTTCTTGAATAGTTTGTTCAGGAATGCTAGCTGTCTTTGATTGGGGGCGTATAAAGATACCAAGGTTAGTGGTATGGAGTTGACAGTACATAACAGTATTAGGAAGCGACCTTCCAGGTCGCAGATAGACTGGTGAAGCTGGAATTGGACGGTATTCCTTATTGCTATGAGGATACCTCTTTGTTTTTTGAAGTAGGAAGCTTCATATATGTGAGGAAATTGGTAATGGGTACAGGTTGCATGGTTGTCCTTTATGAAATGTGATTCTTGGACGCATAGTATGTCGCAGTTGTTTGCTAACGCAGTCTTCCATAAAGATGAACGTTTAGCAGGATGGTTCAATCCGTTAACATTTATGGAAAGTATGCTGATGGGCATGGCGGTGTTGTGTGGAGTTGTGGAGAAGATTACTCACAGTTAGGTAGATTTAAGTCTCGGTAAAGATTGGTGGGTCTCCAGGCGAGGTCGATCCGAGCTGGCCCAATATGTCTTTGCAGGCAGCTTCTTTCTTGCACTGTATGTTCTTACACTGGCTTCTTAGTAGGAGTGCTCCCGGTGGGGGAGCCGATGGAGAGAAGAAACAAATAACAGAAAGGAATAAAATAATGAATAAACTGAGGTTACAACTCAAATGCAGCAATGTAACCTATGGTTGCTGCAGAACTGTAGGGGCAAAGTTCACTGTGGTGTTTTAGTGAGCAAACCGTCAGCCCGGAAAGGTGTTGTGTACATTTTGTTTAGAAGCGGCAACACTCTTACAGCATTATAAGTGTGAGTCATTTTTGGACTTTCCCTTTTGTTGCGAGCAGTCCCTATTAGGTGGGTTGCTGTTGGGTTCCGTCAGGTCTGGTATGATTCCCCAAGAGGAGGAGTTTCAGGCCGTGTTCTAGGGAGGACACAGAATGCTTGGAGCCATTTCTGGTCAGCAGAATAGTGGTCGGGTAGCGCCATTTGTAGGCCACGTTGTGGTTTGTAAGCGCCTTTGTTATTGTTTTAAGCTGCTTCCGCATTTGTAGTGTGTGCTGGGATAGGTCAGGGAACACCTGGATGCGGTCGTATGGGGGAGGAAGGTTTTTAAGAGACCTGGTTTTGGACATAATTTGCTCTTTGGTGGAATAAAAGTGGATCCTTAGTAGGACATCCCGAGGGAGTGAGTCCGCTAGGTAGTTCGGCTTAGGGATCCTATGAACTCTATCAATATTTAGCTCCAGGGGAGATATCCCAGGGATTAGGGTAGTGAATAGGTCTGTTGAGTATTTATGCAGGTCTGGTGGCATAACAGATTCTGGAATCCCTCGTAATTTTAGATTATTGTGACGACTGCGGTCTTCTAAATTTGCTAGTTTGGACCTTATCCACCAACTGTCCTCTGTTTGTTCCTCATAAGCATCTACTAGGTCATTGACAGTATGTGTGCAGTCCACCATTTTAGTCTTCATGTAGTGCACCCTGTTCCCCATATGTTGCATATCTGTGGTAAATTTGTGAATCAGGGAGGATAAGCTAGACATAAGCGATGATTGAAGTGACATCAGCATGTCCTTCATTGTAGTGTCTAGTACTGGTTGCCCGGAGGTTGGGAAGGATGCTATCTGTGAGTGTGGCGTGGTGTCTGGGCCCCAAGCCTGGGGGACTGTACTCACTGCGGTAGCTTGATGTTGAGGAGAATCCATCCTCATCCTGGCTTTTGCTGGACTTTGTGTTGTGGGGCTTGATGGGGGGGAGCGTAGGGGCGATGAGATAGTGTTGCCCTTGTTCGTGTCGTCTCCCTCAGCGTCCGGGAGGTCTGTATATGCCGCGGCTCCGTGTGCGGCCTCGCCATCGGCGCCATCTTGTCCGCCCTCGTGCTCCTGTGCCGGTGTTAGAAGATGGTGCGGAGGGTTAATAGCATTTGGTTGTTGTTTCCTCTAATTCTTAGAGGAACAGCTCTATTTAAACTTCCTGCTTCCTGTAAGCAGATGCTGCCTGATCTTCAGCGTGTGCCCTGTTTTCCTGAGTGTTCTGCTACCTGTTATCTGATTCCTGTGACCCGGCCTGCCTGACCTTGCCTGAACTCTGCCTGTACCGACCCCTGGCTTGCCTACGACCATCCGACCGCCTCATCCTTCTGTACCTCTGCTGCCTGCCCGTTGCCGACCCTGCTCGTCCCTGACTCTGCTACTGTGCCTGCGACCATCCGGTCCCAACAAGTATCTTGCTCTAAACATCAGCACCCTTCCAGCACATCTCCTCTCCGCTGCTGACGGATACTCCTGGACTTCTACAGGCACTCTTACCCCACCGTGCTCCTGTGGCCGCTGTTCCCAACTCCAGCGGTCCCACGAACCGGAGTCGTAGGAGAGGCCACCCCCGACCGTCAGGCTCACTACCAGGTACCTAACAGCCGGCCTGAAGAAGAAGTCTGTCAGCTTCTGTGGATGTCTGTGTTCTTTTCTTTTGCGTTGCATGTTGCCGCTGGGTAGAGGGACCTCTGAGCCCTGTGGATGAGGGTGTATGTGCCGCTCTGTGCCCGCTGTGTCGTCGTTCTGGGACCAGGTTTAGACGAGCTCTTGGCTTAAGCGGCCATCTCCTTGCGCGCGCAAGCCACGCCCTAAAATTTCATAATATTGAGGTGCCATTTAATTTCCCCTGTCTGCAGGTCTCTGCCCATTATTTGTTCAAATGATGTCCAACATCAAGATAAGGATTGTCCACATTCAGGATATGTTGGGTATGTGGGACTCCCATATACTGCCAAAGAGCCTGTTCATACAGCCCTCTCTTTGCTGCTCTATGCTGTCAAACAACTCTGGACATAAAATGGGGAAGTCCTAACCATACTCTAGTGCGACAAGTTTGTTTAAAAAGCACTGAAGTTGGGACAACCTGGACATGTCTCTATTACTCTTCTTTCCACAGAGCAAATAGGCATGAGTAGCTCTCTGCACATGGGCTAGTTCCCAACCTTGCAACACTGACTTGTCTGATGGTGCTCTGGACACACTCCCTACTTGAATATGAGGACATCATTAGAGTTGAGCTGGATTTTCGGGTTCGGTGGGTTTGGCCGAACTTCGCGGAAATGCTCAGGTTCGGTACCGAACATTACCCTAACTTGACCCTGGACCCCAAACCCCATTGAAGTCAATGAGGACTCGAACTTTTCGGCACAAAAATGGCTGTAAAAAAGTCCTGGAAAGTGCTAGAGGGCTGCGAAAGGAAGAAAAATGGGAGATGTTATTAGATCTGCAATCTGTCCCTCAAAGCAGTAGTAATCTCTACCTAGTCCAGTATCAGATCGTTCTGCAATCAGATCGTTCTGTAATGCAGGATGAGAGATCGTTCTGTAATCAGATCATTCTGTAATGCAGGATGAGATGTTATTAGATCTGCAATCTGTCCCTCAAAGCAGTAGTAGTAATCTCTACCTAGTTATTAGATCTGCAATCTGTCCCTCACAGCAGTAGTAGTAATCTCTAACTAGTTATTAGATCTGCAATCTGTCCCTCACAATCTGTCCCTCACAGCGCCGGCAGCATTCTCTCCCTACACTAACCTGAGAGCATGTGACATGCAGCACTGTGACTCCAGCCTCATATAGAGGCTGGGTCACATGATGCACTGGCCAATCACAGCCATGCCATTAGTAGGCATGGCTGTGATGGCTTCTAGGGAAAACCAGTGAAATGCTTGTTGATTGGCTGCCCTGCAGCTATTCAACATGCGTGATAAAATACCAGAACCCAGAACCCGAACCCAAACTTTTTCTCAAACGTTCAGGTTCGGGTTCGGGACACGGACACCCGAAAGTTTGGTACGGACCCAAACTTTACAGTTCGGGTTCGCTCAACTCTAGACATGATCACTCGATCCCTCTTGCGCAATTGCAGCTACCTCTACGTCCTGCTCTACTTTGAGCATCAAGTGCTCTGTTAGACTGGCAAACAGGGCGCATATTGTGTATAGCATGAGTGCTCAACAAATTACCCCTTTAGGCTCCCAGGGATATTAGAAGGTAGATAGACTTCCCTTATGCACCTGAGAAGTCAAAAGCTTCCCTGTGGAAAGAGGTGGACTAGGGTGCACTATCCATTCACTATTTTTTCTGATAAGACTTTGTCCAAAGAGTCTCTGAGTGGTCTATAGACATTAGGTTGTCACCCAAAGCAACTGGTTAGGAGACTGTGATTTAATGTTTGTAGGCCCCTAAAGAGATGACATATGATCGTTTTATAAAGCACACACCCTGGTTCTTTGTACAGGGGCACATTACAGGTTAATATATCTGAAGAAAACTGCATAACAGCATTGGGAGAAACCATCAGATATGTGACCTGTTGAAGCCCAATTATGATATTAAACATCTCCCTGGCCCGCCCACTCAAGCCTGGATTCCTCCACCCTCAGCAATATATATATATATATATATATATATATATATATATATATATGTTTTTACATTTGTTTTCACATATATTTTTTCCTGCTGTCATCAACTTGGTGATGCACAGGGTCTTGCTCCTTCCTATCTGTCTCCTGCAATGTTAAGTATTCCTTAACGCCACAGAGAGCATCACTGATGTAATAATATCAATGCACTTCAGGGCAGCATTCTCCTGTGAACAAAGGTGGTTTTATGAGACTCCATTGGGGCATGTCCTTCACAGGGGGCATGTTCCATGCACAGCATCATATAGCCTGGAAATAGACTCTTTTGAGTATGGAGATGAGGAGTACTGCTTTGCAAAGTTGTTTTATGCAAGAGGAAAGAGGGGGCATTATTTAAAAAAGAGACATTTTAAGTAGACATGGGCTTTAAACGGAAGATGTTCAGCTTTGTCATCTGTCTGATGAGTTCTTTGGATTTTTGAAGAACGTTAACTGACTCAGTGCCCTTTAAAGGAAATATTGGTATACAGCTCAAGAAAGCAGCAGATGCTAAACAGCTTTGGCTCAGTAGCATTTACACATGTTTATTCTAACCAATGAATAAAACATTTACTACTCCAACAATATAGGTTCAATCATTCAACGAAACTACTCTCGTTATGTGTTAGATTGAGAATATTGAAAGCAAACAATATTTCAGACTATATGACAAAAATGACATTTAAAACTGTCATAACAGGAAAGTATGCATGCTAGTTTTCAACAGCTGTATCATTCTTGCAAGCAGTATTTTATTTTATAATTCCATTCATAGTAAATAACTATCTAATAACGATCATTGCTAAAGTGTATGGGTGGCCAGGGGAAAGTTTTGGAAGATAACATTAAAAAATCCCTAAAGGTCCATCATTTTTATTTCCTAAATGTTAGTTTTTTATTTTAAGCTGCCTGTGTACAACATAAATGAGCTTTGTTTAATTAACTAAACTGCTTTACTGGATATATTGCTAAATACAATAATTCTATTAAGTACAGAATATGTGTGTTAGTAATTTATTAAAGAAAACCTGTACTCAGAGAATATGAAGACTGCAATAGCTGACCTCTGGTTCAAATAATGCTTCCTTTCTGGCTACCATGCTGGTAAATAGCTTTGCAATGCAATGGAGAGATAAAGAGATGCAGTCTCTTTGGCTATTTAGGGCAAAGTGACAGTGTCTCTCCAAAAGGGATTTCCCTGCCCCCCCTTATACTTAGCTTACCTGTATTCCCACTCACCTCCTTTCTCCTTCACAAATGATGCTGAAAAAGGGGCACATGGGAGCAGTGATGTTCCCCTCAGATCACCTGACAGTGCTCAAGTCTAATGACTGACTATTAGGCCCAGGTACCCTAAGGCCCCATTCACATGGCTTACCTATCTGTACACCCATGCAAAGAGCCCTCTTTGCCAACATGGGATGCACGACTATCTTGCGCATCAATGTGCAGGCAGTCTCTTTTCATTGACATGCAGTGGCTGAGCGGACACAGCCGTGTGAAATTTGGCAGCCATGTGAGTGTGGTTGTGTGTCCTCAAGTGCACGCTGTCTCTATTCAGGGACATGCACCTGCATGACTGTGTGAATGAGGCGTAACAGAGGAGCAGAATTAAGGGATATGCTACCAGCAAACCAAGGCTCTTTGAAATAACATCCAAAGGTTTTACTGATACGATCACATCACAGCATAACATTGCTATTTTGTGCTGTGATGTGACTGCTTCCATAGTTGTGGACAACATGGCACTCATGTAATGATATGTGAGGCCACTTTGATAATGCACCAGTACGGGGCATGCTCATGATGGCCCAGGCTCACATGAAGTGGGTTGATTGATTTTGGATATCATTCAACCTAGAAGACCAGCAGTATATTGTCATGGAAAAGAGGTACTACATGATAGGAAGGTGAGCATTTTTCATTTTTAACTATGCCGGGCCTCACTTTCAACTACCAAATGTGAAGATGGGCTTTAAAGAAATCCTGTCCTGTGAGAAATAAGAAATACTGAAATGCTAGTTTCCTGGCACCCGTTTGTTTTACTGGCTAATTGTCTTCAATATTCTGTCATTGATTGATTCGGACCAAATATGCAGATGAGGGTCCTGATTTTATGTTGACAACAATATATTTATACCTGTTCTAGGTTTGAGACTCAGAAAACACTAAAGCCAGGTAACTTTTTTGAAAAGAAGGGCAGCAAAGTCTGCTTCCAGTTTTCCCTCAATACAGGTTTCCTTTATAAATGCACAAGTATATTTCTACATTGGAAAGTCTTGGTTTTGGCAGTTGTATCTGGTAAAGTAATGTTCTTGTGAGATGTATCTTTTCAAATTAATGGTTCTCATGTATGTGCTGACTGCATCCTCTACTACACTTATGTACTAGCTTGACCATACTAGATTCTATATACATTGGGCGTGCACTGATAACATTTCAAGAAACAATCCAGAATGACAATGTAATTGCCAACATTATTTTTTTAAATGCAATTATTTTTTTACAGTATACAAACTTTTAGAAAATGTACATTATATGTGTAGCTCTACCCCCTAAGGAGCTATTACGTCCCCCCCCCCCCATATTCTGCACAGCCAGGCAACAAGCATTTTCCAACTTCCACTCATAAGTCAGTAACCAGTCCACGGGCTTGTCTTTATTGTTTGATTTAGGGTAAACATCTTGGATAGGGTCTTGGAGTATATGGGATGCCCAACTTGACTTGAAACAAAACTTGAAGGACAAACCTTCCTATTTCTGTACAAAAAATGACACAAAGATGGACCCTGGACTTTCCACTCCATCCGGAATCTCTGCAAGGAGCACTTAGTCCCCTTTAAATGAACCTCTTCAGACCCCAGCTAGAAACTGTCCATCCACCTGGCTGTTCCAAAGAGTATCCCAAAGAACGGGATTTCAGAACAGATTTGCGGCACTGTCCCAGGGAGAACTGGTTGGGTATGGCACCTAGAAACCCTCTCCCTTGTAGGCCCTGGGGGTGTATAGGTACTCACACTGTCCTTGTCCTGCAGCTGTAGGTGAAACTGCTTTCAGGCCTTTCGCTGGACTAGTTTCTACCCTGGCTAAACAGGCTATCCTTCCCTGGTGGACTGCAGGGCAGTGGAGATCCCTCTTTCAGCTGCTTTCTTCCAATATCCAGCCTCCAGCCTGAAGGCAGACCCCCTCTCAAGCTACACAAAGCAGCACTGCAGCACTCCATCTTCCACCCAACTCCCTTGCTGGCCAGACTCCAAAATATTTATGGGCTGGTTCAACCACCCTGCCAGGCCCCCTGCCTGGGGATTGGCCAGATTCCCAAAAATGTTCAGATCACTACCCCTATATCCTGTCCATTAGCTTTTAGAAGTTTCCATGAAACCTCCAGAACCAGGGGGAGGCGATAGAGGACTAGTCTGTAGAGTCTTCCAACCTGACCTGAATCTTAACCCTCACCTAATTAACAGACTCATACAACTACTATGAGTCAAGCTAATTTTCTGCTTCTCCTATTTTAGCAATAGAGGTGTTACATATGCATAGAAATGTAATAGCCTTCCAATATTAAATGTTTCTAAGCATGTCAGTTATAAAGCTTGTAAGACTTAATGCCGATAATATCTAACCATATTCAACAAAGCAGTCATCTTACTTTCAAAAGTTTTATCTAAATCCAATAAGGAAATGATAAACTTAAATGAGATTTTATATAACCTCTCAAAGGCAAGCTTGAAGACATTGGATGTACTTAGTAAGGTCAGCTAGGTGCCATACAGCAAAGCACCATTATCATTATTATTATACATGATTTATATAGCGTCAACAGTTTACGCAGTGCTTTACAATGTAGGGGGGGGGGGGGGACAGCACAATTACAATACAGTTCAATACAAAAGGGACAGGAGGGACCTGCTCATAGAGCTTACATTCTAAAGGGAGGGAGGTGGTGGTACAAAAGGTAGTAGCTGCGGGGGATGGGTTGATGGGGGTGGCTCAGGTACAGTTCTTAGGTGGGTGAGGGATAGGCTTCCCTGAATAAATTAGTTTTCAGGGATCTTTTAAAGATGGACAGGGTATGGGCTGATCGGACATACCGGGGCAGGGAGTTCCAGAGGATGGGAGAGGCTCTGGAGAAGTCTTGAAAGGCGAGCATGGGAGGAGGTAATAAGGGAGCTAGAGAGCAGGAGGTCCTGGGAGGACCAGAGGGCATGATTTGGGCAATATCTGCAGATGAGGTTGCTGATGTAGCTGGGGGCGATGTTGTGGATGACCTTGTATGTTGTGGTTAGTATTTTAAATTTTTACACGGTGGGGTAGGGGAAGCCAGTGAAGGGATTGGCAGAGAAGGGCAGCAGTCACGAATTGGTTAGCGAGGTGTATTAGTCTATCAGCAGCATTCATAATAGACTGAAGGGGGGATAGTCTGTGTAAGGATAGGCCGTTAAGGAGAGAGTTGCAGTAGTCAAGGCGGGAAATAACCAAGGAGTGAATAAGTTGATTTGTGGTGTTGTTAGTCAGGAAGGGTGTAATTCTGGAGATGTTGCGGAGGTTAAGGCGACAAGTTTTAGCCAGTGATTGGATGTGGGGGCTGAAGGAGAGGTCAGAGTCAAGGATTACACCCAGCATGCTGGCATGTGTGGAGAGACTAATAGTTGTGCTATTGATCTTAATAGTAAAGTCATGGGGGGGAATGGCAAGGAGGAAATATAACAAGCTCAGTTTTAGAAAGATTGAGTTTGAGAAAGTGGCGTGACATCCATACCGATATGTCATTCAATAACTTTGTGATGCGTGAGAAGATTGAGGTGCAGAGTTGAGGAGTGGAGAGATATATCTGGGTGTCATCGGCGTAGAGGTGGTACTGGAAGCCATGGGAGGTTATCAACTGGCCCAGGGAAGAGGTATAGAGAGAGAATAGGAGGGGCCCAAGGACGGAGCCTTGGGGTACTGGTACAGAAAGAGGAGCGGAGGAGATGGAGTTGTAAGTGACACTGAAAGTGTGCTGAGATAGATAGGAGGAGAACCAGGATAAAGAAGAATCACGGAGGCCAAGGGAGTGGAGTTTGCTGAGGAGGAGGGGGTTGTCGACTGTGCCAAGAGCAGCAGAGAGGTCCAGGAATAAGAGTATGGAGTACTGGCCATTGGTTTTAGCAGTTAGTAGGTCATTGGAGAGTTTTAGTAGGGCAGTTTCAGTTGAATGTTGTGGGCGGAAGCTGGACTGTAGGGGGTCGAGAAAGTTGTTGTCAGTGAGGTAGCAACTCATTCAGTCATGTACAAGGCATTCAATTAGCTTGGAGGCAAACGAGAGCAGGGAAATGGGTCTTAAGTTATTCAAACAGGTGGGGTCAAGTGAGGGTTTTTTAAGTATGGGGGTAACCAGTGCATGTTTGAACGGGGAGGGAAAGGTGCCTGAGGAGAGGGAGAGGATGGAGATGTGGGTTAGGGCTTTTAGGATAGAGCGGGAAGGTGGCCGCAGTAATTTTGAGGGGACAGGGTCCAGGGGACAGGTGGTGAGGTGGGCCACGGAGAAGAGTTTATCAACTTCCTCGGTGGTAACAGGGCAGAAGGAGGAGAGTATTGAGTGCAGTGTTGGATCTGATGTGTTGGATAGGGTAGGAAGTTGGATGATGGATATCTCCTTGAAAATTGTCTCGATTTTGCTTCTGAAATGGTTGGAAATTTCTTTAGCGGTAAGCAAGTTGGTAGGTGGGGGGAGTGGGGGGTGAGGTAAGGAGTTAAGGGTAGAAAAGAGTTGAAGAGGTTTGGATGACAGGGTTTGGACAAAAGGTGTGTTGTAGTAGGTTTGTTTAGCAGTGTGGAGATGGGAGTTGTATTTTAGAAGGGCAGATTTATAGAGGGTAAAGTCTTGCAGGGATTTAGATTTACGCTACGCCCACTCAAGAACACGGCTGCATCTCTTGAGACTTCTGGTGTGGTCTGTTTGCCAGGGTTGTGGCAGATGAGGCCTAGTTCTGCGGGTAGAAAAGGGAGCAAGTGTGTCTAGGGAGGATGACAGCGTGTTGTTGTAGATAGTGGTTTGGTCTGGGCAGGACAGGGGTGCGATTTTGTCGTAGAGGCCATCAGTAGCAGAATGAAGGAGGGAAGGGTTGAGGTGGCGAATGTTTCTGCGGGTTGGCAGCATGGGAGGTAGGAGACAGAGAGAGTGTGAAATGGATAAAATTGTGATCAGAGAGAGGAAAGGGAGTATTAGAGAGGTTGCAGGGGGTGCAGCGATGGGAGAATACAAGGTCAAGAGTGTTGCCGTTGGAGTGAGTGGTGGCTTGTGTCCATTGTGTTAGGTTGAAAGAGGAGATTAGCTTGAGTAGTTGAGAAGTGGTTGCAGTATTAATGTTGATTGGAATGCTAAAGTCACCTAGGATGATAGCATGCATATCAGAGGATAGAAAATAGGGTAGCCATGCAGAGAAATAGTCCAGAAATCGTGACACTGGTCCAGGAGGCCGATAAATGACTGCGACCCTCAGACAAGCTGGAGAGAAAAGACGAATGCAGTGCACTTTGAAAGAGTAGGGGGAAAGAGAGGAAGGTGAGGAAAGAACCTGGAAGGTGCATTGTGGGGAGAGAGGAAGTCCGACGCCACCTCCTTTTCGTCCACTGGGTCGGGGCGAGTGAGTCCAGAGGAGGCCACCATGGGACAGGGCAGCAGGAGAGGTAGTGTCGAATTCCTAGAGCCAGGTTTCGGTAATAGCAAATAGATTAAGGGGGTTGGAGAGGAAAAGGTCATTGACAGAGGCTAGTTTGTTGAAGACTGAACGGGCATTCCAGAGGGCACACGTAAGGGGGAGCTGACTTGTGGAATCAAGGGAATTAAAATGAGAAAGTGGGGGTTACGGCTACTGTTGGAGGAGGTAGACAGCCAATTTTGGGCCTAGAATGAGCAGGAGGTGATAAGTGTAGCAATTTTGAGTGGGCAGAAGTGAGGGAGATATGTACAGGTTGTGGGCTGGAGGGGGGGGGGTAAAGAAGTGAGAGTTTGAGAGAACGTTACTGCAAAGAAGATTAGTGTAAGCATGTTGGAGGGTGGAGAGAGAAGAATAGAAGGAAGGCTGAGGAAAGGTAGAAGATGAAAGGGAATTTCCTGGCAAATTGGTGTTGAACACTAATGTCTATACTTGCTTTTTTGTTGAATTTTCTTAGTCAAAGTGCCCATGTACAAGTGCCAAAACACTCGTCGCGGGAGTGACACTTTGCGAAAGGAGTGGCCAGCCCAAGCCCTCGCCAGCCGTCCCAGAGATTGAACTACATTTATACTGGCATGGTGTGGGGGGGGGATTGACAATTATTCAATTAGGAGCTGATAAAACCAGGCTCATGGGCAGAGTGGGGGTTTACAACTGGCCTGGACAGACTGCAATGCAGGAGGGGGCAACAGGATAAGGTTAAAATGTTTGATCTTGTTCAAAGCAGCGTAATACAGAGTAAGTGTCACTTTCATAAGATAAACAAACAAGCAAGTATACACAACAGTTTCAAATTCTTAATAAGGCAGAAAGAGTTCAGTTAGGCAATGTAGTCCAATGTTTAAGAGAAGAGTGGAGTCTGTGCAGTTACCAAGGTTATGGAGAGGCAGTTGGGAAATCGCAGACAGCTAGAGCGATTTTTTGTGTTGCAGGGAGGATTTGTGCAGTTACCAAGGTTATGGAGAGGCAGGTGGGACATTGCAGACATCTAGAGTGATTTTTTTGTGTTGCAGGGAGGGTCTGTGCAGTTACCCAGGTTATGGAGAGGCAGGTGGGAAACCGCAGACAGCTAGAGTGATTTTGTGTTGCAGGGAGGGTCTGTGCAGTTACCAAGGTTATGGAGAGGCAGGTGGGAAACCGCAAACAGCTAGAGCGATTTTTTTTGTGTTGCAGGGAGGGTCTGTGCAGTTATCCGAAAGAGTAGAGCAGAGAAGGCATGATGAGAAGATGGTGGTGATGACAAGGTGGTCTTGTTAGAGATGTGCCCATGTACAAATGCCAAAACACTTGTCGCAGGAATGACACATTGCGCAAGGAGTGTCCAGCCCAAGCCCAAGCACCATGAGCTATACATTGTTAATAAGCAGCAATGTAATCACAACATCACATTTAAAAATCATTACTAGAAATATTTCCAATGTGGTGTTATTGGGAAGTACATTAATGGCAGGAACTAGTTAATTGTAGTACACTGTAATTATTTTACAGTATACAGCCCTGTTCTTACCTGGTCACAAAAAAAATCTTCAAATCTAGTGAAAAGCTAATCCTTCTGCTCAGTTCCTGAAAGCAAATTTAGAATTATATTCTTTCTTTCCAAAATCCCTTAAAAAATATATTGGATCTTCTCTGGTGGACTTGGGTAGGGTACACTAACAGTTCTTTGTGCAAGTTTGCACTGACCTAAACCATTTACTACATTTTAGGTTTGTTGCTGTGCGTTAGACAGCCTATTCAAGGAAATGGTCTGCCTTAATGAAATGCATGTAGGTTAAATATGTCACAACAAACTTGACCTGTGTGAATCTAAAGGCACACGCCTCTCAAAATTAAAAACAGAGAAATTGAGACACATTTAGCAGAGCATCCTACCTGCTCAGTATCAATTTTTCACCCATTAATATTGTAATAGATTGGTTCTTGGTCCCTTAAATCAGTGAACTGGTGATCTGAGAACTTCTTCTTGAGCACAAGAGGGCAATTCCCAAACACTCTTGCTGTGTCCTGATATACACTAAGAGGATGCTGTTAACATAAAAATAACACACACTAAAATATTTTTGCAGCCAGCAATTAGATATAGAGTATACATTCTTTACACATTTGAATATGAGATTCTATAAGGGACATGACTGGAGCTAAAAGCCAAGGTGGGTTAGAATTTACCCTTGGACTGGGTCCTTGGCTAGTGATGGGGGATTGATAAACATTGGGAGCGAGTCACTAGTGTCTTTTTGAGATTTTATTACATGCATGTAAGGCGAGAGGGCTAAGGGCTGGAGATACCCATACCAACATTTGCAGACTCCAGATCCACTTCCAGCTTGTACAGTGTAAAGTACCTTTAGGCTGACACCAGCAGCACTATATACAGCACACTGTAGCTGGCTAGCAGACTCTTATGTGCATCCTCCCAACAGAGTCAACTGACCCCTCTAAGCATCCAGCTTTTTCCCAGCTCCTTCCCTCAGAAGGTTATCTCCTGCTTGTTCTCCAGTTTGGTTTAGCTTCCTCCTCTGCCAGGCAGGACAGCTTCTGGGGACAACTTCTAGCACCGTTCAAGACTTCAGCACAAAGCACACGTTAGGCCCTAAACAGCAGACTACAGGCTTAACAGGTCAGACTACCGGCTGCCTACATACCCATGCCAAAGCATGAGAAGAAGAGAGACTCACAAGGCTAGCCCCCAAATATTTATACCCTCCCCTAACATGCACCACTGGCAATAAATCTCCTCGTAGGTGGCTAGAGGCAACATAAATATTCATTACAACATTATTACTGTGGCCTCTCGCTCTAATAGTTGAGGTAAGAGTGACACCAGCGACAAGCTGAAACAACAGAAATACTGAGCTTAGGAGAAGACCAAACAAGTATAGCACTATAAATCAACTTGAGCTGCTTACCACCCAGCAAACTAAATTGAGATATTCACTCCTGTTTAGGGCAGGGTGGCTACAGAAGCAAAACAAAGGCATAAAAATTTGACGTAGCAGCTGAAGTTAATCTCCATACTGAGACTGCTCTCCCCTCCTGGCAGCTAGTTCTTGTCAGCACATGTGCATGCAGCATGCCTAATGTAATGAACCTGTAGTACAATTCATGTCCTGTCTGTTTGCTTACCTCTTTGGTTGTGTCAGCTTAGAGGCCATGCACATCATCATCTGTGTGCTAAGTAGCTTCCCTCTGTGAACTTCACTCCAGTCTCTTAATAAGGAAACACTATAAAAGACCATGTGCTGCAAGCCTCGTTGCCAACCAATTATTGTATGCTAGGCTTGTGTGGTTGCCTCTGCCGTGTGCTCTCAGTTTGTTTCAATGTACCGATCTTGGCTTGTTCTTTGACCTTCCTTGTCTGCTAGTATCCCCGATCCCTGTTTGTTCTTTGACCTTCCTTGTCTGCTAGTGACCCCGACCTTGGCATGTCTCCTGTCTGTTTCTGTCTGCTTGTAGCCCTGACCCTTGTCTCTTCCTCTGACCATCTCTTGATATCTTGCACTGCTGCTTTCTCTCCATTTCACCTGTAGCCTGAGGTAAGCGTGAGCTGGGGGACGACCTGGATCCAGTTGCAGCCAAGTCCATCCTCACCACCAGAGGCCCCGGTGAACACCTGCTGGCTCTTAGACCCTGTGCCCTGGGGAAACCTATGCTTTAGCTCCCTGTGCAATCTGTGTCAGGGTCCCAGCAGTCCCGCTTCCCTGCAACATCCTGATCTCTAGTCGCAGCAGTCAGCTAGGGGTTCACAACCTTAGTGATGCGCTTCGCAACCTTATCTGTGCGCTTTGCACTTCAGCTGTGGGGTGCATCTGTCACCTTACCCCAGGTGACCTGACAGTTTGGTCGGCCATGGACCCGGCTGATGTGCTGCTACCCGCCGATGATTCGCTGCAGGGCATAGTCCTCAGACTTGAGTCACAGGAGTTTAATCAGACCCAGGTGATGCAATTCCTTCAGGATCTGGCTTCCCACTTTGAGCAGCTTCAGTCCTCCTTAGGACCTCCGGTTCAACAACTTCAACCGCAACCTGCTGTATCTGTTCCAGTCACACCCAGCACCGCAAACTCTTTACAGTTACGGGCTCCGCTCTGTTACACTGGGGACTCTAAGTCTTGCAGGGCGTTCCTTAGCCAGGGCACCATTCATTTTGACCTTCAGCCTCAAAAATTCCCATCTGATCGGGCAAAGGTGGCCTACATTATTTCTCTCCTGTCCGGTGAGGCTTTAGCCTGGGCTGCCCCTCGGTGGGAGAAGAGTAACCCCATGGTTTCTAGTCTGTCTAGTTTCTTGAAACTCTTTTGAACATCCTCGAGGAACCAGGTCATGTCTCTTCAGTGGCCAGCGGCCTCTTACGTCTCCACCAGGAGTCTTTTTATGTGGGCCATTATGCTCTCCATTTTCGGATTCTGTCTGCTGAGCTGAACTTGAACAATGAGACCTTAGTTGCAACCTTCTTACAGGGCCTCTCTGACAGAGTGAAGGACGAAATAGTGGGTATAACCATTTCCGCTGATCTGGACTACGTGATCTCCCTGTGTAACCAGATCAACATTCGCTTCCAGGAGAGGACCCTATAAAAGAGAAGCCAGCACCCCTTGGCCCCTAGTCAGCCTGAGCTCCCCTCTCTTTGACCCATGGAGCATCCCCTGCCAGCTGAAGAACCTAAGCAGCCGAGCTGGACCAGGCCATCTCCCGAGGAACGTGCTAGGCACAGAACTCTGGGCCTGTGTCTCTACTGTGGGGGCAAAGATCATTTTTGTGTCACTTGCTCTCTGCATCCGGGAAACACTCGGGTCTAATACATCTGGAAGGTGGAGTATTGGACCCAGAAATATCACCTTCACGTCTGCTTCTGTCGGTGTTCCTGCATGTCGGTACTTCTTCTCACTGGGTCTTGGCATATTTGGATTCTGCCGGCAACTTTATGGACTGGAATACTGCATCCTCCTTAAAGCTTTCTCTTTTGCCCCTCTCCACTCCGTTGGTGGTCTCAGCGATCAATGGCACTCTTCTTCCAGGAGGGCCTGTCCGCTTCCAGACCTTTCCGGTTAAGATGTTGGTTGGAGTACTTCACCAGGAGGAGATATCCTTCCTTGTCCTACCTAAGGCCTCAACCCCCATCGTATTGGGCCTTCCCTGGTTACAGCTCCATTCCCCACACATTGAGTGGACTTCTGGGCAGATACTGGCTTGGGATTCCCCCTGTTTCTCATCCTGCCTACTCAAGGTGGCTCCCAAAGAGCGACTTCCTGTTGCCACCACCTCAGTTTCTTCTGCTCTTCCCGCTGCATATAACGATATGCAGGATGTCTTCTGAAAGAAATCACCTGAAGTGCTTCCTCCACACAGGTCCTTTGACTGTGCCATTGACCTCTTTCCCGGAGCGACTATGTCCAGGGGCTTTACCTATCCCCTGTCCATCCCAGAGACTCAGGCCATGTGGGAGTATGTCACTGACAATCTAGAGAAGGGGTTCTTTTGGAAGTCCTCATGGCCTGTGGGAGGGGGTTCTTTTTTGTTGCCAAAAAAGATGGTACTTTAAGACCCTGCATTGACTATTGAGGTTTAAACGTGATGACAATCAAAAATCATTACTCCTTACCTTTAATATCTGAACTATTCGACAGGTTGAAAGGTGCCTCCATTTTTACCAAGTTGGATCTCAGGGGCGCATACAATCTGATCCAGATAAAGGAAGGGGACAAATGGAAAAACATGTTTAACACTAGAGATGGGCATTACGAGTACTTGGTTATGCCTTTTGGTCTGTGTAATGCCCCAGCTGTGTTCCAAAACTTTGTCAACTAAATCTTCAGGGATCTGCTGTATCAATGTGTTGTCATTTACCAAGATGACATTCTCATCTTTTCAGAGAATCTGCCTGTCCACAGAAACCATGTCCGTATTGTATTTCAGTGCCTTAGAGAAAATAATCTGTATGCCAAGCTGGAGAAATGCTCTTTCGAAATTTCCGAGGTTCTGTTTTTGGGATTCTTTGTCTCTAGCTTGGGTGTTTCGTATGGATCCTGGGAAGGTCTCGGCCATTACCAACTGGCCCCTTCCCACCAGCCTCAAGGCCACACAGCGCTTTCTCTGGTTCACAAATTATTATAGGCAGTTCATTAGGAATTACTCTTCCATTGCTGCGCCTATTATCGTCTTGACCAAGAAAGGTGGGAATGCTAAGGAGTGGCCCTCTGAAGCTGTCTTTGTTTATGGACCTCTCTTGAGGAGACCTAATCCTGAGGATCCATTGTGCATTGAAGTGGATGCTTCTTCAACTGGGGTGGGAGCTGTGCTTGTTCAATCCGTTGAGAAAAAACGTCAACCATGTGCGTTTTTCTCCAAAAAATTTTCTCAGGCAGAGAAAAATGATGCCTTTGGTGATCGGGAGTTTCTTGCCATTAAATTGCCATTAGAGGAGTGGCGTCATCTCTTGGAGGGCTCCTCTCACTCTATAACTATCTTCACAGATCATAAAAATATTCAGTACCTACAGAATGCCAAACTACTGAATCCCAGACAGGCCAGGTGTAGTCTTTTCTTTTCTCGTTTCAATTTCATAATTATGTACTGTACAAACCTCGTTCCTGCAACAGTAGGGCTGATGCACTATCTAGGTCCTTTGACCCTCTGGATGAGGAGCCCACCTCTGAACCTGAGCCGATCATTCCGATCTCATGCATTCTTGACCATTCTACCACCCTGGAGTCAAAAATTCCTCCTGGCAAGACCTTCGTCCCCACTGAGCTAAGAACTAGGGTCCTTCATCGGGGACATGATTCCATGGTGACAGATCATGCTGGATTTCTCCGATCCTTCCTACTCATCAGTCGCCACTACTGGTGGCCTAAACTTCATCTGGATGTCAAAGATTACATTAAAGCCTGTCATGTCTGTGTCCAGTCCACACATGCTCCTGCAGGTCTTGTCATGCCTTTGCCCAGTCCTAAGGAACCCTGGTCTCACATTGCCATGGACTTCATTACCGATCTCCCACCATCTGAGAAGAATACGGTCATCTGGGTGGTAATCAATCATTTTTCTAAGATGGCCCATTTTGTTCCTCTTCCAGGTCTTCCTATTGCTCCTGCTTTGGTTCCCATTTTTGTTCGAGAAATCTTCTGCCTCCATGGTGTTGCTTCCCATATTGTTTCAGACAGAGGTGTCCAATTTACATCTCGATTTTGGAGAGCCTTCTGCAAGTCCCTCAATATTGTCCTGGACTTCTCTTCATCTTACCACCCTCAATCCAATGGACAGACTGAGAGGGATAATCAGGAGTTAGAGTTTTTTTTCCGAACTTTGATCTCGGCTCATCATGATGATTGGTCATCTCTACTCCCGTGGGCGGAATTCTCTCACAACAATCATGTCAACGTCAGTTCTCAGAAGACACCTTTTCTTACAGTTTATGGAAAACATCCTCAGCTTCCTCTTCCTATGACCTGTTCTCCGGACATTCCAGCTTTGGCTAGGGTTCAACAATGCCTCAATTCTATTTGGGGTGATGTCCATGATTTCCTCAGGGTGGCTGCTGATAAATGTAAAGGTTATGCCAACCGTCGCAGGTGTAAACCGCCTTCTCTACAGCCTGGAGACAAAGTCTGGCTTTCTACCAAGAACCTCAAGCTCAGGGTTCCTTCTCTGAAATTTGCCCCAAGATTCATTGGGCCATACTCTATAATTTCTGAGTGGAGATCAGACAAGCCGGGTCACAGGAAACAGATAACAGGTTACGGGTCTCTCAGGAAACAGGTCACATGCTATAGATCAGACAGTACTTGCTGCAGGGTGCACACAGCCTAAATAGAGCCGCTTGGCGCCATTTCCGGCGCGTACGCGCACGAACGCACTTAGGCGCGCGCAAAAAAGCGCTAACAAGTCCTTTTTAGCACAGGTCTTCTTCTAACAAGTACCTTGTGCATTGGAAAGGGTTTGGTCCTGAGGAGAGGTCTTGGATAGTTGCATCTGAGGTATCTGTACCTCGCCTGGTGAGGAGGTTTCATTTGAGATTTCCCTCCAAGCCTGGGCCTAGGCGGGGGAGGGGGAGGCCTCGTAAGAGGGGGGTGTTGTCATGAACCTGTAGTACAATTCATGTCCTGTCTGTTTGCTTACCTCTTTGGTTGTGTGAGCTTAGAGGCCATGCACATCATCATCTGTGTGCTAAGTAGCTTCCCTCTTTGAACTCCACCCCAGTCTCCTATTAAGGAAACACTATAAAAGACCATGTGCTGCAAGCCTCGTTGCCGAACAATTATAGTGTGTTAGGCTTGTGTGGTTGCTTCTGCCGTGTGCTCTCTGTTTGTTTCAGTGTACCGATCTTGGCTTGTTCTTTGACCTTCCTTGTCTGCTAGTGTCCCTGATCTCTGCTTGTTCTTTGACCTTCCTTGTCTGCTAGTGACCCCGACCTTGGCGTGTCTCATGTCTGTTTCTGTCTGCTTGTCACCCTGACTCTTGACTCTCCCACTGACCATCTCTTGATATCTTGCACTGCTGCTTTCTCTCCATTTCACCTGTAGCCTGCCATGAGTGTGAGCTGGGGGACCCCGGAGGCCACGACCTGGATCCAGTTGCAGCCAAGTCCATCCTCACCACCAGAGGCCCTGGTGAACACCTGCTGGCTCTTAGGCCCTGGGGAAACCTATGCTTTAGCTCCACGTGCAATCTGTGTCATGGTCACAGCAGTCTCGTTTCCCTGCACCATCCTGATCGTCTGTCTTTGTCTGTACTCTGTGCGGTTCCA
>BLSH010010211.1:300607-314128 GCA_018402905.1 Glandirana rugosa | reverse complement strand
CTATCATCCTAGGTCATAAGTACCCATGATTTTTTTTCATCATAACCAACTACCTCGTTGTTTGACCAGTTTGACCAGTCTAGATTGTTAAAATGATACCTACCTTTGCGGAGAGGATTTAATTTCATCTTCAGGTCGGTTTTGGATTGATTCGTATTTGAGCGAGTGCGGGGATAATATTCGTGATATGATCGATTGGACATTTCCTTTTTACGAATATGAAAATGATATATCGATCAAATATAATTCGATTTGATTTTATTTCATGTGGTTGTTCTAGTTAATACACAAATATTGAAAATGATATATCGATCAAATATAATTCGATACTGAGTCCAATTCAGGTACTTACACTAGCTTCATTAAAAAAAGAAATTACATTTTGTTATAAACACATAATTGATCTTGTTGGTGTACTTTAATTTAGTTTAGCTTAATATAAACTAGCTATATAGTAAAAGTTATAAACACATAATTGATCTTGTTGGTGTACTTTATTTTAGTTTAGCTTAATATAAACTAGCTATATAGTAAAAGTATAAGCATTTTTCCTTTACAGGTTAGCTAGTATAGTGCTTATAATAGGGGCGTGAGCGAGTTTATGCTTAGTTAGGTTTTGGCTGGACTTCTACTTTAATTTAGGAGAGGCGTTTCCATCCATAGTAAAATTGTTAGATCTGACCAGTTTGACCAGTTTGTTGCTCCATCAACCAATACTACTTTTTTTTAGTACCCATGAATACTGGATCCTACTATCCATGCTTAAATTGCATCCGATATTCTAGCATGAAGAAAGCTCCCTCCTTTATCCACATAGGGGTTATAATATTAAATAAGTGGATATTACACTTGACAGTTATCCTATGTAGTTTAGATTATTAAATGTCCTTCAGCACTACCAGAGAAATGACACAAAGGATTAAGGACAGGATAGCAAGACATGGATATTTCCTCTGTACAATTGCAACTTTCGAACACTGCAAAAGTTCGGACCCAAATAATGAACCCCATTAATGTCAATGGGACCCGAACTTCAAAAATCAAAAGTGCCCATTTTGAAGACTTATATGCAAGTAATTGTGCATACAATGGTTATAGGGGCCCGGGTCCTGCCCTGAGGGACATGTATGACTGAAAAAAAAGTTTTTGAAAAAAGTTATTTTTAAATGATTTTTGGTTTTTTACAGTGAAAGCATAAAAATGAAAAATTCCTTCCAATATAGTGCCTGAAGTCCCCCTTAGTCTACCTGTAAAGTGGCAGATCTATACCATGTCTAGAATCTGCTGCAGCAATAATTGCAAAAAAAGACATTTTCCCTGCAAGCTGCCTTTATTTTGCTCAGCAACAGCTGGAGAGCCAGTGTGTATGATGGGGCCACAATGTAGTGCACTGGGAACAAGATTAGAGATTGTTTGGATAAATTCTGGTGTCACTTTGACTTTGGATAGAAGTAATGGGTGTGTAAAAATTGGGCTTTGGGTGTCGGTGGTGCCTTCACACCATAACCCTATAGAGGTGCTCTTCATGAAGGCAAGAATTGGCCTTTCTGTAAAAAAAAATTGCAATGACATGCACATGTCAAACAGGTGCAGAAAAATTGGTCTTTGGGTGTCGGTGATGCCTTCCCACCATAACCCTATAGAGGTGCTCTTGATGAAGGCCAACAAAAATTACAATGATATGCACCTGTCAAGCAGGTGCTGAAAAAATGGTCTTTGGGTGTTAATTGTGCCCATTAAACCTATACTAAAAACATTGTTCCAGATGATATTATTGAACACCCTCAAAGCTAGGCAGCCTCGAAGAAGGAGGGAATTAGAGTGGGAGCTACGGCGCTAGTGTGTTGGAATAGGTAAAAAAAAAATGTGATGTATGGTGAATGGAGAACTCAAAAAGATTAGGTCCTGGTAACCTAATGACAACTGTAGAGGGAGGATAAGAGGGTGCTAGCCTAGTCCAGCCTCGAAGTCCTGCAGAGATTCCACATCCCAAAAAATCTCAATCTGTGACATCGGCTTCAGGGGCTTCATAGCTGGTAATCCATGGCTGATTCATATTTATGATAGTCAAACGGTCCACGGAGTCTGTGGACAGACGCATTCTATGATCAGTTACGAAACCTCCCGCAGCCCTGAATGCCCATTCTGAAAGCACACTGGATGCAGGGCAGCCCAACAACTCAATAGCATACTGGGCGAATTCTGGCCAGTGGTCTATTCTCATGACCCACTGGATTCATCAGCTGGAAAGCTCTCCATCTCTGTTTTGGCCCTGAGGTAATTGCCCACCATGTGATAAAGACACTGCTGATGGGATGTGGAAGCTGACAGGCGTGGGCGGCAAGGACTAAAAAAATTCCGAAATGCCTCGCTGAGGCGGATGCCTTCTCCAACGCTCCTCTCTTAAGCAGTAGAAGACTCAAAAGAACATTTTCCACAACACTGTAACCTACTGGAGTCGGGAAAAACGTTCAATAAAATCCTCATTAACGTGTCCTCAAGTGATTTTATCTTCTGCACTCTCTGTGGGGACAGGATGAGTTCCGAGACCTTGCCCTTATAATGGTGGTCAAGGAGGGTTTCCAACCAGTAATGGTCATTCTCCTTTATGCCATGTATTCTTGGATCCTTTCGCAGGCTTTGAAGCATGAGGTTGCCCATGCACCTCAAATTTGCAGAGGCTTGAGAAGCAGACTCTTCGGGGTCACTCAGGATGACAGCATCTGGAACTTCCTCCTCCCAGCCACGTACTACTCCCAAGGGTCCTGGAGTTGGAATCCATTGCTTACAGATTGACGCATGTCTTCCTCTTCTTTGAAGCCTGCGAAAGTGCCAGAATCTTCCTCCTCATCCTCCTCCCCTCTCTCCTCCTGTGTGTTCTGTGACATAGGAATGATGGTGCCTAGATAAAGTGGGCCTTGAGAGGAAAGGGAGTCCTCCTCTTACTCCTGCTGCTCTGCCTCCAGTGCCCTGTCCATAATGCCACGCAGAATCTGAGCCAGCAGGAACACAACAGAGATTGTGTCACTGATGCATGCACTGTCATGGCTCACCATCCTTGTGGCCTCCTCAAATGGTGACAGTACAGTGCATGCATCCTTAATGATCAGCAATTGGCGTGGGGAAAAAAAGCAGAGGCGGCCTGAGCCTGTCATAGTGCCATACTCACACAGGTACTCGTTGATGGCCCTCTGCTGCATGTATAGCCATCGCAGCATTGCTAAAGCCGAGTTCCACCTGGTGGGCATGTCACAAATCAGGTGGTTTACAGGCAGGGGGAATTCCTGCTGAATTTTAGCCAACCGAGCACTGGCTGTGTATGACCACCTAAAATGGCTACAGACTCTTCTGGCCAGCTTTAGCACATCTTGCAACCCTGGGTACATATTTAGGAAATGCTGCACCCCCAAATTGAGGTCATGTGCCAGACATGGCATGTGTCAACTTTCCCTGTCTAAGGGCAGACAGGAGGTTTGAGCCATTATCGCACACCACCATTCCTGGCTCCAACTGACATGGTGTGAACCACCTCTGGGCCTGTCCCTGCAGAGCTGCAAGAATCACTGCTCCATTGTGGTTCCTGTCCCCTAGACACACCAGCTGAAGCACTGCATGGCACCTTTTAGCCTGACTCATGGACTAGCCCTTTGAAATCTCAGCGGGTACCTGATGTTCATAGGACAATTCTGCAGAGGAGGGCATGGAGGTGGTGGAGGAGAAGGAGAAGGGGGTAGAGCGCACAGGTCTAGCATCATTACCACCAACTGTATGGAGATGTGGGGGCACAACAAGCTGCAGCACTGAGCCCTGTCCTGCATCCCTTCGAGTTGCAAGCAGCGTTAGCCAGTGTGCTTTGAACAAAATATATTGTCCTTGCCCATGCTTGCTGTACCACGTGTCAGCAGTAAGATGGATTTTACAGCTGACTGCCTTGCCCAACAATGCCAGAGCACTCCCTTCCACGTGATGGTAGAGAGATGGAACGGCCTTACGTGAAAAGTAGTAGCAACCGGGAACCTGCCATTGTGGTACAGCACATTGTGCAAATTCATGGAAGGGGGCAGAATCCACCAGGCTGAAAGGCAAAAGTTGGAGAGCCAACAGCTTTGACAAGCTTGCATTTAGGTGCTGGGCATGTGGGTGGCAGGGATTGTATTTTTTTTCCGCTGCAGCAGATGGGGCAGAGAAATTTGTCGGCTACAGTCTACAGCTGGTGGTGTGCTGCTGGCAGATGTGCTGCTAGGACCTGGGATACCCTGTGCTATACCATCATTCCTGTCAGTGGAGGCTGCTGAGAGGTAATGACTCAGTATAGCAGGGGCAGACTGAAGTGGGTAAGGAGGAGGAGGGACAGATATGTGCCTCTTTTGTGTGGCTTTTAGGTGCTCTTGACAACAGACCTTGTTAAGCATGTGGTACCCAAATGGCTGGTGTTTTTGCTATGTTTGATGTGCTTGAGACACAGTTTGTAGATAGCAACAGTGCGATCTGCTGCAGATGTGCTGAAAAAGGCCCAGCAAGCTGAGCTTTGGGGAGTGGGACAGGAGAGAACAGCTGCAGAATTTGATGGAATACGGTGTCTGCTCTCGACTCTTTTTTGATGTCAGACTCCTTGGAGTTGGGCCGCCTCACCTTCAGTTTCCTCCTCTGCTCTATCTGGCACCCAAGTTGCATCAGTGACCTCATCATCATCATCATCATCATCTCCATCTCCTCCATCATCATTACCACTAGAGACAACTTGGCAATACGCTGCGGCTGGTGGAACATGAATGCCAATTTGTCTAGCAGTGTTCTCCCCTCTCTCTAGGCTCATGTTCCGGTTATCCTCAACCTCAGAACCAACATCTGAATCCAGTAATGGCTGGGCATCATCAAGGAACAAGTAGTTGACGCTGTGGTAAAATAACTCAGCTGACTCCTACTCCATGGCTGATGTTGGCGCTATGGCAGGAATAGATGTGGACAAGGAGGCAGGTTTATCCACTCTGGCAACTGCAGGGGACTGCACACTTGTCTCTGCTTGCGTGACAGAGGATGATGAGGATGAGGAAGATTCAGTAAGCCAGTCTACCTACCTTCTCTGCATGCTGTGGCTGGATAGCACGGGCAAACTCACTAAACAGAGGAAATGATGCCCTGCCTGAGGACTGACCACCACGTCCACCTTTGACTGTGGACATATTTGTTGCTGGCCCCCTTACAGTGCCAATGGAACATCTGCCTCTCCTTCTTGTCCTCCCAGACATTATTGGGAGGGAGGGGGGCGGTGCTTATTAGCAAATCTTATGAAGAAGTGGAAATCTGTATGTAGATACACTTTAATCAATGTGAAGTGGTATTTGGTGCACTTTAATTTGAGTACTCACACTACACAGACATGGATACACTGTAATATACTGCAATATACTGCGCCAAACATACAGTGACGCACAAAACTGTATGGCGTTAAACTTGCAGTAACGCAGTTAGAACCATATGGCATTAAACTGGCAGTAACACACTTAGAACTATGTGGCGTTAAACTGTCAGTAACGCACTTAGAACTATACCGCGTTAAACTGTCAGTAACACACTAAGAACTATATGGCATTAAACTGGCAGTAATGCAGTTAGAACTTTATGGAGTTAAACTGGCAGCAACACAGTTTGAACTATATGGAGTTAATCTGGCAGCAACGCACACAGAAGTACATGGCGTTAAACTGGCAGTAACGCACTTAGAACTATATGGCGTTAAACTGGCAGTAACGCACTTAGAACTATATGGCGTTAAACTGGCAGTAACGCACTTAGAACTATATGGCATTAAACTAGCAGGAACACACTTAGACGTATATGGCGTTAAACTGGCAGGAACGCACTTAGAATTATATGGCATTAAACTGCCAGTAATGCACTTAGAACTATATGGCGTTAAACTGGCAGTAATGCACACAGAAGTAAATGGCGCTCAACTGGCAGTAACGCACACAGAAGTAAATGGTGTTAAACTGGTAGTAACGCACACAGAAGTAAATGGTGTTAAACTGGCAGTATTGCACTTAATACTATATGGTGTTAAACTGGCAGTAACACACTTAGAACTATATAGCGTTAAACTGGCAGTAACACACTTAGAACTATATGGCGTTAAACTGACAGTAACGTAGTTAGAACTAAATGGCGTTAAACTGGCAGTAACGCAGTTAGAACTATATGGCGTTAAACTGGCAGTAATGCAGTTAGAACTTTATGGAGTTAAACTGGCAGCAACACAGTTAGAACTATATGGAGTTAAACTGGCAGTAATGCACACAGAATTAAATTGCGTTAAACTGGCAGTAACGCACTTAGAACTGTATGGCCTTAAACTGGCAGTAACGCACTTAGAACTATACGGCGTTAAACTAGAAGTAACGCAGTTAGAACCATATGCGTTAAACTGGCAGTAACGCACACAGAAGTGAATGGCGGTAAACTGGCAGTAACACACTTAGAATAATATGGAGTTAAACTGGCAGTAACGCACACACAAGTAAATGGTGGTAAACTGGCAGTAACACACTTAGAACTATATGGCGTTAAACTGGCAGTAACACACACAGAAGTAAATGGTGTTAAACTGGTAGTAACGCACTTAGAACTATATGGCATTAAACTGTCAGTAACACACTTAGAACTATATGGCGTTAAACTGGCAGTAACGCACTTAGAGCTATACGGCATTAAACTGGCAGTAACCTGGTTAGAACTATATGGCATTAAACTGGCAGTAACGCACACAGAAGTAAATGGAGTTAACCTGGCAGTAACGCACTTAGAACTATATGGCGTTAAACTGGCACTAACGGCCTTAGAACTATACAGCGTTAAACTGGCAGTAACATGGTTAGAACTATATGGCGTTAAACTGGCAGTAACGCACACAGAAGTAAATGGAGTTAAACTGGCAGTAACGCACTTAGAACTATATGGCGTTAAACTGGCAGTAATGCACTTAGAACTATACGGCGTTAAACTGGCAGTAACATGGTTAGAACTATATGGCATTAAACTGGCAGTAACGCACACAGAAGTAAATGGAGTTAAACTGGCAGTAACGCACTTAGAACTATATGGCGTTAAACTGGCAGTAACGCACTTAGAACTATATGGCATTAAACTAGCAGGAACGCACTTAGACGTATATGGCATTAAACTGGCAGTAACGCACTTAGAACAACTTAGAACTATATGGCGTTAAACTGGCAGTAACACACACAGAAGTAAATGGTGTTAAACTGGTATTAACGCACTTAGAACTATATGGCATTAAACTGTGAGTAACACACTTAGAACTATATGGCGTTAAACTGTCAGTAACGCAGTTAGAACTATATGGTGTTAAACTGTCAGTAACGCACTTAGAACTATACGGCGTTAAACTGGCAGTAACATGGATAGAACTATATGGCGTTAAACTGGCATTAACGCACTCAGAAGTAAATGGAGTTAAACTGGCAGTAACGCACTTATAACTATATGGCGTTAAACTGGCAGTAACGCACTTAGAACTATATGGCGTTAAACTGCCAGTAACATAGTTAGAACTATATGGTGTTAATCTGGCAGCAATGCACACAGAAGTAAATGGCGTTAAACTGGCAGTAATGCACTTAGAACTATATGGCGTTAAACTGGCAGTAACGCACTTAGAACTATATTGCGTTAAACTGGCAGTAACGCTCTTAGAACTATATGGCGTTAAACTAGCAGTAACGCACACAGAAGAAAATGGCGTTAAACTTGCAGTAACACACTTAGAACTATATGGCATTAAACTAGCAGGAACGCACTTAGAATTATATGGCATTAAACTGCCAGTAATGCACTTAGAACTATATGGCGTTAAACTGGCAGTAATGCACACAGAAGTAAATGGCGCTCAACTGGCAGTAACGCACACAGAAGTAAATGGTGTTAAACTGGTAGTAATGCACACAGAAGTAAATGGCGTTAAACTTGCAGTAACGCAATCAACCGTCACTACACTGACAGTATCTGAAGTGTTCCTACTCTAGCTATACACTAATCTAAAGATTACTGACGTGGTCTCACTACACTAAAACTATCAGAGCTGTCCCTACTCTAGCTATACACTTATGTAAAGATTACTGACACGGTCTCAATACACTGAAACTATCTGAGCTATCCCTACTCTAGCTGCACACTATGCAAAGCTGAATGGTCCTCCTCACTACACTCACACTATCCCTAGACTGACACTAAACTAATATTCTACACTGACAATTAAAGCAAAATAGCACAGTTTAGCACACTAGCTAACTAATAGCACTGAACAGAGCCCTGTTCTATCTCTCTCCAACCAAAATCACACTGAAAATGGCTGCCATTGAAAGAATACTTTTATACTGTGGGGTGGTATTGAGCCATGATTGGATGAAGTATTGATGACAGTGTCCAATCATGACTCTGACAGGGCTCTGTGCCCTGATTGGCTGAAGCATCCACTGCTTCAGCCAATCAGGGCTTGCAATGCATTTTTCAGTGCCCCATTGCATTTTGGTCGGTTCAGGGGGCCAAACAAACCGTCGAACGTTCTTTTTTTTCGGCTGTTCGCTGAATGACCAAACAGCGAAAGATCGGCCCGAACTTATGCTCGGGCCGAGCCCTTTGCCCATCCCTAATCTACAGTTGAATCACAGAGTTTGCTATTTTACCATCATGGTAAATTTGAGAGACTGATTTTCCTGGACTGTTTATTTATCTATAAAAAAAAATTCTGTATTTTTAATATCAGTCACTGTAGCACAACACACCTCAGAAGAAGTCCATTGGACGAAACGCGTCAGTTGACACCAGATTACACGCAGCGTCACTTCCGGTCACATCCAGACACTTCCGGACCGCAGTTTGGAATGCACAAGCCGCACGGAGGAAGTGCAAGCTTGCCTTCATCAACAGGAGGGGTGTTTACCCCACACTAAGCGGAGAAGTGTCTTGGAAATCAGGCTGTTGAGGAGTGACTGGGTTTTTTACTTTGTTTCCAGTGTTTTTGCATGATCTGAACAAAGGTTTGCATGTTTTTATGACTTTTTTATAAATAAACCTCATTCATAATTGAATTACACTATGGAGTTGTTCCCATTCCTTCCTTGAATGTGAATCGTATATACCGCGGAGGACCCTTTGACCAACCAACACCCTGGAATATACAACGCAAAAGGAGACCACCATTTGCTACAGGACTGTGGATGCACCTGTGAAAGGAACCAACCACGTCTGGATACACATCCTCGGGAAGCTCCAACCACCTAGGAACCTGGATTAAACCAAACGGAGAACAAGGAGAAACCAACCACCATTCCAAGGATCCCTGTTACCCCCGCCTGGGACAGGCGCCTCTGCGCTTTACCCCTGTGTGGGGTGGCGCTGTCCGGTAAGCAGGGTGGAAGTTGGGGAGCACGTGTGCCGCACAAAAGGATTTAATGTTGAACTACTTTTTATGGACACTTTAACCACACTTTTAAGGAAGCAGGATTGGTCATATATTGCATTTGTAACAGTGTATAAATAATTGAATAGGAGAACTGGGGATTGTGTGTACCTAGGTCGCACGAATAGGTTGAACTTGCAGATTGCCACCAGAATACATCATTACTGAATTAAGAAGGGGTACATATACTTTTGGGAGAACCAGAGATATACCTACCAGTGTGATACTAGCACATTAAGTGATACTAGCATATTTGTCATACCCAAGGAACACTTGGAGAGGTCTTTACCGTATATCACATAATTATTAGTTGCACAAGCACTTTTTTACCAGACTTTACCTCGAGTAAATTATATATTTTTATACTATCACATCATCACATTTTGCGTTTTATTGTTATAAAAAGGATTTTATCTAATTTACAGACTTATCACCTGTTTTATATATTCACTTGATTTTAGCTGTAGTCACCCACAGCATCTTGCAACATTCACCTTATATTAAGCATACTAGCACATTAAGCATACTAGCACATGAAATGTTTTATATGGTTTTTAATTTTTTTAAATTTTTTTATTTTTATTTTTTATATATATAAATTCTGTTTTCACTTTCATTTATTTAACCAATGAGGGGAGCGCCAACCCAGACCTAAATCAGACAACACACTTTTATTTTGTTTCTTGTTTTTGTGGTAATATCTCACATTTGGGGGGCGTGGCCAGCGTGCGTTCTGTATGGACGTGTGAGGAGAGAGCTCCGGAGCAGCGGCGGCTAATATAGCGACTTCCAAGCAGCAAATCTCGCTATGTCCTCCCCAGATGAACGGGGACATCACCCCAACACGGTGGCCTACTCTAGGAAAAGAAAAGACGAGCGGGCGCCGAGGAAACTGACAACGTATTTTCCACAGAGGGCCCGGAACGAAAAGCAAGATGGCGCCGGCCGCGAGGCCCGCGAACGCTCGCACTACACAGACCTGCCAGATGATCCTTTTGACGCCGAAGGTGCGGTGAGTGGACTACAATCTCCCTCTAGAGAGGATACCCACAGCCCAACCTGCTGTAGCCCAGCCAAAACCAGGCAAAAACTCGACCACATAGCCCAGATACAGGGGGTAGGCCGCACAGCTCCCCTCACACTGCCATCGATGGCTACATCACCCGTGGCTGCCATCCCTACCACAAACCAGCCTGTGCTGGATACTCAACTTAAAGACATGCTGCTGTCAGTTCATACTGCGATCCAAACAGACATTCTATCGCTGGCCAAGCAAATTACAAATGAAATATCTCACATTTGTGGTGAGACTTTTTTTCACACAAAATAATCTTTTCACATGTGCAGTGTTATTTTTGTATTTATTGCTTATTTAGAAACCTTTTGAAACCTTGAAACTACCGTATATACTCGGGAATAAGTCGAGTTTTTCAGCACATTTTTTGTGCTGAAAAAGACCCCCCTCGACTTATACCCGAGTCAGTGTCTGTGGGTGATCAGTAGTTTCACATTAAACAGAGCCGTGCTGCTTCTAAGAGCCGTTCTGTGCTTGTAACTGTGACTAAACACATTGGAATGCAGAGAATGCTGAGAGAGGTGTCAGATTTTCAGCTTGATGTCGGGAGGTGGGAGGGACAAGCTGATGTTAGCTGTTCAGTCCCGCCCACCTCCTGATCTCCGTGAAGAGCTGCAGCTCTCTCTCAGCATTCTCTACATTCCAATGTGTTTAGTCACACTTACAAGCACAGAACAGCTCTTAGAAGCAGCACAGCTCTGTTTAATGTGAACCTAAACTACCTTACTCATCCCTTATGTGTTCTGGCTACAGTCTCTGTGTCCTGGCTAATATCCCTGTGTCCTGGCATTAATATGCCTGTGCCCTGGCATTAATATCCCTGTGTTCTGGCTAAAATCCCTGTGTTCTGGCTCCCTGTCCCTGTGTTCTGGCTGCTGCATTTCACACCCTAGGCTTATACGCGGGTCAATACGTTTTATACACGGGTCGACTTATACACGAGTATATACTGTAATCATTACTACTTGTTCATTTGGATTTGTGCTACTTCAGGTTTATACAGTATGTATATACAAGGTATTTTCTCTGTTTTTTATCCAGGTTACTGGGGGGGAGGTTTATTTTGTGGCTTTTCTGTTACTATGTATCTTCAAGAGGTCAGAGTGTGTTCCCTTCACTTTTTGTTTCTTTATACAGATTATCAGCATTTTTTTGTTTTTGTTAGTCCCTAGTCTCTGGGCGCATCTTGCTGCTTCACAACCCCAGGACCAATGTCAAAGTGTCCAGGGTGGTTGAGGGATTTCAGGATGGTGAAGTGGGTGACCAAGATCAGGAAAGTATGTTCATGACCTCCACCTGCTGAGATTGAACCTGGAATTACTGGTTAGAACTGTCAAATCCTGACTGGTACTTACTAAGTACACAAGCAGATCCTAGCTCTCTGATGCAAAACACATGAAACAAACTAAAACTACCTTTTCTCCAGATTTTGTCCATCCATTTCTTTGCTTATTATGAAAAATATGTTCATGGTATTTTTAAAAACAAATTAACAAAAATGTTCCATATGTGCTAAAAAATGTAAAAATAATTTTGGCATGCAAAACAGTTAAACTGTTATTGTTGATTAAACATTTAAATACAAAAGTTCAACATTTGATGTGATCACCATAATTACATGGGAATGAAAAGGATAGTTAGTATATATTGGCTTGAAGGCTGATGTCAGAATCCAAACTCAGGGATTCTTCTGAGTCTGGCATTACCTCTACCTAAAGTTCTGTATAGCTCCCTACCTAATCCCTTGGTCAGTCTTCATAGTTTTCCAGTTGTGTGGCTAAAAATGCTTCTCTGATCTCTGCACTTCCTACTTACTAGATTGTTGTGCTTATGCCAGCATCTTGTTTTTTGTTGCTACTTCTATACTGAGTCCTAATGCACTCATGTACTGATCCTTAGCTAATTCACTGACTACTCTTCATCTTTCTCCACTTCAAAACTGAGATACCTCTTGTTCAGGCTTGACCTGCTACGCTTCTGCCTCACTTCCATTCTACTACTGCTGTGCACTGAATCCAGTCTGTTTATAACCACATACTTGATCGCTGTTTAATCTATTGAACGCAAAGCCTGATCCCAGATTGTGACAGCTTATTACCATAAATTTGATTCATTGTGGATAGTCTTCATAAAAAATAAATTAGATAATGCCCCTGCTGCCATTATTCTATGTATAATATTCACAAATCTGGTGACATATTAATGCTGTAAAAATGTTTCTGGTGCTCAAAAGGAGTTAGCCAACAGCCCATGAGACAAGCATACAGTACATTAAAACTCTAAGCATATTTAATTTCAGAAATGTATGTCTTCTTTTTTTGTAGCTTTTTACTTTCCCAATAAAAAGGCAGTCAATCTGCTTATGTGTCCTAGCATTTCAAAATTCCTCCCTTCTTCATTGCAGCTAAAAGGAAAATCAGACACCTTTCTCAGAAGTGTCCTCATTCACTATGCACCTGCAAGAGGTCTATTGGGAAGAGATCATAGAATCAAAGGTTCCTTCGGTTTCACAGCATGCAAATGATGCCCACATATGCAAATAAGTAAGATGTATTCCAATTCCAGTCACACGTTTCTGATTTTCACTGGAGAATAGTTGCACTGCAAAGTTATGATAGGTGATCTGTCCCGCAATGCTCTTTCTGCATGATATGTACAGTAACCTAGACAGTTTGGCCTTGTTGTGCTTATTAAAATTGTAGAAACATTTAAGGAAAGGCAAGAAATACTCTGATGCAACAATATATTTGGAGCTGTCATTCTGGTACATCTAATGATCTAACAGCTGCAGGTATTGAATGGGTCTCTATGGGTACTTAATGAGGCAATTTAAACTTCTGTTTACTACAAAGAAAATCCAGATGGCCAGTACTGCTACTTAATAAAAAATGGCTGAATGATGTACTGCTGCTTAAGGTTTTTTTTTTTGTTTCTTTTTTTGGGGGGGGGGGGGGGGTTGGAATATTTA
>BLSH010010211.1:232923-264227 GCA_018402905.1 Glandirana rugosa | reverse complement strand
TTTGTTTACCTTCAGTTCGCGACTGATGGACGATTGTTGAAGGATTATTGGACTTTATATTTGTGAAATATTGCCTTTTCTTCTTTTATGTTTTTTTCCAATAATGGGTCAGCGCTTGACTTCCATTTGTTTGCTTTCGTCTTGAATACTCAGTCTACATACAGTCCATTGCATTACAATCTACTTTTGTGGTTTTCCTGAAAATGTGTCGGGTGGAGTGGAGACAACATGTGATTCACATATATATTTTCTCAGCATGTACTGGAATCGTATGTTTTTATCGTTGATAATGCACTATTGTGTTGGAAATTTTACTTTGTATCAATAAATGTTTACTTTTTACTGATTACTTGGGTGATTTGTTGCCATTAACCTGTACTGATCCGCGCTATAGCCGAAAGATGGCTAATGCGTGGATCTGAATTGCTGGGCGGACATCCAAGGACGTCCTCCTCTTTGCGCGCTCCTTGCGTGCACTCACAGCCGGCGGTGGCAGGCTCTCACGCCCGCTGCGCGCTGCGTGGGTGTGCTCGCAGTTAGAACACATACAGGGAACACAGTTAACCCCTTGATTTCCCCCTTAGTGCTAACCCCTTCCCTGCCAGTGACATTTATACAGTAATCAGTGGATATTAAAATTTCTGATCGCTGTATAAATGTCAGTGGTCCCAAAAAAGTGTAAAAAATGTCCGACATGTCAATATTGCGGTCCCGATAAAAATCGCAGATCGCCGCCATTACTAGTAAAAAAAATAATAATGAAACACCATAAATTAATTCTCTTGGTTTGCAGAAGCAATAACTTTTGCGCAAACCAATCAATATAAACCGATTGCGATTCATTTTACCAAAAATATGTAGAAGAATATGTATCGGCCAATAATTTTTTTTAATATTTTTTTTGTGGATATTTATTATAGCAAAAAGTAAAAAATATTGTTCTTTTTTCAAAATCGTTGCTCTTTGTTTGTTTATAGCGCAAAAAAATAAAAACCGCAGAGGTGAACAAATACCACCAAAAGAAAGCTCTATTTGTGGGGAAAAAAGGATAAAAGTTTTGTATGAGTGCAACATCGCATGGCCATGCAATTGAGATTGAAAATACGACAGCCCTGAAAGCTGGTCTGGGCAGGAGGGGGGTTTAAGTGCCCAGTAAGCAAGTGGTTAACGTCCCATCCATACAGTATCTCACAAAAGTGAGTACACTCCTCACATTTTTGTAAATATTTTATTATATATATTTATGTGACAACACTGAAGATATTACACTTTTCTACAATGTAAAGTAGTGAGTGTACAGCTCGTATAACAGTTTAAATTAAAATCAAATATTTACAAAAATTTGAGGGGTGTACTCACTTTTGTGAGATACTGTATATGGGGGTTCTCTCTTTTTGTTGAATATACCTGGGATGTGGTCAACATACACCCACTTCTTTCACGGTGCATGCACAATTGTTGTACCACAGTGCTACCATACTGAGCACATCCCCTGTCTCCAACCACCAACCACAAATCTGTGATTGGAAAATTAGAGTACAGTGGCAGACTGATGATATTTTCTTTCTCCTTTCTCCATCTGCCAGCATTTTCCACGTCAGCACATGCAGAAGAGCTTGAGTAGTTCAGAATACTAATTTTCCCTCTTCTAGAGTTCTACTCTTCAAGTAATTACAAAATATAAAGTCCAAATTGCCGTGCTAGAGTTTCATACAATTGTGTCAGTCTTAGTGTGTAAACCAATAGAAACAATGACCCAAAATATACAGAAAAAGTCCAGATTAGTGAAAATGATTGTGAAGAAACAATTCTTGACAGCCATATAATTCCAAATACCAAAGTGTCCCATCACCTTGAATGTACAGGACTCTTACTGGAACATGTGGACTCTTTATATATAAAAAGAGAGACATGAGCTTGTGTATCAATACGTCATCCGTAAGGGAGCATAAGCCGCCTCTAGGTTTCCAAATTCAGTCACCAGAACAGCTCACCCAAAGCAGTGGGATATTCGACCATAATATATAAAAAGAGCCAGGGATACTAACATAGTGTAAAAATGTATATTAAAACTTTCATTGTAAAGTACTAATTACCCACATACTTAAAAAATCCCAAGTGCTTATCTGTAAAAATCCTGTTCTGGCAATCCGACCAGTCACTTTCTGGTTGCAGCGTGCATGGTGAGGTAACGAGTGATAGCTCTGTCCTATGTGTTTCGTCACATCTGAAGCCATTGAGGGGCTCTTTTTATATATTATTGTTAAATATCCCGCTGCTTTGGATGAGCTGCTGTGGCGACTAAATGGAAACATAGAGGCAGCTTATGCTCCCTTATGAATGATGCATTGATACACAAGCTCATGATACTCTTTTTATATATAAAGAGCCCACATGTTCTGGTAATAATCCTGTACATTCAAGTTGGTGGGACACTTTTGTGTTTGGAATATCTGGCTATCAAGAATTCTTTCTTTACAATCATTTCCACTAATCTGGACTTTTTCTGTATATTTTGGGTCATTTTTTTCTATTGGTTTACACACTAAGATTGAAACAATTGTATGAAACGCTAGAGACATATTTAGGTTCTTACTGTAGTTGCATTTAAAAATACATTTCTTGTTTTGTTTAATACATAATTGCATTAAGTCTTGCATCTTGCATATTTTGCAGACGCATAGCGATGTACCCACTTTTGTGGGTTTGGGTTCTTTGAACAGTCCCTGACCAGACTTTTGTCAGCAGGCAATTGGTACCCATTGTTTCTATTTGACTCTAAGTAATCTTTATAACATATGGGTAAGTACTAGAATCATTATACTTGCTATCTCCTACACATGATTGACTTATGGTACTTTCCAGTCAATTTATACTGGGTTGTTTATCATTTACTTTTTTATTTTTCATTTTTATAGTACAAATTATGTGCCATTCAAAAGTGTTCACCCTGGCTCTCCCTGGCCCCTCCAGTGATTTCCCTCATAGCCCTCACCTTTACAGTTGTGGTAGGTACTACCTTACTTTTGTTTGGTAGAATTACCCTGTATATCTTCAACTGTCACCTTTAGATTAATATACTTACCCATATATCTTTTCATGTCAGATGTCCCGTGACTAAACATCCAACACTTACCTGACCGTCTGATAAGTGGTACGTTCTTCATTTCTTGCGTTTTTGTATATATTTAATTTTTTTATGGAGCTATTACTTTTAGAGTTCTAACCAATACCCCCTCTCTTTCTACTTTGCAATTTAGGACTATTTTGTCCCTGCACTCCCTGGCATTTACTTTTGGGTGCTATTTTGTGAAACAGCTCCTACACGCTATTGGACATCCCACTTAGACCTTTTGCTGCTTAAACATCATATTTCTCTTGTTTCATGTTCTTGGTGAACCGAGGCAGGACTAATCTATCTAAATTTGCGTGCCCTTCCGATTGATACCTTGTGTAGACGGTCAGTATAGACACACAAAACTGATGGATGTATATTGTATATTGATTACAGTCATTATATTTTGAATGTATCCCTTATGTTGTGTTTTTGTCTTTTTGTACCATATATAGAGGATTTTAATGTGACCACTTACCCCTGAAGAAGAACTTTCGAAGCGCGTTGGGCTTTGTCTGCCACCTAGTGGCGATGCAAGTGGCCTAAGTGTACTTGGATTTTAATTGTTTGTTACCATCACTGTTTTCCCTCATTGATCCACATGTCATATATGTTACCCCTTCCATTTCAGTTTTGGCTTTAATGTATGCCTTGATGGCTGACTTTTCATTAAGGTCATGTCTTTTTTAAATGTATGAATAAACTTTTTCTATTTTACTTTAGTCTTTTGCTCTTTGAAGAGTTGGTTCCCTATAAAGCCCCATTGGGGGGTCTATTCTACTTAATATAATTGCATTAAGTGGTAGTTTTTTTTATTTGTTTTTAAACACTTCTTTCTAGGTGCTCTGAGTTGGTGTTTTATGAAAAGGTCCACATTGTGGTTGGACTCTTGTGGTTTGTGAGGTTCCCCTCAGGAAGATGCTATCGGGTCACCAGTAAGGAAAATGAGGTGGTGAGTGATATAAGCCAGTTAACCAGTGAGGAAACAAAGGAAGCCTGTAGTAGGTGTAGATGTGTGGGATAACTATTTAGGAAACAGAGAAAGCCAGCTGAAACATGGTAGAGAGATGCATTGATGTGCAGAGCTACAAGGGCTAGGAGAAGCAGACTTGGCAGATGGAACATACCAGTAGGAGCAGCTGCAAAGGTAGAGATGCATCAAATGTACCTGGAGGAGTAGATGCAGTGAGGGGATGACAGTTTGAATGTACCAAAATCAGCAGCTGTGGCAGGGGGTGGACAAGTTGAACGTGCCAGGTGCAGTGCTAACAGCACTGAGCAGAATGGTGAAGCAAATCAGAAGTAGCAGTTGTAGCTAGGAGCACCAGGTGGAATGTACCTGGAGTACTGGTTACAGACTGCATGAGCAGGTGGCAACAGAGGCACAGGAGAATCTCAGGAGTTGGAGAGGCACAAGGGCAGGCTGAAACAAGTTTGGAGGCTTAGCCATTGTGTGGACAATCGTTGATTGGTCATGGCTCTGACACCCAAGGAAAAACATAGGAGTTGTGACTCTGAACCTAGGAAGATAAGTAGCTGCTACATCATCACCCAGATTGACAGGACTGTGATCATGCTGGATGAGTACTCTTGGTTTTTGCTCTACAGCAGTTAACATTTTAATCTATTTAATTGAGTTCATTGATTAACTTAATTCATTTTAATGTTGACAACAGTTTTATAAGTTAAAAAAAAGGAACAACAATGGAAATAAGATTTTGTTTCTCCCACAGGTAATTTCTACATTTACTAACTTTCATTAGGCAACAGGGTATTTTGGGTTGTAAAATTAGATTAATAGAGTATTGGATTTCCGTCCCCCACACGGTCGAGAGTGAACACCTTGAGGCGGGAAACAAACATATTGATCCTGTACTTCTCCTTATTTTGACATCACATAAAATAAGGTCATGCCATAATTCTAAAGCTGTGAAGGAACGATTTGCCAATCATGAAATGCAAACTTCTTTTCTCATTTGGATGCTATGAGTATACGCAGAAAACAGCAAACCTTGTGCCAGCCAACAGTGAAATGCACAATCATAGCACAGTTGGTGGGAACCAGAATGCTATCTGCCCACGGCATGTGTTTCCTTAATTTTATTCTTCTTTAATAGAACAAGCCCATGTGGCAGCAATTTTAATACAGAAAAAAATCTTTAGAGATGTAATTATTACAGGGTTGTTAATTAACTATTTCAAACAAAAATAACTGCAAAGGATTGTTAATAATAATAATAATATTCATATTATTATTATTGTTATTAATAATGATAATAATAAATAATAAAAGCCCTACTACTGTTTCTGATACATACCATTGATAATAAAACATAAAACATAAGTAAATTGCTACAGTTCAATTTTTACTATTCTATTGGAAGCCAAAGAATGACTTTGTATAGTTACTTGGTTTATGTTAACTTTCTGAATACTTTTTCAGCAGCATTGATAATGAATATTGTGCTGTTTAAATTACTAAGTTTATTTTGTTTCTCTGTCTAAAATGCTACAGCCTGCCTGACAGTTTGTGTGAACTGGTTGTCATATAGCACAGCAGCAAGTACAATGATGCCATATAAGGTTAAATGATTGCATAGTATGACCTATTTTGGTCTATACCCACCTTAAATCTCAACTATGTTCACCTTTCGCCCTGGATGTCCACTAGCAGCATTTTATGCTATTTTCTTATACTTACTGTACCTTTTTTCCAAAATCTTTCAAAGGTTTTAGGATAGTTATATAATCCCAGAGGGCCCTCTGCCTTGTTCGTCTTCACCTTGCAACAGTGGGGAGTCCTCAGTGATATAGAGAGTTGCTCTGACTTGTCAATGCTCCTCTCTACACCATTACAAAGTGCAGGGTACTGTGGTGCTACCTCCGGGAGAAACCAGGAGAAGAACTGCAGTCTGAGTGGAGGGACATTTAAAAAAATTGCAGAGATGGTCTTTAAAAATGCACTTTTTTTTTACAGAATAGGAATTTGATAGTTACCTGAGCTGCTTTTGATTAACTCTCATGGGTCATACATGAAAATGTTTTTTTTTGTTATTTTAAGGCTTTGCATCCCCTTAAAGAGAAACTTTTTCATGAATATACAGAATATTGAGTTATTGTTGTAAAATGTATGTTCCTTTTGCTTTTCATAGTTCACATCCTTGATATTTCCATATTTTTAATATTTTACTTACAGTATTTTAGTATGTAATATAGCAATATTGGTCAATTGGTTGTAGGGGTCATGGTCAGTCAGCCTATGGCCTAGTGCAATTTTAAGAGTATACTTTTATTTCTACAGGGAGCCTGTTGGTACAATCAAAAACACTTATAGTATATCATACAAATAAAAGAGTAAGCTGTGCCTATTGGCAGCCTAGGACTTTGTACATACACATTTGGCTTATAAAAGTGTACTAAACCACTATAGACAATATGTTTACATTCATTGTAAGCATATTGTATATGCCTGAAGTCTGTGACACTCCTCTCCAGCTTTACCCTTACCAAATCTTATATGTAGCCTTTGGTGATGTCAGAAGCTGCTCCATACCTCATACCTATCCCTCTTTGCTTCATGTCAGGGATGAGCACAGGTGTGTTCAGACATGAGTCTGAACCTGCCTGAGCTACAAGAGGAGTGTGTACATGCAGTTGACATGTAGGGAATGTCCTGACCATTTATGATTGGCTGTCTGTAGGGACTGCTTCCTGGAAGGATTTCACAGGCAGATTTGGACAAGTGTCTGAACACGCCTGAGCTTATCCCTAGGCCAGATGCACTCCCAGATGAACCCTTTAACATCTTATTGATGGGGGATCGGTCTGTTGGGTGCAGACCCTAAAATACCCCTTTGTGGAACTCCTAGAATCAATGCTTTAGATGATCTGCACTATATTAGCTATTACAAAGAGTGAACATACTGTATGTTTATATAAACTGTTATATTCCATGTACTTTGGAGAAACATTATCCTTTCCTCCTGTTATAACATTTCAACTATACAGGTCCTTGCTATAGTCGCCAAGACGATTCCTTGAATTAAAGGTAACAAATCTAATTAATGAAGATAAGAAGGAATGCATCAATCAAGATAACCTGAAACAAGGTTATTATAAGTAAAGCACCAATCTTACACTTTGTATTCTTGGTTTGAACCAGCATGATCATTTTATTAATTGGTTCCATGTACACTTTTCTTCACACCTGGTCCTGTTTGAATAGCACATTGAGGAGACAAGCCGAGAAATTGCAGGGAAGGAAACTGCTTCTCTTTGTCTCAGTATAATTAGGGGAAAAAATCTGCAAGTTAAAAAAAGCAATAGACATTCTCAACACAAAGTATTTAGGAGAGAACCAATTAACAAGATTAACTCTGCCTGTTGCATGAGCTAATGTTTCTGTTTCAGATCATAAAAAGATAATATAATGGATGTTAGCCATTAGAAGATCAGTGTGATGTGTATTATATGGCATGATTTTATATACACTGTAATCCTGAAATGGGAATGAGAAATTGTACACTGTATCTCTGTGCTAGAATAATTTGAATTGCTAAATTCATGTGTTTTAAACGTGAATTTTGAATACAGAATAAATGAACATTAAACATGATGGTAGTCTAAGCTGGTGAATTTGCAAGACCTTTTAGTGTGTAGTTAGTGTGTGCCACATTTGCTGAGAAATAATGCTTCCCAGCATTAGGACTAGGGAGCTTTTCCTGCCCACAATTTAATGCATTGTATTAGATGAGGGATTTGTCTCCCAGAACACCGCATATCTCTACAGGATCAGAGCCAGTACAGTGGCTGCAAAACAGAGATGATATCATTATGGTCGTCTCAGTTTGGAATATGAATACTGCAATATTTTTTTACATACCACAATATTTTTTTTTTTAAATCACAGGTGTAGTAAATTCTTTTGTCGCCTTGCTGTGTTGGTCAAAAACACAAATCAATCAATGCAGTTCCTAATGAAAGGGAAGTGTCCTGCCAGAAATCCTTCTGCTGCCATGAGTAGCAGTGTAGTTTATTTTTCAGAAAATAGTGAAAAGAGGCATTTTTAGGGTCTTCAAATTCCTGGGACCATCGAGGGAATGGAAATGTATTTCCAAAATGTGTAAGTTGAAAACCCTGAATTTAATTTGATTTAGCCACTTGTATAGCAGCACTCCAGCATTCTACATGCTGTCCTACATTCTCATCTACTGACAGGGAATATGGTGGCAGAAGAAGACAACAAAGATGACCCCTTTAGGCCGGTCATACATGGATCAAATTTCTTTCCGCTTGATTCCCCCATCAACATAGACAGTGTTAAAGCGGGAATCCCTCCTGCTGGGCTATTGTCTTCTTCCAGCGTGGGGGGGGCAACGCCTCAGACCTGCAAAGAGACAGCCTCAGACCTCCAAAGACACAGCCTCAGACCAGCAAAGAGACAGCCCCAGCCCAGCAAAGAGACAGCCCCAGTCCAGCAAAGAGACAGCCTCAGACCAGCAAAGAAACAGCCCCAGACCTGCAAAGAGACAGTCTCAGACATCACTTACTTTTTGTTGCTGTCCAGGTGCCCTGGTGCAACATCAGGCAGAAGGGGACTCATGCATGCAGCTCCTCCTCCCCCTTCATTGTCACCTGACCCCCTTCATTCTGGCCCCCTTCCTGAACCGAATAGTCGGCCGACTGAGGCCGGATGATCCGCACCGTCCCATGGAGCAGCCCAGCTGCCTTTGGAGTGGGTGGTGGAGACCCGTCCAGAAGGACATGCCTGCATCCCTCTCCGGGGAGTCGCCGCAGAGAGGCCATCGGTGGATTAGAAGGGCAGCGAGTCATGCCCCGGCCCGGCGGTGAGTCAGACCTGGCGGCCGTGGCCCACAGGGCATATGCCCAGTGTGCCCTATGGCCAGTCCAGGCCTAGTGATGACACACCACTGACATGTCATCACTCTAAAATGTGCAGTTTTACTGTATTGGGGGGTCCGGGGGTCCGAAAACCAGTCAGTATCTGGTGAGACCACATTTGCCTCAGGCAGTGCAGCACATCTCCTTCGCATAGAGTTGATCAGGTTGTTGATTGTGGCCCCTGGAATGTTGGTCTATTCCTCTTGAATGGCTGTACAAAGTAGCTGGATATTGGCAGGACCTGGACACGCTTTCGTATACAGTGATCCAGAGCTTCTCAAACATGCTCAATGGGTTACATGTCCGGTGAGTATGCTGGCCTTGCAAGAATTGGGATGTTTTCAGCTTCCAGGAATTGTGCACAAATCCTTGCAACATGGGGCTGTGCATTATCATGCTGCAACATAAGGTGATGGTCGTGGATGAATGGCACAACAATGGGCCTCAGGATCTCGTCACGTTAGCTTTGTGCATTCAAAATGCCATCAATAAAATGCACCTGTGTTCGTTGTCCATAGCATACGCCTGCCCATACCATAACCCCACTGCCACCTTGGGCCACTCGATCCACATTGTTGACATCAGCAAACCGCTCACCCACATGAGGTCATACACGCTGTCTGCCTTCTGCCCTGTACAGTGAAAGCCGGGATTTATCCGTGAAGAGAAAACCTCTCCAAAGTGCCAGACACCATCAAATGTGATCATTTACCCACTCAAGTCGGTTACGATGACGAACTGCAGTCAGGTTGAGACCCCCATGAGGACGACGAGCATACAGATGAGCTTCTCTGAGACGGTTTTTGACAGTTTGTGCAGAAATTCTTTGGTTATGCAAACCGATTGTTGCAGCAGCTGTCCTGGAGGCTGGCCTCAGATGATCTTGGAGGTGAAGATGCTGGATGTGGAGATCCTGAGCTTGTGTGGTTACAAGTGGTCTGCGATTGTGAGGCCGGTTGGATGTACTGCCAAATTCTCTGAAACGCCTTTGGAGATGGCTTATGGTAGAGAAATAAACATTCAATTCAAGGGCAACAGCTCTGGTGGACATTCCTGCAGTCAGCATGCCAATTGCAAGCTCCCTCAAAGCTTGCGACATTTGCAGCATTGTGTCGTGTGATAAAACTGCACATTTTAGAGTGGCCTTTTATTGTGGCCAGCCCAAGGCACACCTGTGCAATAATCGTGCTCACTAAGACAGATTTAGACAGATTTGTGAACGATATTTGAGAGAAATAGGCCTTTTGTGTACATAGAAAAAGTCTTAGATCTTGAGTTGAGCTCATGACAAATAGGGACAAACACAAAAGTGTTGCGTTTATAATTTTGCTCAGTGTATATTCTCCTATCCTTGTATGCAGGGATCTTTTAGTCTTCCCAACATAATGTTTGTTACAAGGACAGATAAGAAGGGGCTAGTGGGGAAAGCAATATATGCCCTTAATCTGCCCCTTAGAAAGGGAGACTTTGACTGGATCCTCCTCCAAAAGGAGAAGATGTGGTTGTACAATTTGGGAACTTTACTCCCACAGGGCCTGAACACCGATTGTAGCCTATAGCAGTTCCTTGAGGAGTAGGAATGCTTGGGATCAGGAATGCAGGTATAAATGGAGGAATGGGACATCATGTACTTGACCTCCGCCTCTAAGCATGGTCCAGTGATCCCAAAAGGGGAGATGGTTATGGTTATTGATTGTTCCAACTAGTGGCCTATTTAAATTTCTCTGTTTGTTGATAACCAATATGGTTTGGACATGAGTAGTAAGAGGTGATAGAAACAAAATGAAAATGGTGCCTGGTGGTATGATTTTAATTGAAAATCTTACTGTGATGAATGCTATTGATGTGGAGTGGGTTGTGAAGACTGACATCTGGTGGCCAGACTTAAATACGACAGGAAGCTTCAATGCATGCAAGCCAAGGTCTCCAACTCCTCCCTGCTCTGAGGAAATTAACGATTGGTTAATGAAACGCATCAGCGGTGCGTCATCACCGAGGGTGGAGATGCAACAGACAGGCGGAACTGATACAGTGAGTGCGTGGTGTTATGTTAGTCCTATGTATGCCCATAGGGCTGAGAAAAATCTCAGTGTGCTACCTGGAAACACCAGAGATGGAGTGAGGATCAGCAGACGTGGTTAGACGGTGAATGGATACTCAGCAGGAGTGGTGAGAGACTTTAGTCACAACTAGCTGCCTCAGAAACACCGTGCCTTACCAATACACTGCGCTGTTTGAAAAGGGATGACAACAGTAGACTCTATTCCCCTTGCGATCACTTAGTGCTACCAAGCCTGTTCACTGTGCTTAATTGCGGATGCACCACCACACCTATATAGGACTTTACCTTCCCCCCATACCTCACATTGTAGCCTAGGACACCCTGGTACTCTGTGGAGGAACTCTATGAACTGGTAACACTTCCATAGCCTGTCGACACCCAGCCATCTGGAATACACACCAATTTCTGAATTACAATCTTAGATCAGTCAAGATCATTTGAAAGAAAGATCTTTGTGACTGGATGAATGTGTTGGAGGTGTGTGAGCAGCGGTGTTTCCCCCTAGATATGGACAACGTTGTCTTTTTTATTGGTGAAGGTCATTCATTTTTACAATTTTTGTATATTGTGCTGAGCATTAGAATATAGTGTAGTTTTTCTTAGTACCGCTGTGTCCATATGTGACTGCTTTTTTGGGTGTGAATCTTGACTTTCACTCCTTATTTGTATAGCACTTGGTACATTCAGCCTACTCATTAACAGTTCATATCTGCTGCTAAACTGGGTGTTATTCAAACCATGTATGGTCTGCCTTAGTCTCTTGCTGTTCCTTCACTGCCCGGTCACTCAGGACAGGAAAGTGATATAGTTGGAGGACTAGCTTGACAGAAATACAAATCCTTCACAGCTGCTAGCTGCTGCTGGAATACAGTGTTGGGCAGGGGAGATTCCTCTATCCATGCTCTTTAACATGGGTGGAGAAATCTATTAGGTTTCTCTTGTTCAGCCCATGGCTTTATATATATATATATATATATATATATATATATATATATATATATATATATATATAGATAGATAGATAGATAGATAGATAGATAGATAGATAGATAGATAGATAGATAGATATAGATATAGATATACATATATATCCAGCTCAAGATTAAGGGTGGGAGCAGAAGCACTCTAAGCCAATCTGGCCAAACAGCAAATTGCTTTTCATAGTGTTGTCTGTCAAGCTTGGTCAACAAGCATGCGAGAGAGGAGAGCACATGAATGCCTCAATGTATGCGCTGCTCTCCTTTATTATTCACTCACAGGCTGGGGAGGGTCATGGACTAAGATGCATTGTTAAATATGACCTTGAACTTAAAGTTCCCTAAAACATGTGACTGCAAAGAAGAAATTGAAAACATACTTCTCCTGCTTGTCTGTGCTGCTGAATGTTGCTCATTTGAAGAGAAATCGTGTCTGAAAGAATAATAATCATGTGATTAAAAGAAGGGGTTCTGGTGATGATTAAAGACTTCTCAGAAACTGGCACTTCCAGGCACATCAATCTCTTGCTCAATGTCCACAGACCCCTACCTCACTACATGACAATGGGGTAGATTTACTATAACTGGTGCACACAAATCTCGCGCAGCTGTGCATAGTAACCAATCAGCTTCTAACTTCTGCTTGTTGAATTAAGCTTTCACAATAAAACCTGGAAGCGGATTTGTTACTATGCACAGCTGCACCATATTTTGTGTGCACTAGTTATAGTAAATTTCCCCATCAGTTATAATATAGAGGTCAGCAGGAGTAACCACTGATTGCAGCAGGTGACCAGGAGATTGACATTCCTAGAAGTAACAGTGTCTGAAGAAGCTCTTCAAGCTAGCAATGCTCAATGGTATGGGCAGCAGGAAAAGTAAGTATTCACTTTCTCCTTTACAGGCACGTTTTATAGGCACTGGCAACAGATCGCTTTAACTAAAGTATAGTCTGCAGGGAGGTTCAGCACCTGCCTGCTAGTATGGGTGCCTGGATCCTTAAATTGGATGAAGAAATTCACATATGCTTTGGCAGGTTAAACAGCTCACATATTTGTATTTTGGCTGTGGATTCCGCTGCTTGCCTGGAGTTCATCTCAGTCAAAATGGGTTTAAGTATGAAAAGTGTAACCTACAGAAACCAATCAGAGTTCCTCCATTTTCAAATTAAAAAATTGTAAACATATTGCTAGTTATGGACTGCAATCTTCGGTACAGAGGATTGTTTCCCAGTCTTTTAAAATGCAAGAAGACAATGGGGTTGATTTACTAAAACTGGAGCATGCAAAATCTGCAGCTCTGCATAGAAACCAGCTTTCATGTCTTTTTTTGTCAAAGCTTAATTGAACAAACTTAAGTTAGAAGCTAATTGGCTGCCATGCACAGTTGATCCAGATTTTGCTCTCAACCCCAATAGAATTTCTAGACTCTGTCCCTGAACAGGAGGGGAGAAACAGAGGGGTGTACCAAATGCACAGTGGCCCTAAACAACCAGTAGATGTTGTGAGACAATATATGTGACACTTCCTGCCTGCCTGAAATCTTTATATGTTGATTGGGATGCAATGCCTTCAGTGGGTGTAGAGTCTTGTTTAAAGGGGCATCAGTGTAAAGCTAATACGTGCTTATCACTATCACATTCTGAGCACCTAAATAAGAAGTATGACCAAAGCTTTTTTAGCTGTACTTCTCCTCTGGGTCACAGGAGTTCACTTATTTTTGCACTCCTGTGACCCAGAATTAGCCGACAGTGGATGTCAGATAGCCGTTCCAGACTCTGGCAGGGTCCACCCAAATGTATGATTGACAGAGAGAAGAAGTCAGCTGCACCCACCCCTTCTCCAGCTCAGTTATCATGTGTGACAGTCATTGCTCTCCACTCTGAACAGACTGAGAACTGAGTAATCAGAAGTCATGTGAGTTCTCAGCCTTAGAGCCAACCGGGGTCAGCTGCAGCATCAGACAGGAGGATGCTGCAGCATAGAATTGAGTATGTGTGGCTTTTTTTGCAACCCCAAATTTTTCCTTTTGTCTCTGACAAAATGCTATTTGGTGTCAGGCTCAGAGGCCAGTAGCTATATTAGTGGAGCAGCACCCATCGACAAGCAGGACAGGTATACAAGCAGGACACCCTGGCTGATAGCACTGGTTCACCTGTGGTGCAGGGTCTAAGCACTAACCAGTATTCACAAGAGCTCCTGATGGTGGAGATTGGCTTTGCTCCATGTTAGCACCAGGACGCGGTCCTCAGAATCGCCCCACCAGGAGGTGAGCAAGCCGGGTCCAGTAATAGATATAGCAGGTAGGGATCAAGCAGAAGCATTGTCAATAAACAAGCCAAAGGTCAGTAACAAATAGTTGCAGGTTGGTATTAAGCAGAAGCGTAGTCGAGCAACAAGTCTTGTTTACTGACTGAATCAAGGTTAGTACCGAATGGTAGCGAAGATATGGACGGCAGCAGGAGAGACAAAAGCGTGATATTGGCTGGAGAGCATACTAAACTGGCAAACAGGAAATGCAGAGACTTTGCTTAAATCAGGAAGTTCATGGGAGAAGCAAAGAATTTCAAGCTTCAAGACAAAAAGATTCAAGGCAGAGTCATTGCCAGACACAGCAATAGTTCCAGGTTCAAGTCCAGGCCCTGACATTTACCACATCTGATCAAATGCATGGCTCTTTAGAAACATCTTGCCTACTGCTTCCCTTTATGGCACAACAGGAAGAGTAGTATCCACTGGTCGTGGGTGTAAATCCCTCCTTTCTAATGGAGACAACATTTCTAAAGTCTATGGGGTTGATTTACTAAAACTGGAAACTGCATCTCGTGCAGCTGTGCAAAGAAACCAATCAGCTTCCAGGTTTTATTGACAAAGCTTAATTGGACAAACTGAAGTTAGAAGCTGATTGGCTACCATGCATGCCTGCACCAGACTTTGCACTCTTCAGGTTTAGTAAATTAAACCCTATGTGTTTAGTGGTGAGTTTTTTTCTTCTTGTATTTGGAGGGCTAGGAATTCTCAAGCCAGCAATTCATAAATCTTGGCTCCATACATTTCCAGTATTTTGAATACAAGAATGACTTGCTACACCTTGTCCCTGCAATGACTAATGCTGACCGAGGGAACACGAGAGGCAACAGGTTCAGTTTAATAAATTTTCCTCTTGGCTGTGTGTGCATGTTCATTCACAAAGAACAGTCATCTGCTGCCTCTCACCTTGCTTGTGTAGCTAAATTTGGTATATATCTCTGCTGTAGTTATCTGAGCTGCAATTCATTTTTCAGGTCTCATCAGGGTTTCCCTAAACTTGGTGCTTTTGCAGCAATATTCCAGAAATAGTGTGGGAGGATCAGTTACTGGGAGGCTGACCCAGAAGATATGGCAGGGGAGAAGATAAATGTTTGGGAGGATCTGATCAGAGCTTTCTTCCTCTGGGAAGTTGCATGTGTGTGAGTTCCAGAGATGTTATTACTGCTAGGCTACTAGGCCTCAACAGGTATTATGAGTGAGGGCCCTTAGGAAAGCTGCACTTAAGGAAACTTGCTGGAGGAAACTTGCCTGTGGAATCTCGGCTGACGAGGTGGGTGCCTTTTGTCTAAAGTTCCAGATACAGAACTGCTCATTGGGCATGAGATGCCAGATGTGCCTGCTCAGATAGAGTCTCAGATATATTGGCTGCCCCCCTGTTTCTTCAGCATTATTTTTAAGACTGCTACTATAAGACCTGATACTGCTCAGACACGATTGTGCAGGAAGCTGTGCCCTAAGATTTTTGTGTGTGCCTTTAAGTATCCTGCCCCCTCATCTCTGCATTTCACCAGTAATCACCTGCATTTTTCCTCAACATCTGCAATAAAAGGTAAAAAAACCCTTAGACTGTGCCAGTGTTTGACGTTATGCTCCTTGATGGGATGGGCAGCCTCTGAACAAGTAAGGAAAACCCCATTTTTTCCAGTGGCCTCTCTGGGGGTTAGTTCTACACTTGTGACCTTATGAGCTGCCACAAAGCTACAAGGTACTCATGGCAGTCCCAGAGAGTGAGCCCTGGAGGAGGTGAAACTGTGGAATTATTTTATTCTGCCCTGCAGCTTTTTGAATACATTATTCTCCTAGATTGTGTGTCTCAACTTAAGCACAGTCACTGAACTGTACAACGAGGACTCTCTCTTAATTATAAATGTTACAGATTTTGTTAATATACAGTTGCTATATATTGTGACAAGTTGGGACATTATCTGAAGATTTTTCAAATGACTGATAAATCTACAAAGAATCCAGTGTATATGATGTCCAAATAGAACACTCCACCATTCTTCTTTCCCTCTTGGGAAGCATAATGTACCAGAATACAAATTCTAGCATCAAGAGCTTCTGAAATGACATGTACTCATAAACCATTTTGCCATTTTCCACATGCTCAGAGGCTTCAGAGTTGAAGAAGGTATGCAATCTATCACGGACTGACATAACCATGATTATTGCAACTATCGGTGTCTGCCAAATGACTCTGCTTAGTAAGGAATTCTTACACACTGAAACCTTGATACAGTCAGAAGCTAGAACACAACATCCAAATAGCAGCTCAAAGAAATAGAATATGCTTTCTCTTTACATTAAGCTGCATTTGGATCTTTGAAGATTCAAATCAAGAGGCTTAAAAGAGAGAATTCAGATACATACACTAGTTTATTTTAAAAATTACAGTATATATTTATCAATGAATACATTTCTGCAGCCGGTAATATATATATATATACAGGGTGGGCCATTTATATGGATACACCTTAATAAAATGGGAATGGTTGGTGATATTAACTTCCTGTTTGTTGCACATTAGTATATGTGAGGGGGGAAACTTTTCAAGATGGGTGATGACCATGGTGGCCATTTTGAAGTCGGCCATTTTGAATCCAACTTTTGTTTTTTCAATCGGAAGAGGGTCATGTAACACATCAAACTTATTGGGAATTTCACAAGAAAAACAATGGTGTGCTTGGTTTTAACGTAACTTTATTCTTTCATTAGTTATTTACAAGTTTCTGACCACTTATAAAATGTTTTATTAAAAACAAGCACACCATTGTTTTTCTTGTGAAATTCCCAATAAGTTTGATGTGTCACATGACCCTCTTCCTATTGAAAAAACAAAAGTTGGATTCAAAATGGTCGACTTCAAAATGGCTGCCATGGTCACCACCCATCTTGAAAAGTTTCCCCCCTCACATATACTAATGTGCCACAAACAGGAAGTTAATATCACCAACCATTCCCATTTTATTAAGGTGTATCCATATAAATGGCCCACCCTGTATTTTAATATTCACCTGAAGTTAAGCTTTAAAACCATAACAGATGTTTTTGTATGCAAATCCTGGGCTTCTCTGAGTACATAAATCCATCTATATGTGCTAAGAACATATTGACAGAAAGGCAGTCTTTCAGTTTTTTCGATGTAAATGGCACACTGTGTACCAACTAGACCGTTCCTTAGGACTATCTGGATGAGCGGGCACCGGGTCATCAGGCACTGGATCAGTGGGCACTGGGTCATCAGACTGGGCAGTAGGCACTGGGTCATCAGGCGCTGGATCAGTGGGTACCGGGTCATCAGGCACTGGATCAGCGGGCACTGGGTCATCAGGCACTGGATCAACAAGCACTGGATCATCAGGCACTGGATCAGCAGACACTGGGTCATCAGGCTGGGCAGCGGCCACCGGGTCATCAGTGAGCACCGGATCATCAGGCTGGTCCCCGGTTACCGGATCGGCATACTGAGCATCAGGAACTGGATCATCAGGATGGGCATCAAGAAATGGATCATCAGCCTGGGCATCGGGTCATCAAGCGGGGTGTCGGGCACCGGAACAGCAGGCTGGACAGCAGGCACTGGAACAGCAGGCTGGGCAGTGGGCACTGGATCAGCAAGCACCAGGTCATCAGCGAGTACCAGGTCATCAGGCTGGACAGTGGGCATGGGTCATCAGGCTGGGCAGCAGGCACCGGGTCATCAGCGAGCACTGGATAATCAGGCTGGTCCGCGGTTACCGGATCGGCATAGTGGGCATCAGGAACTGGATCATCAGGCTGGGTATCAAGAAATTGATCATCAGGCTGGGCATTGGGCATCGGGTCATCAAGCGGGGTGTCGGGCACCAGAACAGCAGGCTGGACAGCAGGCACCCAAACAGCAGGCCTGGCAGCAGACACTGGATCAGCAAGCAACAGGTCATCAGCGAGTACCAGGTCATCAGGCTGGACAGTGGGCACCGGTCATCAGGCTAGGTAGAGGGCATCAGGTCATCAGGTTGATCCGTGGTTACCAGATCAGCAGGCTGGGCATCAGGAACTAGATCATCATGGTGGGCATCAAGAACTGGGTCATCAGGCTGGGCATTGGGCATCGGGTCATCAAGCTGGGTGTCGGGCACTGGAACAACAGGCTGGACAGTGGGCACCGGAACAGCAGGCTGGACAGTGGGCACCGGAACAGCAGTCTGGGCAGCAGGCATGATAGCAGGAACCGGAACAGCAGACTAGGCAGCAGGCATGGCAGCGGGTACTGGAACAGCAGGCATGGCAGCGGGCACCGGAACAGCGGGCTGGGCAGCTGGCACAACAGCAGGTGCTAGAACAGTAGGCTGGGCAGCAGGCATAGCAGCGGACATCAGAGCAGCAGGCACAGCAGCAGGCATGGCATTGGGCACTGGAACAGCAGTCTGGGCAGCAGGCACGGCAACAGGTACTGTAACAGCAGGCTGGGCAGCAAGCATAGCAGCAGGCACTGGAACAGCAGGCTGGGCATCAGAAACGGCACCACCAGGTAGGGGACCAGGAACAGGACCACCAGGCAGAGCATCAGGAAAAGGATCAGTGAGGTCAATTTGGTTCACCAGCAAAGGGTCCATAGGGCCAGTAGCAGACGGTCCTATTTTCATAGGCTGACACAACGTGGCAGGTGTGATGGTAGGCCTGGCTGGAGCAAGTGGTATGGTAACAGGCTTGCCTGAAGCAGTTGGTGTTGTGGCAAGCTGGACTGCAACCAATGGAACCATGGCTGGCTGGACTGCAGTAGCTGGCATAGAGGCAGGAGAGGACAGAGGCAGAATGATAGAGGTTGGAAAGGATTTCCTTTTCTTTTTAGGCATAGACACTGGAACCCTGTGAGTGGTTGCAGGTTTAAAAATAGAAAGTGCAGCTGTTAGAGGAGTAATAGTAGTACTGAAAGAAACAGGAGTATTTACAGATGAGGTTCTCTGTGGAGTTCCTATGGACAAGAGAGAGAGGGATCTCTGAACAGACTGGTGGCTAGTGGCTGGGTGCATATCAACTGGCATTAGGGAGGAAAGATCCGCCCAAGTTTGGAGCATGGGCTGAAAAAACTAAAACTCACAATCCCCTCATCTAACTAAAGAGTGTACTGCATTGATACAATCCAACGTCTCTTGTGAAAATACAGAGAAATGCTCCAAAAAATAGGTTTTATCATCCCCTAAGAGATTCCACCTGAGATACATTAAAGGAAGGAGAGTAATCATCACAACCAGTAGGGGTGCTAGACAAAGCCAACTCCGCACAGATCTGAATTTCCTCAAAGGAACAGCTGCCTTGACCCACCAGAGAATCAGCCAGACGAATGAGTCTGGTATGCAGGGGACAGACTCTCTTGTGAGTCTGACTCGAGAACCCCTGTGTCAGGAAGATCGCCAGCATGATTTCCCCCAGGAAAGGTCCATCTGAGAATTTCTATTCTGGTGGTGCGTGTGTGCGAGCATGTGTGCGTGCGTGCGTGGGTTTGTGCGCGTGCACGCCTCGGCGCCAAACGGGCCATTTAAACCCCGCTAACCCGCAGAGCAGGTGCTGTCTGATCGACAGCGTTACCTGTGATTACCTGCTATCTGTTACCTGCTCCTGTTTGTTATCTGACCGGGCCTGCTTGACTTCTCTGATATCCGCCTGCACCCGACCCCAGCTTGTCTCGACCACTCTTCTGCCTGACCCTCTATACCTCGCTGCCAGTCCATTGCTAAACCTGCTTGTTCCTGACTCCGCTGCTGTGCCTGTGTCCATCCAGTCTCCTAAAGTATCCTGCTCTGACACCAGCACCCTTCCAGCACATCTCCGGACCACCTGCTGATGGATACTCCTGGACTTCTACAGGCACTCATACCTCACCGTGCTCCTGTGGCCACTGTCTCAACTCCAGCGGTCCCTTGAAACCGGAGTCGTAGGAGAGGCCACCCCTGACCGTCAGGCTCACAACCTGGTATGTGACACCCTGGTAGAGGAAATAGGAAGTTCGGTAGTGCAGAATGGCACGAGTACTTAGCAGGAACACTGGTGCTGGTGCCTCTGGCAGGACTCAAGATGCAGCTGGCAGAGATGTAAGGCACCTGATGACCTTGGCAAGGTGCATACAGACCGGACCACAGGCAGGCAGATCAGGAACTGATGTAGGTAGAGGAGTCAGGGTACAAGCCAGGTCAAACAACAGATGGGCAACGAGGTACTGAGGAGCAGGCAGGAGAGTAGTCAGGTCACCAGCCGGGTTAGCAGCAGGCAGACAGCGAGGTACCAGGGATCAGGCAGAAGAATCATCACAGGCAAGCCAGAGATCAGATGCAGGTGGATAGCAGGTAAGTCAGGGACAAGCCAAGTAGTCACAGGAACAGGATATGCAGAATACTGATGGCAGGGGTCACAGGAAACGCTGTAGACCAGAAAAGAAATCACTGGTATCATGTTTCAGTCCTGTTTAAATAGCCCTTTTGGAGCAGGAACCATCAAGAATGTGAGCGCGCATTTCCTGTTTGTGCGTGCATGCCCGCGCGCGCATGCGCACGTGAATTCGCATTGGTGGCCTCCGGATGCCCACACGAGCCAGCTTTCCAGGATGGGTTCTTTTGAACACTTGAATCCACCTCTTGGCATGGATGTTATCCTCGGGCTCCCATGAATTTTCTTCTGGCCTATACCCCTTCCATTTAATCAAGTATTGGACACCGTTACCCCTTTTGCAGCAGTCCAGAATAGATTCCACCTCAAACTCTTCTTCTCCATCCACTAACACTGGTTCGGGTGGACTGGTCTTCGGACCGGGAAAAGGATCAGGGGTTGCAGGCTTCAGCAAAGTGACATGAAACACAGGATGAATCCTCATTGAATCTGGTAACTCCAACTCATAGGCCACACTGTTGATTATTTTCTTTAATGGAAAAGGACCCACAAATCTTGGACCCAATTTCCTTGATGGACAGGTTATCTTTAGGTTTACTGTGGATAACCAGACCAATTCGCCTGGTTCCAAATTTAATTCTCCTTGTTTTTCCTTGTCAAATACTTTTTTGTTGTCTTCTTGAGTCTTTGTCATTGTTTCCTATAGTAACTTATTGTTTGTACTGAAAAAATTCACCATTTCATGCACGGCTGGTACTGAGCTTTCTGGGATGGAGTTAGACAAGAAGCATGGATGAAAGCCATAATTGGCAAAAAACAGTGATTGATTGGTGGCAGAGTGAACAGAGTTATTGTACACAAACTCCGCTAATGGCAATAATGGAACCCAGTCATCCTGCGAGAAAGAAGAAAAACAGCGAAGATACTGCTCCAGGGTTTGATTGATTCTTTCAGTTTGGCCATTTGTTTGCGGATGATATGCTGATGAAAAGGATAGCTCAATCTTCAAAATTTCACATAATACCTTCCAGAATTTTGAGGTAAATTGCACCCCTCGATCAGAGACAATATTCGTTGGTACCCCGTGGAGCCTTATGATTTCTTTGATAAAGGTTTTTGCAGTCTCAGGGGCAAAAGACGTGCCTTTCATTGGTACAAAGTGTGCAATTTTGGTAAGTCGGTCTACAACCACAAACTTGGTGGAAAAGCCCTCTGATGGGGGTGATTCCATGATAAAATCTACCTAAATCATCTTCCAGGCCCTTACAGTTACAGGGAGTGGCCTCAATAAACCCCAGGCTTAGGTTTTGCTGCTTTTGTTTTGGATACAAGTGGTACAGGATTTCACATATTTTTTACAGTCATTTCCCACTTGCCGCCACCAAAACATACGTTGAAGAAGTTCAGATGTCTTGTGGATACCAAATGTCCTGCCAATTTGTGATCATGACACAGTCCAAAAAACAACCACTCGTACTTCTTTGGGTACAAAGATTTTGCCGTTGTACCACAGTAAGCCATCCTTCACCTGCAAGTTTACTCCTGAAGAGGCGACCTTTCCCGCTGAGACTCGCCTGATTTGGGACAGCAGATCTTTCTGAAGCAGCAGAAAGTTCCCAGAGGGCAGGGTGGTATCAGGAGGTGACGGATTTGGTGACTCGCTGTACATGCGCGAAAGCGCATCAGGTTTTGTATTTTTAGACCCTGGCCTGTATGTGATGTGGAAGGCAAATATTGAAAAAAAAAGTGCCCATCTGGCCTGGTGTGGTTTTAGTCTTTTAGCAGTCTTTAAATATTCAAGATTCTCATGGTCCCTATAAATCAAGATCGGATGAGCAGCCCCTTCCAGCAAATATCACCACTCCTCAAGTGCGGATTTGATTGCCAACAGCTCCCGGTCACCCACATCATAATTTCTTTCCGCTACAGATAGTTTTCGAAAAAAAAAATGCAACTGGGCACAGAATGGCCTTAGCACCTTGTATTTGGGAAAGAATTGCCCCAGCTGCCGTCTCAGATGCATCTACCTCCAGGACATATGGAAGAACTGGATCAGGATGCTTTAGAACAGGTGCTGAAGTGAATAATCTCTTAAGAGTCTCGAAAGCTGTCTGCGCCTCTGCGGACCAATGGAAACGGATGCCCTGTTTGGTTAGCTGCGTGATGGGGGCGATAATGGCTGAGAATCCCTTGCTTCGGTAGAAGTTAGTGAATCCAATAAAGTGTTGGATCCCTTTGCAGTCAGTGGGTGTTGGCCAATCTATGATAGCAGACACTTTTTGGGGATTCATCTTGATGCCCTTGACTGATATAATAAGCCCCAAGAACTGAATGCTCTGTAGTTCAAAAATACATTTTTGGGCTTGGCATAAAGTCCATGTTGCCGTAACCGTCCCAGAACACTTTTGACATGGTTGCGGTGTTCTTCTAGGGATGGTGAAAAGATCAAAATGTCATCCAGGTATACAATAGCAAATAGATCTAAACAGTCTCTGAATACGTCATTTATAAAGTGCTGGAACATAGCAGGAGCATTGCAGAGGTACTCAGGTTGCTAGGTTGCCCAAAACGAGTGCGAAAAGTGATCTTCCACTCGTCACCTTCCTGGATACGGACCAAATTGTAGGCCCCACGGAGATCCAGTTTGGTAAATATGACTGCCATCCCGAGTCATTGGAAGAGCTCAGGGACCAAAGGAAGGGGCTAGCGGTTTTTAACAGTGATTTTGTTCAGTTCTCGGTAATCGATGCAAGGCCGTAAAGTGTGGTCTTTCTTTTCCACTAAGAAAATGCCTGCACTAGCTGGAAACATGGAGGGGTGGATGAACCCCTTCTTTAGATTGTCATTGATGTAGGTCTTCAGGGCACCAATTTCCAATTCAGTTAGCGGAAAGATTCTACTGAATGGAACTTCGGTTCCAGGGAGAAGCTCGATGGGGCAATCATATGGCCTATGAGCGGGAAGAGTCTCTGCTCCTTTTTTGCTGAACACATCCAGGAAGGAGTGATACACTGTGGGGAAGGCCTGGCAAACTTCAGAGTCTGGGTCAGAGTCCAGGCATAGTAAAGTTGAAGGCTTGTGGGTGTCCTTCTGCAAGCAGTGCTGTAGATAGTATGGGGCTGGCAACTCTATTTCCCATGGCCCAGTTGATATGGGGATTGTGAGCTTGCAGCCAGGGCATGCCAAGAATAACTGGGAACAGAGGTGATGTGATGGCATCTAAATGTAAAAGTTCCTGATGTTCACCAGAGATGGTGGCAGGTAATGGAACCGTTTCGTGGGTCACTGGTCCTGACTTAAAAATTGTCCCATCAGCAAGGTGTACCGCCATTCCTTGGGCTGTAACGGGATCTGGTGCTTGGCGGCAAATAGGGATGGGCTGGCTGTTCAAGTCTAACGTAAGTTTGACTCAAACAATGCCCGTTCGCCTGTTCATTTAAATTAGAACATTATGGGGCGTTCACGGAAACTTCAAGCGCCCCATAATTTATTCTAATGGTGGGGAAATGCTGCCCGCTGATTGGTCAAGGCATGCACATGACCTGCATGCTTTGGCCAATCACAGGGCACTCTGTTGTATGAGATATGATTGGCTAAAGCAGGGTGCCTTTAGCCAATCACTGCTCAGCAGCCTCAATCCACTCCCAAACTATATAAAGCCGCTTGTACAGAGGCTCTATGTAGTGTGTGAAACGGCTCGGTGTTAGCGATAGCTAGAGAGAGACAGTGAGGTTAGCTAGTAGCGGCATGCAGGCAGTTCAGTGTTAGCTAGTGTAGTGACAGATTAGTGAGCACTGATATTACTGTAAAACAAACACATGGATCTGTATACAGTCAGTTAGTGTAGAGTGAAATTTATACTAGATAGATAGGGTGATCTGTATACAGTCAGTTAGTGCAGGCAGTGCAAGAATATATATATATACCTTTCTAGTGTGTATATATACAGTATCTCACAAAAGTGAGTACACCCCTTACATTTTTGTAAATATTTTATTATATCTTTTCATGTGACAACACTGAAGAAATGACACTTTGTTACAATGTAAAGTAGTGAGTGTACAGCTTGTATAACAGTGCAAATTTGCTGTCCCCTCTGTAGATTGCTAGAAACGGCAGAGAGGAGCGGTGGATGGTGGCGGGAGGGGAATGTCCCCCCCCGCTACCTGGCATAATGACTGAGTGGCTCCCGAGCCAGATCGGCTGTTATCACAGGATAGCTGGCCGCCTGCTCTAAAAAACGGTATCCTGTACCTGTAGACTATACCTTAATACTTCCACTTAAAGCAGCCATCGTTTATAAACAGCGATTCGCGTTAAGTGGTTAATCTAATTTACAACAGCAGGGCCCATTCCTGCACCCAACAAGAGTAACTGCAAGGGGTTACAGTGTTCTGGCACCGACAACACCCAAGGCCCAATTTTTCAGCACCTGTTTGACTGGGGCACGTCATCACAATTTTTAACCACTTAACGTGAATCGCCAGGAGGCCGGAGCTCCAATCCGACACTTCTGGCCGCTGTGTGGAGTCCCTTTGGAAGCCAAAATCAGCTTTAATCAGGACACCTTCGTACATTTCCGGCAGCGACGTCACAACATCACTTCCAGAATAGGCAATGTTCAGAATCGCCGTTCTTGGCGATCTGAATACTGTGCAGAGGAGGGATGGGGGGGTCTTTTAGACCCCTTATCCCTCAATAAAGAGTACCTGTCATCATATATTACTATCACAAGGGATGTTTACATTCCTTGTGATAGCAATAAAAGTGGTTAGATTTTTTTTTAAACAAACAGTGTTAAAATAAATAAATAAATAAAATAAAATAAATAAAAAAGTAATAAAAAAAATTTAAAGCACCACCTTCCCCAAGAGCTCAAGCAGCAAGGAAAACGCATACCTAAGTCACGCCCGCTTATGAAAACGGTGCTCAAACCACACATGTGAGGTATCACCGCGTTCGCCAGAGTGTGAGCAATACTTCTAGTAAAAGACCTCCTCTGTATCTCTAACCTGGTAACCTTTAAAATGTTTTAAAGAGTCGCCTATGGAGATTTTTAAGTACTGGTGTTTGTCGCCATTCCGCAAGTGTGCACAATTTTCAACCGTAACATGTATGGTATCTATGTACTCGGCGTAATCCTCTTTCCCAATATACAAAAAAATTGGGCTAACTTTACTGTTGTCTTATTTTCTAACTCAAAAAAGCGATTTTTCTTTCCAAAAAAATTGTGCTTGAAAGGCCGCTGCGTAAATACCTTGTAACAAAAAGTATTGCAACGGTCACCATTTTATTCTCTAGGGTGTTTGAAAAAATATATAATGTCTGGGGGTTCTAAGTAATTTTTTAGCAAAAAAAATTATTTTAACTTGTAAACAACAAGTGTAAAAAAGGGCTTCCTGCACCCAACGAGTAACTGCAAATGGTTACAGTGTTCTGGCACCGCCAATACCCAAGGCCCAATTTTTCAGCACCTGTTTGACTGGGGCATGTCATCACAATTTTTAAAATAATTTACAACAGTGGGGCCTGTACCAAAATTTAAAAAAAAATGTGTAGGGTTCCCCCCAAAGTCCGTAACAAACCCTTCAGGTCTGGTATGGATTTTAAGGGGAACCCCACGCCAAAGTTTTTAAAAAATTTGCGTAGTGGTCCCCCCCAAAGTCCGTACCAGGCCCTTCAGGTCTGGTATGGATTTTAAGGGGAACCCTGCGCCAAAATTAAAAAAAAAATGGTGTGGGGGCCCCCCAAAATCTTAACCAGACCCTTATCTGAGTATGCAGCCCTGGCATGGCAGGAGGGGGTGGAGACAAGTGAGCGCCCCTCCCCTCCAAACCATATTAGGCCACATGCCCTCAACATGGGGAGGATGCTTTGAGGTCGCCCCCAAAGCACCTTGTCCTCATGTTGATGGGGAGAATGGCCTCATCCCCACAACCCTGGCCGGGGGTTGTGGGGGTCTGCAGGCAGGGGGCTTATCAGAATCTGGAAGCCCCCTTTAATAAGGGGCCCCCAGATCCAGATCCCCCATGTGAATAGGTATAGGGTACATTGTACCCTTACCCATTCACCAAAAAAGGAGTGTAATGGTAAAAAAAAAGCAGGCAGTTTTTGACAAGTCCTTTATTGTGTAAAATAGAAGATGAAGATTGAAGACGAAGTGAGGAAGCAAGAAGACTGAAAGAAGAAGCAGAAGAAGGACCGGGGCAGAAGAAGATGGAGGAAGACCGGAGGAAGAAAGAAGAAAGAAGAAAAGATCTACTTTACACAATAAAGGACTTGTCAATAACTGCCTCTTGTTTTTTGTACCACTACACTCCTTTTTTGGTGAATGGGTAGGGGTACAATGCACCCCATACCTATTCACATAGGGGGGTGGGATCTGGGGCCTCCTTATTAAAGAGGGCTTCCAGATTACGAAAAGCCCCCCATCCGCAGACCCCCACAAGCACCGGCCAGGCTTGTGGGGAAGAGGCTCTTGTCATTAACATGTAATGTAGTGTCATGTAAACATCCTTTGTGATAGTAATATATGGTGACAGATACTCTTTATGGAAGGATTGGGGGCCTAAAAGACCCCCCATCCCTCCTTTACACTTCATAGTATTCAGATTGCCAAAAACGGCAATTCTGAATACTGTAATTTTTTTAAAACGGGCGCCATTAGCCGCCGAGTAAACTGGAAGTGACGTTGTAACGTTGCTTATGGAAATGTACGAAGGAGTCCCGATTGAACCCATTCCGGCTTCCACAGGGACTCCACACAGCCGGATGACGTACCAGATCGGAGCTCCAGTCTCCCGGTGGACGGTGAAGGTGGATGTCCCATCCCGCTGCCTGAGATACTGACCGAGCGGCTCCCGAGCTGGATCGGCTGTTATCAACGGATAACCAGCAGCCTGCTCTAAAAAACGGTACCAGGGTATAGCCTGTAGCTGCAGACTCTACCCCGATACTTCCACTTAAAGCAGCCACCGTTTATAAACAGCGATTCGCATTAAGTGGTTACACTAATTTACAACAGCAGGGCCCATTCCTGCGCCCAACAAAAGTAACTGCAAGGGGTTACAGTGTTCTGGCACCGCCAACAACCAAGGCGCAATTTTTGGCCCCCTGTTTGACTGGGGGCTTTCATCAGAATTTGTAAACTCATTTACAACATCAGGCCCAGTTCCTCCGTCCAATAAGAGTAACTGCAAGGGGTTACAGTGTTCTGCCTTGCCAACAACCAAGGCCCAATTTTTTAGCACCTGTTTGACTGGGGCATGTCATCACAATTCTTAAAATAATTTACAACAGTGGGGCCTGTACCAAAATTTAAAAAAAAATGCGTAGGGTCCCCCCCCAAAGTCCGTAACAAACCCCCCAAGGCCCAATTTTTGGCCACCTGTTTGACTGGGGGATTTTATCACAATTTTTTAACTAATTTACAACAGCAGGGCCCGCGCCAAAATTAAAAAAAAAAAGCATGTGCGGTTCCCCCCAAAATCCAAACCAGGCCCTTCAGGTCTGGTATGGCATTTAAGGGGAACCACATGCCAAAATTTAAAAAAAAACAACGTGTGGTTCCCCCCAAAATACAAACCAGGCCCTTCAGGTCTGGCATGGAATTTAAGGGGAACCCCATGCCAAATTTTTTAAAAAACAATGTGCGGTTCTCCCCAAAATACAAACCAGGCCCTTCAGGTCTGGTATGGAATTTAAGGGGAGCCCCGTGGCAAAAAAAAAAAAAAATGACGTGCGGTTCCCCCCAAAATCCAAACCAGGCCCTTCAGGTCTGGTATGGATTTTAAGGGGAACCCCGTGCCAATTTTTTTTTTAAAAAATGCCGTGGGGTCCCCCCAAAATCCAAACCAGACCCTTATCCGAGCACGCAGCTCTGGCATGGCAGGAGGGGGTGGGGATGAGCGAGTGCCCCCCTCTGAACCATACCAGGCCACATGCCCTAATCATGGGGAGGATGCTTTGAAGTCGCCCCCAAAGCACCTTGTCCCCATGTTGATGGGGAGAATAGCCTCATCCCCACAACCCTGGCCAGTGATTGTGGGGGTCTGTGGGCAGGGGGCTTATCAGAATCTGGAAGCCCCCTTTAATAAGGGGGCTCCCAGATCCTGACCCCCCTATGTGAATAGGTTTGGGGTACATTGTACCCCTACCCATTAACCAAAAAAGGAGTGTAGTGTAAAAAAAACGAGGCAGTTTTTGACAAGTCCTTTATTTTTTAAATAGCTCTTTCTTCTTTCTTCTTTCTTCCTCCATCTTCTCCTGGCCCAGTCCTTCCTCTGGTCTTCTGCTTCTTCTTTTAGTCTTCTTGCTTCCTGTCTTCATCTTCAATCTTCAATCTTCATCTTCTTTCTTCTTTCACCGTCACTGGGTGGCCCCACCCCTTCTTATAAAAAAACTGTCATCGTGAAGGCCGCCCATTCTGCAAGATGCGCAGGGGTCGGGCTGCAGCAGCGGAGAGAGCGAAGTCAGTGAAAGAAGAAAGAAGATGAAGATTTAAGATTGAAGACGAAGAGAGGAAGCAAGAAGACTAAAAGAAGAAGCAGAAGACCAGAAGAAGGACCGGGCAAGGAGAAGATGGAGGAAAAAGAAGAAAGAGCTATTTTACAAAATAAAAGACTTGTCAAAAACTGCCTTTTTTTACACTATACTCCTTTTTTTGGTGAATAGGTAGGGGTACAATGTACCCTGACCCTATTCACATGGGGGACCGGGATCTGGGGCCCCCCTTATTAAAGGGGGCTTCCAGATTCCTATAAGCCCCCCCTGCCCGCAGACCCCCACAAGCACCGGCCAGGCTTGTGGGAAGAGGCTCTTGTCCCCATCAACATGGGGACAAGGTGCTTTGAGGTGGGGGGAGAGCCCCCCTCCCCCAAAGCACCTATACTCCCCATGTTGAGGGCATGTAGCCTGGTACGGTTCAGGAGGGGGGGCTGGCTCGTCCCCCCTATCCTAACCAGCCAGGGCTGCATGCTCGGATAAGGGTCTGGTTTGGATTTTAGGGGGGCCCCCACGTCAGATTTTTTTCAAATTTGGCACGGGTTTCCCTTAATATCCAAACCAGACCAGAAAAGCCTGGTTTGGACTGGGGTGGGACCCCACGCACTTTTTTCCAGAGATTTTTTGTATATTGCTGGGAACCGGCAATACATTTTAAATGACAATTTTTCCTATGGAAATGTAATTTTGCTCTGGCTATGTTCTACGCATCACAGAGATGTACCCTTTTACACACAGACTAAGGACAACCCCCAGGCACAATATTTAAAGGAATTTTTTTTGTTCACTTTAAACATTATTAAAATTACTTCTCCTGAAAAACGATTGATTTAAAACTTTTTTTCATTGATACATGTCCCCTAGGCCAGGACTCTTGTCCCCATACACTTTTTAGGGCAATAACATTGCATATAAGCCTTTAAAATTAGCACTTTTGATTTTTCATGTTCGCGTCCCATAGACTTTAATGGTGTTCGAATGTTCGCCCTGAACTTTTTGTCTGTTCGCAAGTTCTGGTGCGAACCAAACCGGGGGTGTTCCACTCATCCCTACTCGGGAGGTAGCATGACAACTGTTGGAGCCATAGTGGTGCTGGCAGAAGCAGAAGATTGACTGGTTCCTTGTGCAGCCGGGGAAGAAAGCTCCAGGACATGTTCTTCCAAATGGGTATAGCCTTCCTCCAAATTCTTGACAGCCTGGGTAAGGCCAGTGAGGTGTTGACACAGATCGTCCATAGGAGAGGGCCCCTGCGCAGACTCCGACATGGCTGTCTGGTGCTGTCACGTACCTGGTGGTGGAGTCTACTATGCAGGGGACAGCCTCTCTTGCGAGTCTGACTCAAGAACCCCTGGTAGAGCAGACAGGAAATTCGGGGGATTTCTATCCGAAGCCTTTTACCATGTGATCAGCCGTGACCAATCACGGCTGATCACAGTGTAAATAGGAAGAGCCGTTTATCGGCTTTTCCTGTGCTCAGGTCTGCAGACCTGAGCAGCGGAGAGCCGATCGGCTGCTCTCCTGACAGGGGGGGGGCTGCGCTGAACATTTATCAGCGCAGCCACCCTCAGGATCACCCCACTGGACCACCAGGGAGCCGGATCAAGACCCCCAGGGAGCCCTCCCCCCCAGACATCAAACAGAGGCCGCCCAGGACCACCAGGCAAGGACCAAAGAGGCCGCCCAGGACCACCAGGGAGCCCCCACTAGACCACCAGGTAAGGGCATTATTGTGCACTGTAGGGATGGCACTGTGCCCATGTATGATGCCTGCCAGTGTCATCCCTAACAGTGCTTGTTGTACCTGTGCCCACCACTGCCACCTATAAGTGAATGGACCACCAGATCACCCCCGAGGGACCACCAGGACCCGCCGGAGAAACCAGGAACGGACCACCAGGACCCGCCGGAGACAAACTACAGACCCCCCCTCCCGAGGGACCCCCAGAACTAGGCCGAGGGACCACCAGGTCACCCCACTAGGACTCCCACCGACGCGACTATTTACAAGTCGCGTCGGGGGGGGGACAGTCCTCTCGTCGGCTAGCCGAGAGGCGACGAGTCCAGACGTCTGG
>BLSH010010211.1:217537-232913 GCA_018402905.1 Glandirana rugosa | reverse complement strand
TCGTTTTAATGTAAAGGTATCCTTTTTAACAGTAAATTTTAGCGCCGACATTACATAACGGCCATGTTTTTTAGAGACCTTTTTTCACGCACCCCAGGGTGGGGTCAGGTTTGGTCCGAAAAGACCAGACCAAACCTATAATTCCCCTTGGGGACCGGTTTAAACTTTTTTTAAACTGCACCCCCAGGGGGATTTTAGGTTTGGTCTGGGAATAGGCTCGTACGTCGGGACCGACCAATCCTATCCCCCCGCTCGGTCGGGGGGGAGGACTTGGCATGGTCCGATGTACGGGAGTTGTACCCCTCATATCCACGAAACCCCCTCCCCCCGAGAGGTGGGGACAAGGTGCTTTGAGGTGGGGGGAGAGCCCCCCTCCCCCAAAGCACCTATACTCCCCATGTTGAGGGCATGTAGCCTGGTACGGTTCAGGAGGGGGGGCTGGCTCGCCCCCCTATCCTAACCAGCCAGGGCTGCATGCTCGGATAAGGGTCTGGTTTGGATTTTAGGGGGACCCCCACGTCAAATTTTTTTCAAATTTGGCCAGGGGTTCCCCTTAATATCCAAACCAGACCAGAAAAGCCTGGTTTGGACTGGGGTGGGACCCCACGCACTTTTTTCCAGAGATTTTTTGTACCGGCAATACATTACAGCCGCGATTTTAAATGACAATTTTTCCTATGGAAATGTAATTTTGCTCTGGCTATGTTCTACGCATCACAGAGATGCACCCTTTTACACACAGACTAAGGACAACCCCCAGGCACAATATTTAAAGGAATTTTTTTTGTTCACTTTAAACATTATTAAAATTACTTCTCCTGAAAAACGATTGATTTAAAACTTTTTTTCATTGATACATGTCCCCTAGGCCAGGACCCTTGTCCCCATACACTTTTTAGGACAATAACATTGCATATAAGCCTTTAAAATTAGCACTTTTGATTTTTCATGTTCGCGTCCCATAGACTTTAATGGTGTTTGAATGTTCGCCCTGAACTTTTTGTCTGTTCGCATGTTCTGGTGCGAACCAAACCGGGGGTGTTCCACTCATCCCTACTCGGGAGGTAGCATGACAACTGTTGGAGCCATAGTGGTGCTGGCAGAAGCAGAAGATTGACTGGTTCCTTGTGCAGCCGGGGAAGAAAGCTCCAGGACATGTTCTTCCAAATGGGTATAGCCTTCCTCCAAATTCTTGACAGCCTGGCTAAGGCCGGTGAGGTGTTGACACAGATCGTCCATAGGAGAGGGCCCCTGCGCAGACTCCGACATGGCTGTCTGGTGCTGTCACGTACCTGGTGGTGGAGTCTGCTATGCAGGGGACAGCCTCTCTTGCGTAAAGCAGACAGGAAATTCGGGGGAGCAGAATAGCACAAGTGCTTAGCAGGAACACTGGTGCTGGTGCCTCTGGCAGGACTGAAGATGCAGCTGGCAGAGATGTAAGGCATCTGATGACCTTGGCAAGGTGCAGACAGACCGGGCCACAGGCAGGCAGATCAGGAACTGATGCAGGTAGAGGAGTCAGGGTACAAGCTGAGTCAAACAGCAGATGGGCAGCGAGGTACCAAGGAGCAGGCAAGAGAGTAGTCAGGTCACCAGCCGGGTTGGCAGCAGGCAGACAGCGAGGTACCAGGGATCAGGCAGAAGAATCATCACAGGCAAGCCAGAGATCAGATGCAGGTGGATAGCAGGTAAGTCAGGGGCAAGCCAAGTAGCCACAGGAACAGGATATGCAGAATACCAACGGCAGGGGTCACAGGAAACGCTGTAGACCAGACAGCACTGGTATCATGTTTCAGCCCTGTTTAAATAGCTCTTTTGGTGCCAGGAACCATCAAGAACATGGGTGCGTGCTTCCTGTGCATGCGCATGTGGATTTGCATTGGTTGCTCGCTTGTGCACGCGCGTGTGCCGTGCGCCTCTTCTTAAAGGGCCATGGAGAACAGGCATTCTCCTTCTGTGGACATTTTGCCTTCTCTGACACCTAGTCTGCTTTTTCAAGATTGTCAGCAATATCTCCTGTCTTCTTCTATAAGCAGGGCAAAATACACAACCTCCTCAAACTGCATCTTGCACCAATTAACAAATGCCAAAACCTAATTTCCCTGGTGCAGCCGATCTGATAGTATGACTTCAGTATTATGTCAGGATGCAAGCATCCAGTAAGGGTAAAACGATTCATTGGCCGCACCTAAAAAAATCAGGACCATATGGATAAGTGAAAAAATATGTTTCTTATTGAAAATGAATACCAGCACCTCTGATAATAAACAAGCAAGGTGGAAGTAGTAGAAAGAAAGAAACCCCAGCAAATACCCTAACTAACTAACTATTTATAAGTAAGGGAACACACATAAGAATACCGGCAGAGACAGGACACAAGAGGAACAGTAAGCCAGCAGCAGCAGCAGCAGCAGCAGCAGCAGGAAGCAGGCTTATATACACCCAGCAGATCATGTCATCTGGGAGACACCCGCTGGTGGCCACCAGAACTGCACCCTTTGGTGCTAAAAGCAACAGTGCCACCTACAGGTGAGACAAGTAATAACACAGGTCCTGACATTCACAGCTCAAAACAGTAGCATTATCCCCCATGCTATTGAGTATTTATAGTTCTGTATGCCAGAGACCACCCACAGGATGTAGCCATGCCTCTTGCCCAATCACAGGGTGTGTGGTGAGTGATGTCAGCAACACATGGCTGCACTTCCCCCCACAGCCGCATGGTCAATTGAATATGTGGCAGCCATTTTAAAACACAACGACAAAGCTTACTAAACCATCTGTGGGTGAGAGGTATTATTACACATGTATGGGGACATTTGCTATGAATCAGTTAAAACATATATTCACAACTGATACAATCCACCTGTTGGTCCCATACATAGGTAATAATTACAATTCATACATTTCTACCTCTCGTAGGGGCCTAGCTTTCTTCAATGCTTTTTTCCCTATACACATCACACACACAATGCAAAAGTACAAACTAACACATATCATAATTAATACCACTGCCCATTGCATTAATGTGACCCCTAAAGTACCCAACCACCCAAAAGGTCAGTTGTCTGGTGGATTATGGAGCAATTCTCTGACTTTATTTATCCTTGACAAATCATGAGTTATCGCCCCAGAATTATTCACAATATATATACAGCACTCAGTCTCAACTAGAGCACATACACCCCCTTTTGAAGCCAGAACATAATCCAATGCCAGTCTGTTCTGAAGAGCCATGGCTCTTATCCGGTTCAATGACCAGTATACTCCCCAGTTAGGGATAAGAATTCATGAATTACCCTAATGTGTTCTGATAAATGAGCTCCATCTTTTGTTTCTGAACAATTCCCCTGGAAAAATCTCTCTTTGTATTATTGCAGGGACAATGGAGCCAAGGTAACATTCTCCTTCCCAGCTAGTTGGTAGCCATCGGTAGGTCCAATTCCCACATAAGAAATACACCCCCCCATAGGAAGAACATTATAACTATCATCTGGAACCCTGTTAAAGCAGGTATCCAAGAGGTTAGATAGAAAGGAGAAAGTCATCCGTTTGATTGGGCCGTGGGGGGGTCATGCGGACTATTGTAATTACCTGACTGGAGTCGTCAACAGCCATTGCCCAATTCTGGTTGTTACCATACCCCTTGGAAAAATTGAATAATAACCCAGGCACTTGAAAATGAAGAGAGCTGTATGCCACATCCCAATGCAAGGAAAAGAGGAGACACAGCCCCAAAGGGGATTAAACAAAAGTAGCAATATACAAATATAATAATTTTATTTAGAAATATTTAAAAGATCTTTAATTTTGACCTGTGTGGATTGAGCTGTCATCCGAAAAATGCCCTTTGGGGCTGTATCTCCTCTTTACCATACCCCTTCAGCCAAGCAGCTGTACAGTTTGATTGTCCCAATTTTAAAGCATGAATTCCAATGCTATGAGAAATGATACACACAGCTCCTTCTTGTGGATGGTTGACAATGTGTATCCTGTCCATCAATCTAGGCTGCCCAACCTCTCGATACCATCCAAATCCTGTTTTGGCATAGGTTTTTAGAACCTCTAATGTCAAAGGCACTCCGACATAAGGATAGCTGCTTTCCTCGCTGAATGCAATTGCTCCACAAATCCAGCAGTCTGTGTTGTTTGACATCTTTGCATATCTTGCCAATAGATTCAGGTAGGAGTTAGAAGACCATGGATCCATTGTATCCATACAGCCACCAATCTGTTAGGGGGAAAGAAAACAGGGTGAGTACCGCCACTTAATAATACAGCTTTAGTATCCCCAGGTCCATCTGATAATATTTCTCCTTTCTGTTTGGCCTGTTCACTCTCTCTGGATAGTACCCGAACCTTAGAACCAGTCTGCAGACCATCATTCCCTCCCACATAACAAGTACTGCTTGCAGGATCCAAATGGATACCACGCCCAGTACTTTTTTTCCTAAAATCTGCCCTGGGTTCCCCCTGTTCAAAGGAACTTCCCACAGATCTGAAAGGAATTTTACTGTCCCTTGGGTTAACCAACCATTGTTCCTTAATTCATGAGTTAGGGTGAATGTCCGCTGCAATATCGCAGTACCGCTAAAAATCGCAGATCACCGCCATTACTAATAAAAAATAAAAAATAAAAACCCAAAAATGAATTCTCATCATCCGTAAACGCGGCCACTTTTGTGCAAACCAATCAATAAACGCCGAGTGCGATTTTTTTATCGAAAATATGAGGAAGAATATAAATCGGCCAAAAACGGTGAAAAAAATGTTTTTTTATTTTTATCTTTTTGGATATGTATTTTAGCAAAAAGTAAGAAATTTGGGTTTTTTTGCAAAATTGTCGTTCTTCTTTTGTTTATAGCGGCGATCAGAAATGACGCAGTGATGATCAAATACCACCAAAAGAAAGATCTGTTTGTGGGAAAAAAAGGACGCAAATTTTGTTTGGGTACAACGTCGCACGACCGCGCAATTGTCAGTTAAAGCGACACAGCGCCGAATCGCAAAAAGGGCTCTGGTCCTAAAGTGGGAAATCCTTCCGGGGCTGAAGTTGTGAAAGAGACACATTGCCATATGTACATAAGCACAATACATTAGCACTTTGGTAATTTTTAGTGGAATATTTACTAGTTATCACCTAAATTCTCACCTTTTAATATATATGGTAACTCCTATAAACATTGAAGCTTACCAGCATCCTGGAAAATTTACGTGAATGGAAAAAAAAATAAAAATAAATAAAATATATAAAAAATCCATCATTCCTTTCAGAGCAGCGCCATACCCACCAAAATCACATTATATTTCCCAAACTACACCCAGGTGAAGTTTGAGGTGGAGACTGCAGCTCTAAGATCAAAAGTTAATCTATCAGTCTGTGTGGAACATATTACATATTTTATACCCTTCCTACCTGGGCCAGAGACAGTCAGTGGATGTCTGTTGCAGAGGAGCTGGCTAGATATGCTTCTCCTTTGATCAGAGTTTAGTCTCAAAAGTTTTGGGTTCCGTAAGGGAGAGATGAGGGCAGTTGCTGTGTTTGGTTTACACTTCCTGCATGCTCTACATATTGAATCTGAAAAGAGGAAAAATGCAGAATTAGAAAGAGATTTACTTAAGGAGCAGCTTGCAGTGGCATCTGAGTGTTTGGAAGACACTGCAAGCAAGGCAAAATATTTAGAAAGTAGGATAATAAAAGTTAAACCTGCAGTGGCTTCGAAGTGTGTTCAAACCCCTGTAGGCAGAGCTGAAGATTTGAATGAGCAGTGTGCAGCCCTCATAAACAAGTCTAATGATGCCCTAACAAAGGACAAAGGCCCTAAGCATGTAAGCAAATGTAGGACATGTGCCACTGTTACTTCCCATAAGTGGGAAGCTGAGTATTTAATCAGCTCAAATGATGGCCGAGTTGAATCAGATACAAGAAAGGCAAGGTCTATGGTCTCCAGGAGACACATGTGGATTGATTTACTTACAGTGGGTGTCCCCAGAGAGGAAATATATGGGATTCCTACACCAGCATTGTTTAAGAAGTGGAAGAAAGTGGTTAGCAATAGTAGCTTCAGTCACATTAAGTGTTTCTCTTGCCACAAAATGGGCCATTTTGCTAAAATGTGCCATGCTGTGAAGACTGAACTACAGCAGGCCAGTGTTTGTCCCAGGACAGCACGGAGAGACATGCAAGTTTATTCGTTCCGTTGAAAGTCAATGCCTTTCTGTGAAAATGCTTCAAGGCAACAGTGGGCACCCTACAATAGTTTTGCAGTTAGAAATGGGCAGATAGAGAAATGTGAGCAGTGAGCTATGTTTTTGGCATTTGCAAGGAACCTATTATCTGCTTTGTCTCTTACTTTTTTTCAGATACTGAGTATCGAGAGGTGGAGCAGGCAGAGCAGATGACCAGGCCAGGTGGGAGGAGGCAGACCAGAAGAGAGTCTGAGGAAGATGCGGTTGATTTCTGAATTTGAGTGGACTTTTCATCTGAGCATTTCCTTATGACCAGGAGGAGGACAAGGGACTTTCATCTGGAACTTTCCTTCCACAGACTGTCAAGAACATTGCTGACCCTGCTCAAAAGTAATCTTTCAGCCTCCCAGGGACTTTAGTCTGACTGCCCAGAAGATAAGGCAGTCAAAAGGGAATCTTTTCCTCCCATTTTTGAACTACATTATGGGGGGTTTATTTTTCCCTTTCCTAGACAAAAGGCTTTAAGAGATGTTGCCATAAAGTCAAGTGGTATGTGTTGCCATGGCTAAGTTTTAGTGACTTTATGTGCCATAATATGGAGTTAGATTTTAAGACCATGTGCTTTTCAAGGGAAGCCAGGCTTCCCCCTTCCCCCTCCATTGATATGTAAATAAACCAGTCTGATAGGTTGAACTGCTAGAGAGGAAAGTATCTAGCAGGAAGCAGAGAACAGGAAGTTGGTGGGAGGACTGAAGGTTTTTGAAAACAACCATGTGGTGTTAGGACAAAATAGTTGAGTTTGGGAAGACGGAGGAGCAACACATGCCTGCTAGAAGCTGGAGAACTTTGGAGCCATTTTGAGTTTGACTGAACAAGGAATCGAGACGGACATTACATCTTAAACCCTAAGTTGAGTAACAGTTTAGTATACCTAATGCGTACATATTGTACATGCTTATATTTTGCTAAAAAGTATGATTGGCATTGTGCATGTTGTATACTTATTTTGTAAGCTATATGTTGTGTTGTATTGTGTATCCGATAGTTGTATGTGCAGATTTACTGTTTAGTAAAGCATTGATACACTATGGAAGACTAAGCTTCCTTGGTTTTACCGCAAGTAACCTTGCTTGATAAACGCAAGCAAAACAACCACCCACAGAAAGAATGCATGTTGTCCACTAATTCTCTTTCTCTACCTCAAACAGGCTGTCACGTATTAGCTTAAACTTGTTCTTGCCCACCTGTTGAGGAAAAGTATCTTGGAGATGTCACTTTCAGTGTCTGTATGTGTCCTGTTAAACGTTCATAAAGTGAGTACTGCCCTATTGGTCGGCTGTTAAAAATCATACCCTCAATGTCCTACTTGGGGATAGCTTTCGAATTTGCTCTTTTAAAAGCCCATTGCACCTTTCAATGAACCCCGAGGCTTGAGGATGATAGGGGATGTGAAAGATCCACTTAATCCCTGAGTCATTTGCCCACTGCTGCACAAGCTGTCCAGTGAAGTGGCCCATTGCCTGTTTGCATCTCGGATGGCAATCCATATGCAGTCACTAGTCTGGAGCATTTCAAGGGTTGAAACTTGGTTTGCATGTTTACAGGGCAGGTCTCTCAATATCCCCAAGAATGTATCCATAGATGTTCATCACTCCACCTCTTCCTTTGGCATGGGACTCATAGCAGTAGATCCAAATGTCCTCAGGCTTGCTTTGTGCCACTTCATGATCTCATTGTATGTCTCACAAGCTACTTGGGCTTGAATGTTCATCTGAAGAGTTGCTGGTAGTCCTCTGGCTCATGCCCATTCTAGTGTCATGGAGTTGCCTCTGTGACCAGCTGTCTCATGGGCCCAATTTGCCATCCGAAGTAGTACTGGATCTATTGGGTCTCCTGAAGTTTTAACTTCTCATACTCTGGTTAACTCATCAGCAGTCTTGTTCAGGTCCTCCTCTCCAAATCTGTCCTTTACATGGGTATCAACATGCCCGATGTGAATCAATCTTGAGTGAGCTGTCTCCCATATGCTCTTCCATAATTCTTCACCTCCCCACATGGGCTTTCCATTAATTAGCCACCTGTTGCTGCTCCAAGTCAGCATCTATGTCACACAAGCCTTATACACAGCCAAACTGTGTATATGTTTAATTCAGGATCAGTGCTTTCCTCCATTAGTATAACTAGAGCTTTCAGTTAAGCATACTGGCTTGATCCTCCTAATCCTTTTTCTTGAATCACAGTCTGTTGATGCAGATTGTATGCTGCCGCAGTCCATTGTCTGCCTTTATAGGTCAAAGTGGCTGATCCATCAGTGACCCATGCGTTCATTTTGTTTTCTTCACCCAGCTCCTCGAATGGCAGGCCGTTTTAATTGGAGATGGCTGCAGGATTGTTGCCTCTTGGAGATTTGGATGGGACAAAGTATCAAAAGTGACTAAACCAGTAAGGAGCCGGGTTAATTCTTTCACTTCACTGGCCTGGATCCCCCTTATTCCTACAGGTACCATTTCCATTTCAATAGTGTTTGTCTTTGTGCAACCATTGTCTTTATAGGCAACCCTTCATTTTTTACCCAGCCTGCTATAGGTAAATCCATCTTCACAGACACTGTGCTTTTCTTTGTCATGGGTTCCACATGCTGTAATGCCATGTAAGCTGCCAGCAGATTCTTCTCCAAAGGCGTAAATATCTCTGATGTGCTCCAGTGAGTTGTTTGGACCAGAACCCAATTGGTACTGCCCTCTTGCCTTTCTCATCACTTGGCTGCCATGATCCCCATGAGGCTACATTGTCATTCACCATCACATCCAACTGAAATGGAGCTTACAGTTCGAACTGGTCCCAAGCCTTGGTGTTGTAACACTGCTTCTTTTGCAGCTTCAAATGCGGTGGCTTGCTCAACTCCCCATACGAAAACGGACTTCTTCCTTGTAACATTGTATATGGGTCGTAGTAGGAGCCCTAGGTGGGGTATGGAAGCTCTCCAATACCCCAGTGCTCCAAAAAATTTTGAGCATCTTTCAAATTTGTTGTTTCTGTGGATTTTTGAATGGTATCAAGCACAGACTGAGGTATCTTACAGACTGGTCCTGCCCACATCATCCCAAGAAACTTGACCTCTTTGGCTGGGCCTTGGATCTTCTCTTTGTTAACAACCCATCCCCTTCCTGTTAGGTGGTTCACTATGACAGAAAGTGTCTCCTCAATTTCCTCTTTTGATCCAGAAATCATGATGTCATCTATGTAGTGAAACACTGTAATCTTCAGATGGTGGCTCAAGTCTCTGGCAACTAATCCATGGCAAGTTGTAGGGGAGTGTAAATATCCTTGAGGCACAACCTGGAAAGTATACTGTCATCCTTCCAAAGTGAAAACAAATTTGTATTGTGACTCTGGTGCAATGGGGATTGAAAAGAATGCATTCGCTAGATCACAGCGTGCCACTCACTTGCTCGTTTGGTAATATTCTCAACAATGGTAACAATATGCTGGACAGCGGAGCTCAATGGTGGCGCTACCTTATTTTTTTTTTTTACTTTCAAACTTTTTATTGAATAAAGAATGATGACAGAGGTCTTTCACAATTAACATTGTCCAAAGTCACAACTTGCTCGCCCATTGTCACATAATAGCAGAGGAATGGAAAAAAATGTGTCTGTTTCGTAGAGGATCAAACAAACACAAACAAAATAGCTTGTAGCACCATAAAATTATTATTTAGTAGACATAGAGAAGAAGGGTCAAACCCGGAGAAGACTTCTACAAGGCACCCCTAAAGAGAACAAGCTGTGCATCGAGGTTAATCCTCACACCTGTTCGCAACCACCGGGGGATCTGTGCTGATTGGATGTTCCAATCCTACAATTTGTCTCTATCATCACAAAAAAGAAGAATATCAGATATAGACGATAGACAAAATAAGTGGAAATAGGAAGATCAAATGACCAAGAATAAGAGCAGGGGGAAGTAATATAAGAGGAGAGAGAAGAGGGAGCCAGACACAGATTTTGCGGGTAGCGGCTATGAATGAGACAGTGGGTTGCTTCCAAGCTTTTGCTATGGTTATTTTGGCTCTGGTGAGGATAAATTGGATAAGTTTACAGCTACTTTTATGGATTTTTGGTATGTTATCTTTAAGGAGGGCTATAGTTAGGATTTTAGGCAGGAGGATGTTAGTTACTTTGTAAATCAAATTAAATATTTTGTTCCAGAATTTCCGAATTCGTGGACATTCCCACCATATGTGGGACTTGGTGCCCCTGAGGATACAGTCTCAGAAACATGTGGGGTCTGCCGTTGAAAAAATGTCCGCTAGCCTCGTGGGAGTCAAGTACCATCTCGTCATAACTTTGAGCTTAGCCTCGATTAGGGATATATCTAGTAAGCCAGCGAAGGATCTGGAGTGGACCCTCTGCCATTTTTCGAGGCTCCACTTAAACTGGAGCTCCTCCTCTCAGGCTGTCAAATATGACGTTTTTTCTGACGAGCTGGCCAGGGATTGATAGATTATCGTGATTTCACCTCTAAGACCATCGGACCGCCCACACCATTGTTCATATGTGGTTATTGAGAGGGGGTTTGGTTTGTTGGGCCATATCGAGTTAAGGAAGTGAGAAATTTGTCTAAATCTGTATTTTTCAGAGTTTGGTAGCTCTAAGTTGCTCACACAGCAGGACAGGGAGATAGGGTCCATGGAATTAAAGAAGTGCCCAATTCGGTACAAATCCTTATCCAGCCACCATTTGAATGTCCTTATGTCCAACCCTGGTGGAAATTCAGAATTATGAAATAGGTGTGCTAAAGGGCGGATGGCCAAGGTTAGGGAGGGCAAATAACTTGTCTCAAAGGGATAGCGCCTGCAAGAGGATAGGGGAAAGGAATGGTGGGCAGTTTCTGGAAGGGACCCAGAGAAGAAAATCCAGGGTAAAAGCAGGGGCAGCCTGTCTCTCCATTTGGATCCAGTCTGGTTTTTCCAGCTTGGAGTAAACTGCAGATAGTTGCAGCAGTCTGGCTGCTTGGTAGTACCAAAGCAGATTGGGTACTCCTAGCCCTCCTTTTGATTTTGGCCGAAAAAGAGTCTTTTGTGTGAACCTGTTGCCTGACCCTCCCCATACAAATGTAATCATTTTACTTTGAAAGGATCTTAAGTGATCCCTCCTAACCAGGATCGGCAGGGATCAGAACAGGTAGAGAATTCTAGGGTGGAGTGTCATTTTAATTGAGGGAATTTTGCCTAACCATGAAAGTTCCCCTTTAGACCAACTTTTTAAATCAAGTTCAAGTTTCCGATACATGGGAGGAAAGTTAGCTGTGTACAGATTTTCTATTTTGTCTGTGAGATTTATACCTAGGTATCTGAGTGATGAGTCGCTCCACGTGAAATCGAATGCGTTTTTCAGGGACGAGACTAAATCTGAAGGGAGGGAAATGTTAAGTGACTGTGGTTTTGAATAACTAATCATTAGGCCGGAGATCTCCCTGAAGTCCTTAAGAAATTCACATAGGTTCGGGAGGGCTGTCAGAGGGGAGGTAAGGAACAAAAAGATGTCATCTGCGAAAAGTCCGCACTTGTGTGTTTAAGGGCCACATGAAACCCCTTGGATATTTGGGTTGTGTCTTATGGCTACTGCTAGTGATGCAATTGCAATAGCGAGATCAATGGTGAAAGAGGGCACCCTTGCCTGGTACCCCTGGATATGGAGATGAGCTCTGAGTAATGACCTTGAAGACGCATTAACGCTTTCGGGGAGGAGTAAAGGGCTCGAAGTATGCCGTTGAAATGTTGCCCAAAGCCCCAAAGTTCCATTAGTAAAAAGATATAGGGCCACTCCACCGAGTCGAAGGCTTTGTGTAGGTCGAGGTAGAGTAACATTCCCGACTGTCTAGGGCCCTTGTTACAATTAGATTGCAGAATGGAGACTATATCTATGGCTCTTCTGATTTGATCTGGGCCCAGGAATGAAGCCTACCTGGTCCCTGTGGATGTATTGTCCTATAAAAGATGCTAAGCGTTTGGCCAGTATTTTCGTGAGGATTTTGAGGTCGTTGTTTATTAGGGAAATGGGTCTGTAGTTGCCTACTTCTTTTGGGTTCTTATCCGGTTTGGGGATTACGATTATATATGCCATGTTAAGTGTGGGATCTAAAGGCTCCCCCTTGGTTTTGCAATTAAAAAATTTTGCCATGTTTGGGGCCAGGATTTCAGAGAAGGTCTTATAGTAAAGGACCGATAGGCCATCTGGGCTCGGGGTGGACCCCTTTATTAGGTCCTTGATAACCTCTAAAATTTCTTCAACTGTGAAGGGATCTTCAAGCTTTCTTCTGTGTGTGGGGGAGAGATGGGGTAAGGGCAGTTACTTCATAAATTCCATAAAGCTAGGGCCTGTCTTACTAATTCTGTTGCAATATAATTTCTAGTAAAAGTTATGGAATGCCTCCAGAATCTTGTTTGGGTTGGCTGTGGGGGGTTTTCTCTGAGTTCTAATTTTTGGTATGGTGTAAGCCCTGAGCCTGGGGGAAAGTTTAGAGGCTAGTATGGAGCCTATGCGGTCTTTCTGGGCATAAAACTTTTCTCCGCTACATCTGATTTGTTTCTCCGCTTTGGCTGTGAGGGCTAGGTTGAGCGCGAGCCTGGCTGTATCTAATTGGGCCAGGGAGTCCCTCGTTGGGTTTTTCTTGTGTTCCCTCTTCCAGGTAGCGAAAGCCTGTTCTAGTTTGGAAATAGTAGACTGTCGTTCCCTTTTTAGTTGGGTGGTTATCTGAATAATTCTGCCCCTTATGAACTTCATGAGTCATCCATAAGATTTCAGGAAAAATATCTTCTGTAACGTTAATCATGAAATATTCTTTGAGAGCTTGTTCTATAATTTTAATTTGGATTGGGTCACTAAGTATAGATTCATTTAAATGCCAGTGTGAGAGAGGTTTCAAGGCCGCAAGAGGCCTAAGGGAGAGGATCACTATAGCATGGTCTGACAAAAGAGTGTCCACTATGATGGAGCTGTGTGCTGATGGGATTGTGTTCCGGGAGACTAGAATGTGGTCAGTCCTATCTTAGGACTGATGGGGCTGATGGGGGTTGGAGTAATTGATATAATTGCATTTACCCGGGTTCAACTCCCACCAGGCATCTGTCAGGTTTTGGGAGTGTAAAGGTCTGGCTACCTTGAGTCTGGCCCTAGTTGGATGCGTGAGACGCGCTGAAAGGGGGTTGGATTTATCAAGCCCTTGATCGAAGGCTACATTGGAGTCACCTCCGAATATTACTGTGCCTTCGATGTAGGGCGTAGAGTTTTAAATAGTACTTGGAAAAACTTTACCTGCCCTTTATTGGGTGCATAGTAAGAGATTATCGCGCAAAGGTGCCCTTCGATTGTGCCCTTAACCAAGATATATCTCCCCTCTAGGTCCCTGATATCTGCTTGCCAAGTAAAATTACTATTTTTGGAGAAGAGGACAGCTACCCCCCTGGTTTTATCCTCTGCATTACCTAGGAAGAAAGTCGGGTAGTGGGTGTGCAGGAATTTGATTTTGTACCGTGCTGGGAAATGGGTCTCTTGGAGCATCACTATGTCTATCCTTCGAGACCGGTAATTGGTAAAGACCTTTCTCCACTTAACGTGGGAATTGAGTCCCTGTGTATTATGTGTGGCTAACCTGAGAGAAGGAGTAGCGGTTTGTGGATCAGCCATGAGGAATCAGAGGTCTAGTGCTAAGGAAGGGGCCGTGACTAACCCACTGCTGTCTTCTTTGAGGTAGGGGAAAATGTCTCCTTCGACTGGAAAAGCTCCTTGGTGGGTCTATTGTAGCATCCTATTCTGGGTGACTGACAAGGAAAAAGAAAAGATGAGGAACTTTAAAGAAGAGAGAAAACATAATAAAGAGGAGGGAATGTCCCTTGGGTAGACCTTCAACAATTGTCAGAAATCAAATATTGTACCATACAGTTTGTAGGATACCTGTGGTTGCAACCTCACCCCGACATTTGTTACTAGCAAGAAAATTCCCCCCACAAAAAAAGGGACTTTAAATAGGTTGATCAACCACCATCCTTGTATAAAATAAGAAATTTATTGATATTAGAGAGATCATCAAAAAAAATTGTATATGTCTATGAAACAATCAAAAATGACAACAATAACATTGACATTAAAAAGTAGTCACAATTGCATAGCACCCATGCTGCCTTGATGGGGTGTTGCTCTGGGGGTACACAACTGATGAGTCCATGTTCCGCAAATAATGCGGTTATCCTCTGCAGTGGAATGTGGTTACCCATTTCATCGCGGAGGATAACCGCATTATTTTCGGAACATGGACTCATCAGTGCTATGCAATTGTGACTGCTTTTTAACCGCCTCAGGTCCGCCCACTGTCAAATGACGGCGGGATGGACCTGCTATTACTGCGGGTGGACGTCATATGACGTCCTCCCTTTAAGCCGGGATTGCGCGCGATCGGGCGCGCGCATCCCGGCTCTGTCGGTGGCGGCGTGTCCCCAGGACACCACTCGTCACGGACTGGGGTAAACAGCCATTGGGCACGGCTGTTTACCACGTGATCGGCCGTGACGAAGTCACGGCTGATCACAAAGTGGTATTCCCCGATCTACACTGCGCGATCGGGCGCGTGCTGTGCGTGTACGTGGGTGGCTGCGTGTTCCCAAGGAACACTGCCTGCCACCCACAGTAAAGAACAGCCATTGGTCAGCGGCTGTTAGCATGTGATCGGCTGTGATCCATTCACAGCCGATCACAAATGTAAACACAGGCTGGTAACTAGCTGTTACCAGCTCTTCTCTCCTCACACACCGTTTCCAGTGTGAGGAGAGGAGAGCCTGGATCAGTGAGTTACCAGTCTGTGTTTGTTACTGTACTACAAAACACCTGCCACGTCACCCCTGCCCCCCCATTGCACCTGTCACCCAATCAGTCACCACATCTGCCCCCAATAAAGTGCACCTGTCACCCATCAGTGACCTGTCATCCATCAGTGAACATTAGTGCACTTGTCACCCATCAGTGACCTGTCACCCATCAGTGACCACCGCCTGTCACCCATCAGCGACCGTCACCCTTCAGTGACCCCCGCCTGTCACCCGTCACCCATCAGTGACCCCCGCCTGTCACCCATCAGTGACCACCGCCTGTCACCCATCAGCGACCGTCACCCATCAGTGACCCCCGCC
>BLSH010010211.1:144261-171301 GCA_018402905.1 Glandirana rugosa | reverse complement strand
AACGGTCCAGATGTTTTCTAGACCCCGATCTCGGGTATCGTCGCTTCATTTCTTTCAGTATGAGAACTCACCCGTATGTGCATATATTATATGTACACACACACATATATATGTATATTTATAACAATGTATAGACTGACGTCTAGGAGGAATGTAGTCCCAGGGGTCTCTCGTGGGGAATGTAGTCCCAGGGGTCTCTCCCCTGATGTAAGGAAGGGGCTCTCTGGGGACCCTGATGTAAGGAAGAGGCTCTCTGGGGACCCTGATGTAAGGGGTGCTCTCTGGGGACCCTGATGTAAGGAGGATCTGCAGTCAGATATGTAACAATATTTATATGTATATATACACACACACATGTATATTATATACGTGTATGCCCACTCAAGAGTATGACTTTCTTTACTTCGCTGCTATGGGCTCTAGCCCCAGATCTTTTGTAGACCTGGCAACGCCCCTGGTACCCCACATCCCTTTTTAGGACTACCCCTCTGTGTGTGTGTGTGTGTGTGTGTGTGTGTGTGTGTGTGTGTGTGTGTTAGCAACAGCTTGTATGGAAGGTATGCTGGACTCCCTTGCAGTTTTTTGCATCTTTTTGTAGTGTTTGTTAGGGGACTTTTTTTTTTATTTCTCATTGCCCATCATTGCCATTTCTAAAACACTAAATCAAATATAAATATATACACTGTATATGTACATTCTCATGGATTTAGTATTTTAGGAATGGCATATAGGATAATTTTGCTAGGGTCTTTTTTTTTTTAGGGTGAACTTGTTGCTGACACAGGCAAAGCTGCCATTTGTTTGTAGTACATTACTGCAAAGTAGTACGGTATAGTATGCCCCCCGAAAACTGCAGGGTGGAGTTGGCTGAACTATTATAGCACACCATCAGTAATCTTCTGCAAAGGTGCACAGGAGTTATTAATTTGTCATGGAGTAAGAGAGTGCCGGGAGAGTTGTATTGTGGTACATAGGACATTATGCTACCTAGGACAACAGGCAGGTAGAGACAATTCACTTTGATGTTCCTGCAGCTGCAGCTTACTGCCAAGTGGGCTTGATCAATGAGCAGTGTGGGGAAGAGTTGTTGGCAGACCATACCTGTGTGCCAGAGATTGTAAAGAGGAAAATGAGGTAAAGCCAGGGTGCCATCAGTGGCAATGGTAGCTTGCAGAGAAGTGGGGGGGGGGGGGGCACAGTCCACAGGTGCATGCCACTGCTATCCCCAGGTCCACTCCACAGGGCTCTGCAGTCTGGGCCTTTTTTATTGCATTTAACTGATAGCTTTGTTTACCTTAAAGCATGGTAGAAGCAGCACATCCATGATACTGGTCGGCAAAAAAAGACCCAACTCCTCCTCCTCTCTCCTCCCTTTCCCCTTCACTCCCCATGATCTTTGAATCAATGGAGAGGGTCAGCATACCATGCAGGGTAGGGCCAAGCATAGGCTTCAACCTCCCTGTAGGTTTCCTAACTCAACCTCATCATCTTTCGCAGCAAAATTGACCAGACAGATGTCTCTTACCTAGCAGCTTGAGCATAAGAGGAAATATTCACCCAATTACCCCTGTGCAGAGTGTTTCAATGCCAGCTTGGCAACATTGCTGGCTTTACAACTGCTCCTGTTATAGTGGATAGAGTGTGCCACTTTTCACAATTTTACAGTCTTTAAAGCTATTCAGCACAGTAGGCATTTTGTGACAGAGAAACAATACCATCTGTCTCCTGAAAAAGGTAATTTCTCACGTTTAAACCTATGCAGCCAAAGCTAATGAATGCATTTTTCTTAGAATCTGGCCCCAAAAACTTTATTATACCTAAGAAGATTACCATTTGTTACCCCCACTGCAGGCCTTCCATGTTTACTATCCCCTGCCACCATTATCAGATCCTGCCACCATTACCAGCTTCTTCTACTGGTGCTGGCCTGACACATAACAATCTTCTATTATTACATGTTGCTTCTACTTCTATTCCATTCTTGTATTATGGTGCGCTGCCACTGCAGAAATACTACATATAATTGTTTGGCAGCTAGAACGTGGTCATTTTTTTCTGCAGGGTCAATCCTGCATAGCACCTCTAAGTTTCCCATGTTTAATCCTATACTGTATCTTAAGGTTTCCGGTGTATTCTAGTGATCAGGCAATGTTAAGGTGCTGCACATAATGTTTCCGCAGCTGGTCCTCAGCTTCTGTGTTTAGTGTTTGCTTCAGGGTAAATCATGCTCTGTGTCTCCTAGTTTTCAGCCTATTCCTCTGCTCAGGCAATCTAACAAGAAATTTCTCCCATGGGACTTTAATGAAGCAATACACAATATCTAACATAAATATTATACTTTATTTGTACAATGCCTTAAAAGAAGACTGTATATACACTGGTATTCTGTCATTTTGAACTAAAAGCATCACAGAAATGACATATAACACCTGAAGTTTAGGCAGAAAAAAATGCAGTGTAGACTTCCTTCTGCAAATTAATCCCCATCGTGTTTCAATTCACCTTCACAATCTTCACCAGGGGGCAACAGGAATATTTCTACAAAGGTAAACACATACAACAATGACAGAGCATATACTAATAACATAAATATCCAAAACTACACCCAGGGTATTATTTAGGAAATACCATCCTCCCAAACCATCAAGGGACATCTACTGGGCCACATGCCCCCACAACCAAGCTCACAAGGGGTCACTGTGATTGACCGCAGGGGGGTCCCAGTCTGCAAGCCTCCACTGCAGAAATCTATAAAGAATAGGTGTCAGTTTTTTGAGATTGCCCACTAAAATTATATATGTATAAACGGATAAAAGAAAAAGGTAAAAAAACAGACTCTGACCAATGGAATAAGGTTCGGTTCTTGGACACCCAAATGCAGGGAGATTGGTATATGGGCTGACAAAATGCAATTAATGTTGCAAAGTATGTAAAAATAAGAGGATTTTTTATTTTTTTTAGAAATGAATGAAAAAAGCTCAAGCGTTGGGGATATATTGGTAGAATGAAGTCTACGCTACATTTTTTTCTGCCTAAACTTCAGGGGTTATATGTCTTTCCTGTGATGATTTTAATTTAAAATGCAAGAGTATCAATGAATATACAGTCTTCTTTTAATGCATTGTACAAATAAAGTATACTATTTTATGATTAATATTACAAATTGCTGCATTAAAGTCTCACAGGAGTAATTTCTTGTTTCATGTACAATTGAGGATGTAGCAGTATTTTGCTCTAGGGAGGTCCACCTATATTTCTTTGTAGTGGTAAACATTCACTCTCCTATTTTTTTCAGTGTGCCCCCTGTTTTTGAGCTGTCAGAGGGGCCTGAGATATTCAGTTATAATTTATTTAGTAAATGTATTTTGTTGTATAGTTTTCTGTTGAGTTAGCAACAAAAGTAATTTTGTAGGACCAGATAGGAACAATTGATGACAACCTACGAAACTGGCTTTGGACAAAAACAACAAATTTAAATTGAAATCTCCTCTCTATTCTTTAAAGTGGGTAAAACCCTTGAAAAAAAAGTCTTCCTTATTATGGCATGCCAAAACTTTTGACACATACAGTATATGAAAGAAAATATCAATCACATTGGTATGCACATTCAAATCTTTCTACGTTTGGAGAACATTAGCAGTAAATTTAAAAAAGAATGGGAGGAGAATTTACAACGGTACCCAAATGAGATGATGGTCATTTTAAGCAGGGAATGTAATAAACAACTGATTTATTAGATAAGCAAATAACAACAATAAAACAACTCACCCCATTTAATACTCACAAATGTATTAAAGAATGTGAGACTAAGTTAAAAGAAAGTTTGGCCAATAAAAATAAAAGCATCCTACAAAAAAAAAGAGAAAAAATATTGGCGAGACAAAATAGCCTACCATGAGGGTAAATCATATAAATGGCACATTGTTCTAAATATCCAATCTGGTAGATTTAAAATGCAAATACAACAGCATGCCAATTATTCTACTTTATACTTACCTTTTGGTTCTGCTTCTTCCACTCAGGGTAAAGGTTCCTTTAAGAAAGGACACAATCGATCAAAAAGAAAACGTAATGGCGATGGAACGTTCGAGCAAGAGCATAAGAAATGGATTGTTGAATCACAAAATATTTAACCACATGGTTCTTCTCCTGGTGATTTTAACTTTATCAGTAAAACAGGTCAGGCACAAGGTGAGGTGATGAGTGACTCAGATTCTTCCCTGTCAGATGCATCTAGCATCATCACTCAGGACACATTTAGGCCCATTGGTGGTAACCTTTCCACCTCTTCTTCACATTTTTTAGTACCTTCCCGGGCCCCAAAAAGCAGGACAGGAGATATAAAAAAAAAAAAAAAATTAAATATTGTGAATTTATCTTCTTACACATTATCTACAGCTAAGGAAAATATTCTTTCTCTGGGCCTTAGTTTCTGCTCTCAACAAAATCTTAAAAAGTTTGAGGCCGTTAAGGGTCTTCAACTTTTTATTAGGAGACTGCTACTTAAGTGTATGCACAATAAACCAAATTCAGAATTTTCACAAATTGATTGGTCCAAACATAGAACTAGTGAGCTTAAGGCCATCAGGAACCTAGTCTCCCTATTGGACGACAATGGTCCAATCAATCTAATCCATCAGATGGACTTAGATCAACTATTGGCAGAAGTTGATATACCCACAAAAAATAGGAGTAAGAGAGGCCTTCCTCATCATTTCAGGCTCTGCTACCAGGTACGTGATACATATTCACAGTATGAAAATTGGCAATTTGTACCTTCTTGTTGGCAGACATGTTGCCGAGATTCATAATCATACATTTCCCAAAGTGAAACTTACAGCATTGGGTCAGATACATATAACATTAAGGAAGGGAGTCTGAAATAAGTCCCTTCTCCCATTAGAACAGGAATGGATTTACAGGTCAAGGGCCACCTTTCCCCCCCGGGGTTAAATTACGCCATTACTTATAAACCCCTTTGAAAAGGTTTCTCGTCTGGCAAAACAGATAAGGCTACATTTCTCTTGTCCTTAATTTTCTTTCTCATGAGCGTCTTGTTTTTGTTAAATTTTAGGATGTTCATTTATTTTCTATAATACAATCTATTTTGTTTTGTTTTTTTAGGAAAGTACCACCCTCCTACATCCACCCTGGAGGCCCTTGGATCCTGTGTCCCTATACCCTTTTGACAGCTTTTGCTGTCTCCCGTTTCCTCCATTTGCTGCTCTGCTCTTCCCTGGCTATGGGACACCTCTTTAAGAGAGCTCCCTTGCTTGGGGTGCAGTCAGAGTTGGCCTAGTTGCCATGCCGGCGGCATCTTTAGATCCAAATCTGTGTGCAGTAGCCACCGTGCATTTGCGTGATGTCACTACCGTGTCCTCGCCCATGGCAACATCACACTCGTGATCTTTGCTTGCCGGGTTGCCTGATGGTGGGCAGATGAGTTCCACCCTAGGAATGCAGAGGGGGTCACATGGTGAGTGCCGTCTTAGGCGCACATTGCCGCTATATAAGGACCTGCAATGTAGGTCCTTGGTGCAACCCTCCATGGATGTATGTCATGAATCAATGTTTTCATCAATTACTTAATGGGAAGCCCTATATATTAGTTATCTTAAATCCCTTGATCTTTGCTCCATTTAGTCCAATCTGGGGAGACTTGCAGTGTATGAGGCCCATATTGATGTGAGTATACAACATTTTGTTCAGCGGATTGAACTTTGCTTGAGCTTTTTTTTTTTTCTAAAAAAAAAATGTTTTTTCCTCTTATTTTTACGGTTTCATTACCCTTATAGGCTGTAACATCCTTTGCATTTTATGAGCTCTACAGCAGTCTCCCCCTGCATTTGAATTTCCAAGAAGAAGTTTTTTGACCTTTTTTTTTTTATCCATTTATACATATATAATGTTAGTGGACAATCTCAAATATTTGATACCTGTTATTTGTAGATTTCTGTTGTGGAAGCTTGCAGACTGGGACCCCCTGCGGTCAATCCCAGTGACAGTAGTAATTGTGTAAATTGCCGCTCTAAAATATGATAATATGCACGGGTGACTCAATTACAATAAAATATATCATATAAAATATGAAAAAAACACATGTGCATATGTAAGTAAAAAAAGTCCAGATTAGATCTTCCAAAACACTGCAGTGACACTTTGCAGAAAGGGGGTGTTCAATACACTTTGACAATTACCACGTGAGCCTTCACCAACCACAAGCAATGAACTCTTACCAGAACATGAGGACTCCACTACAAAGTCAAATCAGCATAAATATGACAATACCATCAAACAGAGATCTGGTTCATATTGTGTGGTTGGAGTTCAGCAGTATATCTTGTGAATCCAATCAATGGTAGATATGTGCGGTTAGTTTGGTTCCGAATTATAATAGTACCGACTTTAAACGAATCCGAATAACGAAAAAGAAATTTCGGACGAAATTCAAATTCAAATAATTTTCTAATTGTTTTCAAATTCGAATACGAAAAATTTGAATAGTTTCCAAATTCGAAAAGTTTTCAAATTCCAATAGTTTTCAAATTCAAATTTGAAAAGTCATCGAATTTGAATAGTTTTCCAATCTCCAAAGAGAACAAAATAGAATAGAAAACAAAGGAATAGAACAGAAGAAAACAATAGACTAGAAAAGAATATAACAGAAAACAAAAGAATAGAATACAACAGAGTAAAACAACTCTCTTCCACTCCACCACATTATTGTCTTTCATTTACTGTTATATTCCCCTCTATTGTACTCTTTTTCCATTCTATTCTTCCACTTTACACTCCATCCCATTCTCCTTACAAATTGTAAAATGGAGATCGGGGCGTGGCCGACTGCCGAGCAAGATGGACGTGTGATCCCCTGGCTCTCCAAGGACCTGCCTGTCCACAGCTTCTGGAGGGGAGACAGTGGCACTTCGAGCCCAGAAAGCGACAGGCTCAGTGGGACAGCCCTCACAGCCATCCGTGCAGCTGACTAACTACTTTCTGCAGCTTTCTGGACCCACACGGCAGACGGCCATCATGGTGCCGTCACGCTCATCACAGCCTCCGCTCAATCCGGCCGAATCCGAAGCCATCATTGGACATCCACCCCCGAATCCTGGGGACACCGCGCTCACCGGTAGGTGCAACACCCCCCGGCAATCCCACCATATCCCTGGCCGCTTGCTCATCTCCAGAGACGAGGCCTCCGCACAAGGCCCAGGCCGCACCGCCAGATGGTCGGACACCCCGCAGCCCGGCGCCAAGTACATCTGCTGGGCCTGACCCCCCTAAGAGCCCTAATCTGGACATGACCCCCTCGCAGAGCAAACCGCAGGCCTACCAATCCTGGGGATTCTCCCCCCCTCACCATGCAGGACTGTCACATTCTCTGCCGCCTCATCTTGGACACCCAGAGGTCTTCAGTGTCCCACCCCGGGTCTCCTAAGCCACAAAGGCCCCAGCGTCCACAGGACTCTAGCACCCTAAGCATTCCCACTCCAAACATGTCAACCCTTGCCTCCTCCCCACACCTGGGAGCTTCACCTGTGTACCCCACCCGACAGGACAACCATAGGGTGTGGTGTGATCCCTGGGACTCACCCTTCAGACAGCACCCTGCCACCATGATGTCCCTAGGGTCTCATCTGTCCTCACACCTGATGAACTGATCTCTTGAAGAGAACAATTGCATTCCCTGCCGACTAAAGAGGACTTTAAAATGCTAGTGGTGGAGGTTAAGGAGGCCTGCCGCAGCTAAATCAAAAAGTTGCAAATGGACTTACATCAACTCTCCACACAAGTGGAAGAAATAGAGAAAGATTTGCAATCCACGAAACTTACCATGCACCGGGTCCAGTCCCAGCAAACAGACGATCGCTTTATCATTAGGGACATTCAGCGCCACCAAGAGGATTTGGACAATTGGAACCTTCGTAATAATATCAGGGTCAGTGGTCTCCCAGAATCAAAGGGCCCTGAAGACCTAAAAGGGATACTTCAGACTGTTTTCAATGGTATAGTGGGCTCCTATTGAACTTGATAGGGCTCATAGGGCTTTGAAACCCAAAGGCACTGCTGCCAACCCCAGAGATGTCATCTGCCAGGTCCACTCGTACACCCTTAAGGAAAACATCCTGCGCAAAGCTCGTATAGCTAGAACAATTCACTATGAGAATACCCCTATCCAAATATTCCTGGACCTTTCCTGGATCACCTTGTAAAAGCGCAGATTGCTGCATTCTCTTCAAGACCGAGACATCACCTATCGCTGCGGCTTCCCATTCAGTCTCACGGCCACACGCGATGGTAAAACTCTTACTCTCAGAGTCCCGGAGGAGCTCCGACTATTCTGCGACACCTTGGAAATCCCCATGCTGGATCTTCTGGAGTGGGGTATCATCCCCCCTCTGCCCCCACCTCCACCTGCGGACTGGAAGAGAGCACTTCCAGTCCGCAGCAGCACCCTGGGAAGTTTTTCCCCCTTCCCCCTCTGTTTTTTTTGGCGTGTGGGGACTCTCCCCTCATGCTTGGCCGCCGTCGCCGGGTTGCGGATCCTGAGGTTCCCCTTGGGTGGGCCCTGGGCTCTGCGACCGGTCGCTGGCCAGCCAATCCCTGACCCCTCCTAGATCTGCCTGTAATGACATCAGCATACTGTCTCCCTTCCAACAAACAACCCTTCTTTTTTAGTTTTTGATAGACAAGGACGGCAGGTTCCCTCTGGTGAGAGGCATCCCCTGCCCAGCTTCGGACACTTCCCCCTACCTTCAGTAGTGATCTGAAGTTCCGAATATACCTATCTCTTTACCTCCTTTGCCATCTTAGAGGGCAACGGAGGTAAGAAAGGAACGCCTGTTTAAATTGTTTCACCTCAAGCGATTGAGTAGTGGTTTAAGGTTTTTATTGCTTTTGCCCAACGTGTTTTGTTTTCTTCTCTTTCTCTTTTTTTCTGTTCTCTCTTTCTGTTCATTTCCTCTGGCTCCCAGCCCCCGGCTCCATGGCTTGACATCTCCTCTTGATCTTGATCGTCCCATGTCTGCCCTGACGTCGAGCTTACCTGATTCCTAGATCAGATAAGTGTCTATTTTAACCCACCACTTGTTTTAGTTACACCACACTCTCCTTCCTGCCACTGACCATGGTACTAGTCTATTCCCATAATGTTAACGGTTTGAATTCTAACTTCAAAAGGCCCCTAGCCTTGCGGAGCTTTAGAGAGTCAAGAGCAGAGGTAATATTCATCCAGGAGATACATTTTGATAGATGGGGCACCCTAGCTTTCGCTTCTAGATACTTTCCCATGGGATATCTACCATCCAACCCAAAAAAAAGGGCAGGGGTAGCTATTCTGATTAAGAAGGGATCTCCGTTCTCCATTACCTCCTCCTGCTCAGATCCCCAGGGTCACTACCTGATACTCCATGGTAAATGGGCTCAAATGGACATAACTTTTTGCAATATATACATTTCAAATGCCAACCAGGTATACTTTCTTGCCAAGGTTTACAACTGACTCTTTAAATCAACGCATTCATTCCTAGTGATAGGGGGTGATTTTAATCTCCCATTCTGCCCGACCATGGACAGGGCCTCTTTAACTAAACAATCCCCTCCAGCCCGACTCATCCGACAATCCCAAAGGTTTTGACAACTCACTCATAAATTCGCCCTATTTGACGCATTGCGTGTGACTCATCCGACTGACCGGCAGTACACCCATTACTCTCATCCCTTTCAATTACACACGAGACTCGACTATTTCTTTGTGAATGCCCCATCCATGAGAGCGCTTGGAGCGATGGACGTTCATCCAATAGCCTGGTCTGATCCCCCTCCAATCCTCCTGACCTTAGATATAGCGTCCCACAAAGTCAAATGATGCCACTGGCAACTTAACGACTTCTTGCTCAAAATCCTGACCACCAGGACAGAAATGGAAACGACCCTTAAACAATATTTTGCTGAAAACCAGACTCCCGAAATATCTTTGGGCATCCTCTGGGAGGCGCACAAGGCGGTGGTCAGGGGGCAATGTATTGCCCTCTCCACTGCCTGGAAAAAGAATACTAAACAGCCGCGCCAAGACACTGCAAAGAGATTGCAGGACTTGGAGGCTAGGCTCGCCACTTCATTGTCGACTACGTAATACGACTAATACGACTACGAGCAGAGTTAAAAAGTATAGATATTGGCAAGGTGAAAAAGCCCTCCAGAGACTCTGACAAACGTACTACGATAAAGGGAATAAGGCACATACCTTACTGGCGCGTACTCAAGCTATACAAGATCACAGCGGCACGCTGCACTCTCACTCCGACACTATAGTGAGCTTATTCAAAGACTATTTTTCAGCTCTTTACAATGATCTGACTATCCCGCATCTCCCACTCTGACTCAACATTCCGACCTAATCCGTACTTATATTGCAGATAGTGGGATGGCCACCCTTCGGACCTTCCATCGCTAAACGCCCCAATTGCGGAGGAGGAAATAATGGAAACATTAAAACACACGCCGAACAGTAAAGCCCCAGGCCCTGACGAACTACCCTATGAATACTATAAAACTTTCCTCCCGATACTACTACCCCACATGACTCGATTGTTTAATGGGTTCATGAAGCAAGACACCATCCCTAGAGATATGCAATCCTCTCACCTGACACTAATACCCAAACCAGACAAAGATCACACCCTCTGTGGTAGTTATAGACCCATAGCATTATTAATTGCGGATTTAAAAATTTTCACGAAAATACTATCTCAACGCCTCAACGCTGTTCTCCCCACATTGATCCATACAGATCAAGTGGGATTTGTCCCTGGGCTTCAAGCAGGGGACAACACCAGAAGGGTCATTAACTTAGTAGATATCATTAACAGGCGAAAAGAGGAAACCTTGCTGTTTAGTCTTGATGTGGAAAAGGCCTTTGACAGGCTTAGCTTGCCTTTCATGTTTGAAACCTTGGGTTGTCTGGGCTTCCGGGGGCCATTCCTCAGGGCGATTAGACATCTGTATCTCTCACCCTCTGCCTCTATTAAGACACCTTTTTCAGCGTCCCCTCCCTTCGATATTTCGAACGGGACACGGCAGGGATTCCCATTCTCCTCACTTCTCTTCGCCCTGTGTATAGAGCCCCTGGCGGTCCGGATAAGACAAAATCCAGATATTAGAGGGATACAGTTGAGGGGGAGGGAATTCCAGATTTTCCTTGTTGCAGATGATGTGCTCCTTACCTTGACGTGCCCACGAGTGACTCTTCCCAATTTGCATCGGGTGCTGTGTGAATTCGGCTCCCTATCGGGTTATAAAGTAAATACTGCTAAGTCGACAGCGCTCCCTATTAATATTCCCCCTCAGGAAGTAAGCTTTTTATCGAGTCAGTTCCCCTATACCTGGAAGTCCTGAGCCATCAAATACCTGAGAGTGTATCTCACGCCACATTATGAGTCCCTGTATAGAGAGAATTTTACTCCACTATTTGCGACCATCAGATCCCTACTGGCTGAATGGAAGCATTATCCGATCTCCTGGTTGGGACGATCATACCCAAACTGCTGTACTGCTTCCAGACCCTGCCCATCCCTATTCCTTCCACACAACTAAAAAGGATTCAGTTGCATCTCTTAGACTTTGCATGGAACTACAAACCACATCGAGTGGCCTGAGCTGTATTATACACATCCCGGAGTGATGGGGGGTTGGCTTTTCCTTCTCTACTATCAGGCGGCCCAATTGAGAGCTGTTGCCTCTTGGGTTACCCTCTTGGCGTACAACCGATGGACACAAATTGACAAACTCTGCATAGCTCCCACACACCCCAATGACCTACCCTGGAACGCACCTGTAAACATGCCCTCCGCATCTTTGCTTCACTCAACAAACTTACTACGAAACATCCGGAGGCAAGTAAATAGGAAACACTCATTGCTGTGGGGGCGTATCCTATTGACAGCCTTTCTGTATAACCCCAACCTCCCGGCTAGCTTAACCCATCAAATGGTGACCCCCTGGCAGCAGAGGACCCTCTTTCATTTTGGCCATTTGGTTGATCCAGTCACTAGAGCCTTTGCAGTTTTCACTAGGCAGTCCTTTGAAGGCCTTCGTGCTAAATTTGAACTGCCCTCCACTGCCCTATATAGTTATCTCCAAATCTGACATTTTCCCCTATCTATAGCCCCTGATCTCAAGTTCTCAGCACCTTCTCCATTTGAATGTTTAGTGCTTTCTGGACCCTCGCAGAAGGGCCAGATCTCAGATATATATCAAATCATAAACCACCATGATATTGACACTATGGGGAAACATAACTACATGATTAAATGGGAGGAAAATCTGGGAGAGGCAATCACACCAGCTCAGTGGAAAATAATTTGGTCCAACGCAGCTAAAAGTTCCATCTGTACCCTGTACAGAGACAACGCTTAAAAGGTGCTGTTTTTCTGGTATATGACACCATTCCGGCTGCGGGCTATATATCCTTCTGCATCAGACCATTGCTGGAGATGTCTGAGAGAGGTGGGCACACTATACCACATTTTTTGACAATGCTTGGCCCTCCAATCATTTTGGTATTCTGTGCGGGACCTCCTCCACCAGCTACTGGAGATTGACCTCCCCCTTTCCCCAAAGCTCTATCTATTAGGTCTGCTACCCCAGACCTTAGCAAAAACAGCAAAAAACTGACGATTCATATTTCAACGGCAGCTCGCTGTCTAATAGCTTCATATTGGAAGAAGAGGAACGCCCCATCAGTGACTGATTTATATGCGAGAATCAGAGATATTGAGATCATGGAGTCAATGTTGGCCCGCCTAACGGATAGACTGGAGCATCATAATAAAGTGTGGGAACCATGGCATACCAAGATAGACACACCTTAGAAATCAGGGCATCTCCTTTATCCCTTCTCCCCCCAATCACCTCTTCCAGCTGGGAGCCTGGAGGGGGACCCCAGAGGACACTATACTCTTCATTTTTTTTTTTTTATTCAAAAATTTTATTGAAAGATTTTCACAAAAGAACATAATACCAAACATATCAAGAGATAACATACGTACATAAGTAACAAAGGACATTACATCTTGATTAAAGTTTTCCACATAGCCACAGAGGTATGGGTGAGGACATGACAGGGTTTGTTTGGCCGAGTAGATCGGGGAGCAAAAACTTAAGATATATTTGAACACTGTTGACCACAGGGAATGCCTTGAGGGAGGGAAGAAGATAACTGAATGCGTGGGAATGTCTCGCAGACTTTATCTAGCTAGGATTCTAAAGTGTGTTAGCATATCAAGGTCATTCCCTAGGTCAAGATGCACCCTAAGTCATTGACTATGTAAGAGAAAGCATATCTAGCCAGGCCTCTGATGGGGCGAGATAGGTGCCTCTTAGATCCAAGTAGGGGACTTGGGGGCCAATAAGAGCAAGGGCCTCTATGTTCCGGGAGGATCGGGGAGAGACATGGCTCACGCCCAGTGTCTCAGTCCCGAGTCCCTTCCCAAGGGGCCCATGGGAGCGCGGGGGGTAGGGGGAGGGGAAGGGGAGACGGAGAATAGAGGTGGGGAAAAAGGGGAAAAAAAAAGGGAGGGGGGAGGTGAGGGGGGTGATAGGAGGGAATGAGGGAAAGGTGGATAGTCAGAAGAAAAGTTGGAAATTCAGAACCGCAATGGGGGAGATGCAACCTTTTATAATTAAGGGCTGGTAGTTCTGTCACCTGAGAGGGTAGAACCAGTTAGAACAACTCTATGATTGCGCTGTGACATAATATCTTGGTAGGGCTGTGAGCGAGCGAACTTCAGCCAAGAGTCCAGGTAGAGGTAAATGCATTTACTTGGTCGTTCGAGATATGAATCAGTTCCTCTAATTCACATATGTGGTTAAGTTTGGGTACCCATTCCTTCAGGGATGGGGGCTCAGTCGCTTTCCAGTGAACAGGTATGCATAGGCGGGCCGCGTTGATCAACGGAACTGCTATGGAATTGTGATATTTCTTTCTGGGTATGTCACACAAATGTAGAAGAAACTGGGAGGGGGAGAATTCCAGAGGTAAAGAGGATAGTTCACTTGTGAAAGCATGGATCTTTTGCCAGAATGCTTGTAAGACCAGGCAGGACCACCAGATGTGGAGGGGAGACCCCACAACATTCTCACATCGCCAGCAAGTATTAAGGATTGGTGGCATAAGTTTATGTAGTGCTTCAGATGTTTTGTACCATCTGGTGAATATTTTATATCCATTCTCTTGGATGTTCACATTTAATGAGCTATACTCTTCATTCTTATCATGGAATCCCATGATGCTTTATCTTTATTCTCCTATCTCTGGCTATACCATTTCTATTCCACTCTAGAACCTCCTCTTTCTTCCTTCTTTTCTTTTTGAGAGTATAATAATTTACACTGTAAGATACTAATAAGCAAATGTATTATAGAGCCGAAGGAGGAACTGTTGGTTGAAAAGCAATATGGAAGCCATAACTGATACCTTGTATGTTTTCTTCCTGGCTCATGGTAAATGAACCATAATTGTACTTTAGTGTAGCAGGTCTATGCTGCTTCTTTTCTGCTTCATCTAATAATAGTATTCGCTGATGTATGAATGAACATTATTTTCTAAAATGTTGTCCGTTTTCTTTCTGCACTGTTTTCTTTTATATATTGTAAAATGTAAAAAAACTCAATATAAATTGTCAATTAAAAAAAAAAAAAAAAGAAATTGGAAAATTATTTGAAAACGATTTGAATTAAAAAATGACTCATATTTGAAAACGATTCAAATTTGAAAACTTTTTGAATGCGAAAACTATTCGAAATTGATTCGAAAACTTTTCTATTCGATTCAAAAATGAACAAGCGAAACAAATTCCGAAAACGAATTAAATGAATGAAACAAATGTAACTAAACGAGCTTATGTAAATAACGGATCTAAAATAAACTAAACTAATTTTTTCGCTCTGCACATGTCTAATCAATGGAAATATCAATGGCAATTATAACTGCAAGAAACTCCACATAAAATCAAAATGGAAGAATCCACATAATGTAAAACTATCTAAAAGGTTTTATTGCACTTCAAAGTATGAATACTACTCACATGGATAAAAACTATAGATAGAGGTTCCAAACAATGCTTCACAAAAATTACCGGGCCAAGTAGGCGTTTATAATGTCTATGCTGGTGTCTATGCTATCTGTACAACATTCCTTCATTTGTACAGTGACAAATATACACTTTAATTTAAATATTTTTTTTCTCCTGAAACGCTGCATAAGATATGTGCTTTAGTAAATGAGGTATATCAGAAATTGTATTAAATCATTCCTATGTGGTATGTATATTCTTTCCATTTCAATGTGAAAAATATACAATTGTAATTGTTTTTTTTGGACAAAACTAAATGAGAGATTTAGTGAGTAAAGCCATAAAAGACAGCTGAAATAATTTCTATATAGTGTATACCATATTACCATACTTCTATTTCAATGTGAAAAAAAAAGAAAATATACATTTTTTTTGTCCACCAAAACTAAATGAGAGATGTGGTTTATGCTATTGAGGCCTACAAGAAATTGTTGAAATACTGCATATGCAGTATATACCCTATTACTTATATTTTAAAGTGAAAAATACAAACATTAAATCATATTTGTCCTCTAAAACTAAAAATGGATCTGCTTTAGCCAATGAAGACTAAAATAAATGGTTGAAATAATACATATGCAGTGTGCATAATATTTCTTCTTTTTTAGTGTAAAAAATACTTTATTATGTATATTTAGCCTGAATAGCTTCATACAGTGTATCAGTCTTAAAATTCAGATGGCCGCAACTGCAAAAATGCTGTCTTTACTAGTCTTTAATATGATATAGCCTGTACTATATTACAGTAAGACCTCGGATTGCAAGTAGCGCGGTTAACAAGCGTTTCACAATACGAGCAGTTTTTAAAAATAATTCTGACTCGGTTTGCGGGTGGTGTCTCGCATAACGAGTAAAATTTAGCCTTTTTGCATGCAATACCGCCTGCGGTCAGGCGCTGGTGAGCCTCGGAGGCGGCCGAAAACTCTCAAAATTCTCAGAATTCCTCCAAAATACAGAAAGGGTAAACACTTTCCAAGCATTGCCGAGTGATTCTGACATCTTAGAGGTTCAGCAGTGCCCCCCCCCGCAAACCTGGCCACATGTGGTATTGCATGCACCAGGCACCCCTGGAACTGTGGCCATATACAGTACTGCATAGACAAGCAGTGACTGTGGAACGAATTAACTGAGTTTCCATTGTTTCCTATAGGGGAAACATGCTTTGATATACGAATGCTTTGGATTACAAGCATTCTCCTGGAACGGATTATGCTCGGAATCCAAGGCTCCACTGTATATAATATAGCCTGTAATATATTAATTCTATTTTTCTGTGACATATACTGTATGGATTTGTAGTATGAAAATGCTGTTGTATTTTTCAAAATGTAGCCCATTCCAATAGCGTCAATGCTGACTATGGAGTCTGTAAGATATTTCCAGCTGTTGTCTCTGAAATGCACCATCATTTTTATTTCACAACAAAACCTGCTTGACCTCTTCCTCTAAAATTGCATCCCAGTAAAAATTATGTGAATGGAGTATTTTTCTGGCATTTGTCTCAGAAATAATATACTCTATTTTTTTTTTATGATAAAACCTGCCTTGTCTGTCCCTCTTTATTTGCTGCCTACTAAATCTGCTTACATGATGTACACCAAGTCTTTACAATATTTTGGTTGTCTCTGACATAATACATAACATTTTTTTCATAGTCAAATCTGCCTCTTTCTCTTGAATTGTGGCCTAGTATAACTGCTTACATTACCTACAGTGAGTCTGTACAAGATTTCTTAGAATCGCACTGTTACATAACATCAGATACAGCTTAAAGGCATCTCCCAACCATATAATTTGACTGATCAGAGCAATTCTAATTGGTCAGAACCAGCACAGAGCATCACTCTCATCCATCCTGAAAGCACTGCAGAAAAAAGAGAGAAAAGAGGGGGATTTTAAATCTTGGGACTGCTGCACTGGCTGCATGAGTATTGAGATAAGTACAACAGGGACTGGAGAGGGGTGGGGAGGGGGAGGGTGTACAGTGTTAGCTCACCTTTTCATTTTTCTGAAAATATGAACTAACCCTTGTTTTGGCGATATAGCTGTTTATGGTGTTCCTTTTGTTTCTGAGAATGTCCAAGCAGTATTCTGAAACTCTAGAGTCATCAAAAGTTCACTATAAGTCACAATATTAATTATGTCTATAATTTAAAGGTTAAAATCATTGCAGGCCTCAAATTTCCATTACACCCTATAAGGGCTAATATCTGTCTGCAACAGCCGACTGATAGCTAGCTTTTCAACTGTCAATACTTCAGATATTTTTTTCTGTTAATTTGGGTTATTAATCTTTATTTTAGATAACTTTTAGCTTAGGGTGCACTACAACCCTCTGCCCTGTATACTCCAAAAGTGTTTGGTGTCATCTTAAATTTTAAACATATATAAAATGAATACTTTGATTTTATCAGTAATGTCTGCAGTGAGCCCTCTCTGACATGACACATGCAACAGGGCTGGCTAGAAACTCATATTGGGTCACCTCCAACCAATGGTACATATTTGACACCCAAAAGTATATGGAGAAGACTGCTCAAAGAGTTTTTTTAGTTACAGGGATAACATCAGGAGGAAAAATACAAAATCATAATTAGAATGATCAAAAAGTGTAAGCCTGTAAATGTTTATAAAAATACATTATACATTAGTAAGAGCAAGTAAAATGGTAATGTTCACTGCTCAGGCCATGAACTAGAGGAAGGGAACTGTTTTCCCCAGATGGTATATAAGCAGTTGATATGCCAAACTCACAGGTACTGGATGTATGTGGGGTTTGGGGACTTTTTTTTTCTTCTGCTCTAGCAAAAACTTGGCATTAGTAGGATGTTACTGGAGATGGTGGGATATGTGTTCGTGAGTGCAGCTTTGTGTTTCAAGGCCTTATTCAGAGGAAGGACATGCAAGTCTATGGTTGTAGTATTGCATGCTTCATTTTTGCTATTGCCCTTCCCCTTTGGTCCCTGGAGAAAGACTCACAAGAAAAGGCAATGGGACCAAGGGAGATTAAAATGAGTTCCCCACCAAATGTGCCTATCCCACAATTATCAATTGGGTCTCCCTTTCAAGCTGCCATTTTTGTTAGCCAGTTTGCATTGTCGTCCCTGCCTGTGTTTGCTTGACCAAGGCTGGGGTGGCTTTATTGGGTAAAATTATATAATATGAATTAGTTAAAAATAAAATATACAAATCCTTTTTAACAAACATGAAAATATACACAAAACTTGCAAGGTGGGTAGAAATAAGGGGCCTTCCTCCCCCTAGCTGTCTCATTCTTATATTTATTTTGGTCCCTACATGTCTCCCTTAAACATATGATCCCTAATGTTAAGGGGCTTAATTCCCCTACTAAACAGAGCACAACCTAAGCACCACGGTGTCCTCTTGGATTTTCACCACTTCACATTGTTTGTTCCACTTGCTGAGGTCTTTGGCCTCTTACAGGATGTCAGAGTCACTTTAGTATTGTATTATGCCCCCAATTCTAACCCAAATCATTTTTTTTATTCTCTTCACTTACTACAAGTTATTAACTCACACTGTAAGGGCACATTAGTATTATTTGGAGGCTTAAACCAAGTGGTACATCCCCATTTCGATAAATCACCATATACATCTGACACTTGCTCTTCTTCGGTCACTTTTCAGACACTTCTACAACTCACCTCTCTAATAGATACAGGGCAGTAATGTAACCCAGTCTGCCACAAGTATCTATATTATTCCCACCCTCATAGCCTCTTCCCCCTTGCTTCTTCACTACATAATCAAGTCAGTCTATTGGTTAGACCATTCAGCGGTTGTGACAACCATCGCCTCCTTGATCTCTAAAACTACTGACATGACCTGGTGGGTGAACGAATCTCTCGTGTCTAAAAAAGCCTTCTGTGCTGAAATTTGTACAAAGTCCTTACTAGGTGCAATTTAGTCCCAGCAAGAATAGCCAAACTTGTCACAACTACCCCACTAACTACCTTAGAGGCTATAATGAGTAAGGGACCCACCTGCACATATGGAATCTCACATTTCTAATAAAATCTTCTCTGATGAAATGTGGATGTCAATCAAATTCTCTTCTATGAATATTGTAGGCCTTGAGGCTAACTGCAAAGTCCTTACCAGGTGGTATTTAGTCCCAGCAAGGATAGCCAAAATTGTCCCAAACTACCCCCTAACTGCTTTATGGGCTGTAATAAACAGTAAACCCACTAGCACATATGGTGATCTTGTCTCCTAGTTGCTAAATTTTGGGCTGAAATATTTTTAATGCTATCTACTCTCACTACCTCTTCACTATCCCCAGACCACACAGTGGCTCTATTGAATCGATGTCCACACAACCTAACTCAAACTCAATTTAAACTTGTATTACTAGTCACTGCAGCATTAAATCAAACTATAGCTAAAGTGTGGAATATGTCTAAATTATGCCTTACTGAGACCAGACACAGAATATCACTAGCTATGATACATAGCAAAATAGAGAAAACCTTGCTAGACCGGATACAAAAACACACCAATGTCTGAGTTTTGACTTTACTCTCATGGAACTGTGAAGGTGGAATTTTGTTGACTACAAGATGACTCTACTGGTCTTGATTAGCTTGATGGCTATGCTGGTGGAGACCCTTACCCCTTCCCTTCTTTAACCTCTCATTTCCCTTTTCCTCTTCTTGGTTTTTGCAAAAACTGGCCTATGCTGTATTGTACTCAAATCATCATACTTTTGAGGTTTTAAGCTTACATTTTTTGCATTAGTGGATAATGGAAGGTAAAGTTTACAACTACCAGTATTACTTACTAATTGTTAAGAGCAAATACGCACTTTTGATTTTGATATGTCATGTTATAACCCTGCACCCCATTTACTCCTCCAATGTATAAAAAATATTTTTTGAACATTTCATTCCTATTAAATATAACATGCAGAGCTAAAAGTGAATAACTCAGATAATATCACTTAAATGAACAATAAAAAACAAATATATATATATAAAGAAAGTCCCAAAAAAAACAAAGAAAAAATGTTCAGTGCAGTGATCCCACAGCCGTGTTGATTAGTAGGAACCCAGTGACACCACACATGCTCAGATCCTGCTTACCAGAGAGCCAGTGACCCTCTATTAGAGTGGTCAATGTGCGCTTGTGTGTATTTCAGCTCAACAGCATAGATCTAGCGATCACTCTCCAACGTGACACCATTCAGTATACAATATGACCACGAGAGGGAAATCGCAAAAGGGTAAACTCCAAACACTCCAGAGCTCCAGACAGATTCAGATATAAAAGGCAAAGTTGGCCAAAGATAGTGTGATATTGTTTAAAACCATCTATTTATTGAATTGAAAAATAAGGTGCACTCACATATTTCCAGAAATATGCAGGCATATAGCGGCATTACAGATGCCAAAAATTCACGATTTCCAGAAAGAAAGATGGCCGAACCTCGACTGCGCATGCTTGGTGGTGTACGTACGCCAGCCTGACCAGTTTCATCACAACTGACATCATCAGGGGCACGCACGCACACCTCACCACGCACTTGATATAGACACCACTCAGGTGAAGATTATGGTGATTGGTTGCATTCTGACATCCATTTAGCTCGCCAATTAATCAGAAATTTGTAATCAGCTGCTACCGTCCAGCGCTGTCCTGAGATGTTTTCTCACTGCTGACATCTTATGGACAAATAAAAAAACTGACACTTGTATTTAAAATTCACAAATAATGTGGAGTACAGAGACTAATATGTATAAGATAAAATTAGATTATGAAACTGAATCCAGTCAGTATATCAAATTTATATGTAGCTAAATTTAACTTTAATCGAGGTCAGTCACTAAATGAAAAGGGATTGGATCCTACTAGTACCTAGATCATTTTCTGGTTTCATGTCACAAACTGACCTACATTATACATACAGCAAAATCTATTCTAAATATTATTTATAAAATCTAATATTCAAACTCTTAAGCAACTTGGGTAGGGGGAGGGAGGAAGGAGGGAGGGAAAACCTCTATAACAGAAACCCAAAACTCAGTTATTACTAATGAAACAATTTATTTCCCACTCCCACTCATATGTTTAAGTCTACAGGGGTGTATGACTTGGGGCGATATATCCAGCTTGTCTCAGACCTGGAGATACTCCTCTTGGCATTACTAACCCTCCAGTTCAGGTTATATTTTTCTATGGCAATAAAAGTGGTTCCTCTGGGATCCTTGTTGTGTTTCTCCGCATAGTGCTTAGACAACTATGTCCCGGGAAACCCTTACAAATATTTTATATATGTTCACCCAGGCGGATATGAAGTTCACGTGTGGTACGACCCACGTAGTCCAAACCACATTGATAAGATATACCACATTTTAAGTATGGCAAGATATAAAATTGATGTCAGAAACGATTCCCATTTGGTATGAAGTGAAGGCGATCGGCTTTCTTCCTCTAAATGAATTAAGTTGCAAGCCCTACATTTCCTACACAAATAGAAACCTTCCATATTGCCAAAAAAAGGTCTTTCTGGAGGATCTGCTAGATTAAGGGCCACCCTATTCCGCAAGTTATTTGCACCCCTAAAGATAACCACTGGTTCATTGTGTAAGTTGGGGCCCAATGTACGACCATTTTTTAAAATTGCCCAGTACTTCTTAACAATGTTTTTAATAGCATAATGCTGGCATGAATAAGTAGTCAGAAACGCTGAACCAAAAGAGCCAACATCTCTGACACTACTATCAGCACCAAGTAAAAGTTCCCTGTCTCTCTCACCGACATCGCAAATTATATTGTCCAACTGTTCTTCATTGTAATCCTTCTCTATAAACCTAGATCTTAGAGTGGCTGATTCGCTTAAGTAATCTTCTTTGCGGTAGCAGTTCCTTCTGAGTGTAAGAAATTAACCCTTCGGGATTGCTGCTAACCAAGTGGGATGATGACATGAATCAAAAGGGATGTAGCTATTTCTATCATTTTTTTAAAATAGGTGGACGTTATAATGGTATCATCCATGATGAAGATTTGCAAATCCAAGAAATGAATACTCTCAGAGCTACTCTCTAACTCAGGCTTATTCCTCAATCATTAGCATTCAGATCCCGCATTAAAGAATCCATCTATTCACAATCACCATCCAATATAAATAGGATGTCATCGATAAAACATCTCCAGAAAATTAATTCTGGCCGTTTATCCCTAAAATTAAGATCCTCCTCCCATTTATTCATGAAGGGATTGGCCATAAAGGGGGCAAATTTGGCCCCCCATGGCCACTCCCTTCATCTGCAAAAAATAGGCATCCTGGCACCAAAAATAACTGTGGGTCATGGCGAAATGCGGGAGTTCCAAAATTACGTTTCTTTGAATGATGGGGACAGGATTGTTTTGAACTAAATGGTGTTCCACAGCATTCAAACCCAATGTATGTAAGATAGATGTGTACAATGATGCTACATTGGCTATCACTAGCTGGTAGCTTGATTTCCATTGTGCCTCTCTAAGTAAATGTATAACATGTTTAGTGCCCATCACCAGTGGTTAGAGGCAAAAGTTTATATATTTACCAATGTTTGCTGTGATTGAGTCTATACTACTGATGATGCATAGGGATGGGCCCACGGTTCGAGTCAAACTTCGTCGCCGCGGAGCGCCCCATAATGCATTGCGCGCAAACGGCATGCACAGATCCTCCTCAATGGGAGGGCTCCCGTTGTCTGCCCGCTGTCTGTTATGACAGTTTATTTATATGGCCGGGCAGCCCCACCCGGCGACGTAAGCAAGCGACCCCGTGTGACGTCAGAGGGGGCGAGTCAGGCGCGTACGTCACCGAGTGGCCCCGTCCTGCCATATAAATAAAACATCAACACAAAGAGAGCTCAGTCGGCAGGAGCCCTCCCATGGAGAAGGAGCTGTTGCTTTTTTTGGGGGGGTGCGTCGCGCCGTGATTGACAATAGATTACAAGGGGTAACACTTATTTTTATTTCTTAATAAAGGACTTATCCCTAATTGTCTCCTGTGGTTTTTCTTTTTTCGACACTTTTGGTGAAGTAGTAGGGGTACGATGTACCCAATACTAATTCACATGGGGGGTCAGGATCTGGGGGCCCCCTTATTATAGGGGGCTTCCAGATTACCATAAGCCCCCCACCCACACACCCCCACAACCACAGCCCAGGGTTGTGGGGAAGAGGCTCTTGTCCCCATCAACATGGGGACAAGGTGCCTTGGGGAGGGGGGTGCAGTGCCCCCCTGCCCCAAAGCACCCATACTCCCCATGTTGAGGGCATGTAGCCTGGTACGGTTCAGGAGGGGGGAGCGCTCGCTCCCCCCCATCCTGGCCGGCCAGGCTGCATGCTCAGATGAGGGTCTGGTTTGGATTTTAGGGGGGACCCTATGTCAATTTTTTTACAATTTTGGCTCCCCTTAAAATCCAAAACCAAGAAGCTTGTACCCCTATAGGTTGGGATTTTTCAGGCAATTTAAACAAACTCAAATTATAGAAAAAATATATAATTTATTGACAAAGTTTAAAAGTAATGCCCATAATTGGACCAGCACAACAAGTAATACAAATAAACCAGTTGTTCAATTGTGCACATTATTGCAAAGGATGAATACAGAAAAAGTTATAGATGTCCTGTATCAATGGTTGTATCACCCAACCTAGGAGAAGTCCTATGGTCAGCTAGGGATCTATCCTAGGAGGGTTCATCAAACGCGTTTCAGAATTTTATCTGTATCAATTCTTTCTTCAGTGAAAGATACCGCCATCTGTAAGGTAAAAAGATGTGTGCACTAATACCTTGTATGGGGCTTTGTTATATAGAGTCAGTACATGTACATTCTCATTCTTACATTGATTTACATTACTTACAAAATAGCACAGTGTATAAACTTCTCTGTAATTCGGGTTATCCCAGGTATATCCCTCTCCCTGCTCATTATATACTTCCCACTGCGTCAGGATAGTAGGACAAGGAATTATCCAATGACCGGTACAAGATCCTTAACATCAAAATGGAAGGTTTCTAAAAATGTCAAACATATGGAGCTGAAATTTAACTAATTACTTAGCTCATTCCTTGTGAATAAAAAATGCCTTGTAGGGGGCTTACCTTCCAAATAAGTAATGCTCAATGGGAACTCGGGGATGGGGACGTAAGGCAGATGACCAAATGGGGGCTTACGAGCCCCGATAGCAACGACCGGGAAGAAGCCAGGCTCCTGAATCAACCACCCGTCCCTGCCAAATCCACGGGCCCTGGTCAAAAGTATGGTCGGGACAACCAAAGGGGAGGGAGATGGCGCCAGCCACCATCCCTGGCGTCCTATAAACTGCGCATGCGCCTCCTCCCAGACAGAAGTGCGTCACCGTGCATTGCGTCACACCCTGCTGTTCGGAAGGCAAGTCCCAGAAACCAGGGGACGCTATGGCTTAGGACTATAACCAGCAGCATATTGAATGGGCGGCACCATCTAGTGGAGGGAAGGGAAATTACCCAACCACCAAGCGCTGACCAAGGCGGCCCCTGGGCAGAGAAGCTTACCAAACCACAGGGGCCTTCTTGTGCTGGACGCAGTGAGAGAAAAGAGCAGAGAGATAAATTACACCTAGGAAACCCTCATATCTAGAAACCATACCATGTACATTGTGTAATATGACATAACAGCCAAAACATTGGCCCTTACGATATCCACCGGGCTGGGGCCCTCACCCCGATCTGGACCCCAGCCAAAAGGGTGGGCATGAGGAAATCACATACAAGCCCAAAAAAATATCAAAATTCAAAACAATCAAAAATAGTAATAACAACAATCTAGAAAAAAGGAAAAAAGAAAAAAAGAGAAAAATATAAAGGAAAACCTCCAGGTATCTGTCAGATCAGTCTGTGGGGAGGCCCCCCGAGGAGAGGCACAGGATATGTGTGGAGGGATATGACCCAAAAGTGAGGCCGGTCAGGGTAGACCACCGAGGACCTATGTTGGGTATATAAATGTTATATTTGTTGTGTGGGGGAGAGAGTGAGGCGGAAAGTAAGACAGAGACCTTTTAATCTGTTTTACCAGAACTATAGCCCTCCAAGAAGGACCTAAAGCTTTCTGCCTCATTCAAGCCAGGGGGTGTGGTGGCCTTAAGATGCCTAATCCAGCGCATTTTGCGCTGGAGAAGGATCTTATTCCCATCTCCACCCCTGGCTGGAATGTGTACTCTATCTAGCACGGTAAAAAAGAACTCTTGGCATGTGGTAATGATGGTCTTGGTGGTCTACCCTGACTGGCCTCACTTTTGGGTCATATCCCTCCACCGACAGTCTCCTCAGCACTCCATCTTCCACCCAACCCCCCCTGCTGGAATGACTCATCCATATTTAAGAGCTGGATCAGCCACCCTGACAGGCCCACTGCCTGGGGATTGGCCAAGTTGCCCTAAGCATGCAGATCAACCCTCCTGGCCTCCGTCCTCTAACTTATAGAAGTTTCTCCAAACTTTCAAAGCCAGGGAGAGACACTAGAGATCCGTGAGTCATCCAGCCTGACCTGCAACAAACTCTGACCCAGATTCCAGACTCACACTTATCATGAGTCAATACATTTACCTGCACTTAACTTCTAGCACACTACACTTCTATATTCAGTTTTATTTTAAGTGAATAAAAACATCAAGCAAGAAAAAGGAGGTTGGGGAGGAAGAGGTGAAGGAAGAAGGGGAGAAGAAGGTGGAAGACTGGAGGAAGGGGATTGTTTTCAACAGTTTCTCCCATATATGATTCAGTAGGGCAAACATTTCTTCATATAACCTCAACTCATTGGAACTTCCACTCATCCCATAATCACATAGGACAAGAAGGCAGAGGAAGATGTGAAGGAGCAAGTGGGCTATAGGAAAGGAGCTGTTTTCAAGAGTCCTTCATCATATGCAATTCAGTAGGGAAATATTCTTCTTATATCCCAGCTCCCTATTGGACATGGAAGACATACTTCACTTTCTGTGAGTTCTGGGGACTTTCACCCTAAGATATTTTCCACAAGATTAATTCTCTTCTTCCTGTAGCTAGGTTTGGACCAGTGTTTGGCTTTCAGTACTATCAGTCAGGTCAGGTTTATGCCTTTTCTATCTTGTTTCACAGACTGTTGGACTGTTACTGTTTCATGAACATGTTCAGGGAGTCTCCCTGGCAACTGCCTTGTTGGTACCATGTGGGATCTAAATCTGATTCTCTTTACACTTAAGAAACCATCTTCATAACCCATTAGATGCATCCCTCTCTCTACTCACCAACAAGATAATATTCCTTGTAGCCATCACCTCTATGAGACAAGAGCTTAAGCTGTTGGACTTTTTTTGCATGGAACCCTTTCTGGTTTCTATCAGACCTGGGACTTCCTTTTTACCTAAGGTAGTTTCAGCCTTTCACCTCAACCAGACATCACCCTTCCATCCCTCTGTCCAGTTTTGGTATCCAAAAAGATTTTCTTCCATTGTTTGGATGTGGATGTGGTTTGGTCTGTGAGAGTCTACCTTTTATACACTGCTTTTTTCAGTAAGACTGATTTCCTTCTTCTCACCCTAGATGGTCATTGTAAGAGTGCACTAATTTTCCTTTTTTCTTTTTACAATATACGTTTATTGAAGTTTTAAACATTTACAATCAATAATATATCTGAGCGCAGTCATATATCTGATAATAATGTTTAGTCAAGATATATACTGTTAACATTAATAAAATTGAATACATATATAATGTCAAAACTGATGAGATGCAAAGATGAGATGAGAGATGGAATGCTTAATAATCAGAAAGGTTCGGACTTGTCAGGAGTGAAACAAGGAGAGGAGAGAAGAAGAAAAGAAGAAAAGGTGAAAAGAGGAAAAGAAGAGAGTGTTTAGTCAGAATGACTT